>VXAZ01009477.1:4583839-4917365 GCA_013399875.1 Gymnorhina tibicen
TTTTTTTTTTTTTTTTTTGCTGCTGTAGTTTCAGTAGTTCCAGTGCTGTATTGATGAGACTGTGGGGAACGCAGAAGAGTGATGATGAGGCAGGACTTTTAAAAAATATTATTGGAACTAGACATGAATTCTGGAGTGAAATAGTGTAGAAAATTGTAGCTTAAGTAAAATATGTATGTATAAAGAGATTATTATTAAAGCAAAGCATGGAAGATCTGGCTGGTATGCTCAAGTATGCATTTCACTTGTATCAATTTTGTCTTTTAAATTCACAATTCAAATAAGGAATACCTTATGAGTATTGTGATTCTCCAGTAAGCAGCTGGCAAATCTTGAGCCTGGAGATTTTTAGTGCCTGAGCTCACGTGGATGAGATGTCTGTATCCTTCAGATACTTTGTGTGCTGCACGTTGTCTATGAAGCGACTTTCTTCATGCTGCTTTTTTTAGTTTTGGTTCTCTTTTTAATTTGGATGTACAACACAGTGAATACTTGCGTGTGAGAATTAGGCATGCATAAATAAGAATATTAATTGGCAAGACTCTGGCTAATGAGTTTCAATAGTGCAAGAGACATTTCCAAATGGTCAAATTAGTCTCCAACAAGTTTTGAAATAAGGATTGATGGATTCCTGATGAGAACTCAATTGGTAGTTTATTTTTTAACACAGGTTTTCTTACAGTAAAGCACCTTAATTTAGCCAGCAAGTTTTTTCGTAATTTCTTTTTAAATTTATGTGAAAGTATAATTGGAAATGGGTTACTTTTGCCAAGTCATCAATGAAATAAATATTGCTTTAGTAAAGTATGCAGAAGGTATTCCTGGTCTCACTATAAAATGTGGCTACACTGTAGTAAGCAACATACATAAACATTAACTACAGCTTTAGATAGAAAAATACTGTACAATGTAAAAGAATTGCAGGCAGTGTGCAAATATTTTATCTGGCACCTAAGTTCATCGGGGTGGAGAGGAGATACAAAATCTTACACTAGCCCTATTAAAGTAAATGGATGGGGAGAAAATGAGATTTTGTGTGTACAATCCCTGCTTTGTTTCCCTGTTTTCTTTCATCGTGTTTGTTCATGTTACCTTATGTTCTTAGCCAGTTATAGCTACATCACAGTGCAGCTGTGTAACATGTATGTATATTTGTCATTTTTTAAGATATATTTCAAAAAATGTTTCTTAAAATACTCAAACTGTGTTGGTTAATAATTTTCAGAGTTGTGGGGTTTTTTTTTTTAATTATCATTTTTCATTCTTTTATGTATGTACAGGACCTAAGCTCTTCTAGGGATCTCTTAAAATGACAAGTTCTGAGTTGTCTTAAGGACTCTGTCCCATTTCAGTTTGAAAGGTGAGATATCCAAAAAAAAAGGTGGCCTTTGCCTAAATTAACAAGGTTAAATTATAAATGGAGTGAAAAGTAAAAATCATTTTTTGTGTGTCTTCTTTCACAACCTATGTAATAACCCAGAAATAATCCTAAGTGCTCTGAAAATCCTCAAAGGCAATTTCCCTCAGAATTATTTTGGCTCTTAGTTTTAATTGGAAAAATAGGCATAGGATCTTTAGCCCATAATTTTAGTGCTACCTTTCAAAATATTGCATTTGTTTTTGTTAGTCAGCACTTGGCAAAAACTTTTCAGCTCTCATCACATAAAAAATAAACAAATAATTGAAGCAGTCAGGAAATAAATATTCCAAGAGTTGGACATCTCATTTCATGTTTTCTGGGTTCTAAAACTGTGTATGATTGTGCTTACTGGGAAGGAATTTTGTTTGTCACCTTTACCTGGGTTTCAGATAACACATGGACTTGAGTAAACTTTGTTTTCCAAAGCTTTTATTTCTCTTTATTGAGACTTGTGGTTATCAGCACCGACACTCTCAAATGTTTTGGTCAGCGTGCAGCAGATGGGAAGTTGACTCTACAACTGCCTTCTTGGTATTAAAGCATCTCATCAATTGCAGCGTGCACTCAAGAGCAGCTGCAAGTTGAGCCCGGGATATTGATCTGGCAGACTCTGGAACTCCTTGACTCTTCTGTCATATTGTGTGGATGCAATTCAAATGCCAAATATTTATTATGATGACAGCTTTTACAGTATGGTTTTCCTGAATCTAGCTTTATAACTACTATATATGTCATATAGTTATGACCATATATAATTGACTACACTTTTTTTAGTATTTTGACTCATTACAGTGTAGTCCACTGAAGCTGATAGTATTCAAGGGCAGTCTTTCTCTTATTTTAGAGATGCTTCTTAAAATGATGTTATAAAATTTTATAATTTAGTTAGTAAAGACCTTAACCTTCATAAACCTATGAAACCACAAAAGTCCATATAGGGTTCACACTGAAAAACTAGGGAGCTTTGTTTCTTTTGACAGTTGCTTTTGCTCATCTATCAGGAGCAGATATTGAGCCTCAGTGGAAAAGGCCATTTTTAGTGTTACCTCTTAATTTGTGGTAGGGATTTTTAGTGTTACTTGCCTAGAATGATACTCTAAAATTGGAATGTACTTTTAATATGCTTGATCATAAAACTTCACCTTGTAGCCTTATTTCATAAGAAAAAATGATATTTTTAAGCCAAAAAACTTTGAAATTTAAATTCATTCTTTTTATGTACAAGCAACTAAGTAAAAAGTTTAATACAGCTTCATGTGCTATTTTTCTCTCCCAATATTTTATTACACTCCATATTTTAAGAATAAATGCCTTGAAAAAGAAACCGTCTTTTTCCTTGGAAGTTAAATAGTCATTAAGTCTATGCTCCTTAATTTTCCTGTGTTATAGGTATGCCTTTCTGGGATGTACAATTATGCTGATAGTAAGGTGTTTACTGCAGTAGAATTTTCTCCTAAAATACCAGAAATTCGTGGCATTTTAAAATTTTATACAATTTTCTTTCTGTAGAGAATTACATTAAGGTAATTACATTACCTTAATGATGTGAGCAGCGTTGTATTATTTCCCATGAAAGCTGCAACCCTTATGGCAGCTGCGTGAGTTAAGTATAGTTATGCACGGTAATGGGGATTAATGGAGTGAGTTTATCCTACAAAACAAACAGTCATTCTAATCTCTAATCCTTCAACTTTGTGCTGCATGACCTTCTGGTTACTTCATTCCTGCATCCTTGCCTAGTACCATCTTGATCCCACAGAAATTTTAAGTGTGCTTGACTTCATGCACAAGGGACTTTGGTGTTGCTGTTCAAGCTTCATACATGTAAGTGGCTTTGTAGATGTTTGCAGGAACCTTTATTGGAATTTGCTGCAGGACTCCTTTCTTTTCTATGAGCATTTCCATTTACCACAAGCTGTAAATCTTTCAGAAGTAAATTATTAAAAATAATATTGGGCCCTGTAAATTATGCAGACCTAATAGAAGTAACCATGCAATTGTCAGTTGTGTTCCTAAATTAAAGATGTGTTTGTAATATATGTTTAGGATGCCCTGAATATTAGCATTATTTGATGGTGACTTCTTCCAGTATATGAATCTGATTCCATGACAAAATTATATTGATATTACATAAGTCTCTCATTCCTCCCCCTCATAGTCTGCACATTTCAAATTCTTGTTCTAAAAATTTGTTGTCTAAAAATTCATAGGAAATCTTTCAGCTGACTTCTAAGCAAAAGGATTTCTGGGAAGTAGTTTTTGACAGGATCAGATATCTGTAGTGTTTAGTAATGTCTGTTAAAAATTTTTTAGTTGTTCAGAGGAGAAATAATGCCATGCAACAATAAGCTGAATGCAAATATACTGAAAAACTTGATACCTTTAATTCTTTTTAGCTACACAAAGTTACTGATTGCATTATTGCTTTTAATGGCTGCTTGTGTCCAGTTTAATTCCCAGAAATTGCTTTTCTTGTCCAAATCTGCAGATAAGCAGCAGAACTAGTGAGGGTAATGCTTAAGTGTTTTTCTTAACTATATCTAATTGCAATAAGGCTGCATCTACATCATTTTTCTGTTAATCAATATTCAGTTATAACTTTTTTCAGTAAGTATATGAATTTTTTATCACTGGAAACTGTCTACCTTTCCTTTATTCTTAAGATGAGTATCTAAGGAAGGCTCATGTTTTGTCTTGTTTTCTTTTGATTTTGCCTTTTAGAGGGCATATGACCGTATCCAAAGCCTGCAGTGAGTGTTCAGCATCTGAATGTATTTGTGTCAAGCGGCTGCAGTGATAATAGGCTGCGGATGATGCAGTCTGCATTGTTAAGTCTTCAGGGAGCTTTGCTCTGATAAACCAAGCTTCATTCCACTGCTGCATCTCAAAGAATAAAGGGAGCAGAAATGAGCAATGTTATAAGTCCCAGATTAAGTTAGAGAGATGCACAGTGTATGAAAGAGCTTTTTGGTCCGTGACTAAATACACAATTTTTCATCCGTGTTGTCTGTGCAAGAAAATAAATGTTATTGTTTTGGAAAGTGTCTTACCTCCCTCAGCTCCTTGCAACCTTAATCTGGGTTCAGTAGAAAGGCCGTCAACCACATGTAGTGTGGCTACAATATTTCTTTATTTTTTTTATGAAACAGAGGGAAATGAAGTCTTTATCCTGCATTCCTTTTGGTCTTGTGTTTTGAATGTACTTTGAATTCCTATTGCTTTTCTGCATTTTCTATCAAGAAGTCAATATAACTTGTATTATAAAGAAGTGTAATGCAAATCTCTTTAACTTCACATGACTGGCTACTAGAATATGGGTAACATTGGATCTGAAATTAGTTTGTCTGTTCCTTTGCTTCTTTGCCAAGTAATGGTGTAGAATTGCCACCAGCAAGGCTTTGGCTTAGCTCCTGGTTATGGCTGTGTCAGATATGTAGTTTAAGAGTATGGGTACAAGTTGTTACGCTAAGAATTAGAGATTTTGACCTTTTCTGGATGTTCCCAATTGGAATAAAATTTGATGGTGTGATGGAAGAGAGGTATTTCAGTTCTCCAGTCTTATTTATGAAAACTGATTCTCATTTTCTGAATGAGGACAGGTGACACAAAGTACTGATTGGAACTGCTGCAAGCTTTGACTCAGCACTTCTGTTGTTCTCCAAAGAAGTGTCTCTGCTCTCCTCTTTTAGCTCTCCCAAAAGATGAAGGCAGGTTCAGAGCCCAATAGCAGGAGCTGGGTGCAAGTACTTAGAGTGCCTTTAACAAATGATAATTTGTTTCAGCCTGAACTCCTTGATCCTGTGGTTTGCCACAGTGTGTGGAGACATCAGCGGTCCTTTTCTGTAATTCTCAGCAGCATGAAGAAGCTCAAAGCTGCAGAGGAACCCTTGGATATTTAGCTCTTTGTTAGCAAGGTATTTTGTTTCTGTTTATCAACAGAAAGTCTCAGTTTCTCAGCAAGTATTAAGAAAATAGAATTTTTAGAAGCCCTGCTAGTAGTACCTTTGTTGGAATAAGGAGAGAAGTGATACTGGAGAAAGAAGCTGTGGCTGTGGTAAAAACTGTAGCACCCATAGATTTTCAGAGCTGTATTTCAGTTTCAAGAAACAAATCTTGAAAGAGTAGCTCTAAAACTCTGTAAGATTTCTGGTTTTTTTTTCATGGATCCTTGAACATTGTCTAATTGTTGTTTTATTATGTCTGAATTTTGTGCCTGTGTATTTCTTTATAGGGAGACTATGAAAATTATGAATAGAATTCATGTAAACTAAAAAAGTTTTGGGTTTCATGTATATAATTGTATAATACTTTGAATTTTTTTTTGTTTTATGTTATTATGTCCACCAATCCACCAACCTTTTTTCTTGATTATGCCCAGACTGGTATATCACTGTAGCATACTAGGAGATCTAGCAAAATTTACTTTTAGGTTGGTTTATGTTATTAGAACTAAATGAAACTTATCATACGACTATTCCTTTAGTAAAAACATTACGCGAAGAGTTGCTAGTATTAAACTGATAGAGGTGCAGAGTTCCATTCTGCTGTATGGTCAGAAATTTAGTGTAGATAATAAACAGAGATGGGTATTTTGATAGACTTTATACTCTTTAAAAATCTCTCCGTAACCTTAATATTTATAAGTTGTAATTCTGTTGCCAACTTCAGTTTGTGATCTCCTAATGACAGTTCCAGGTGCCAAAACAATGAACTGTATGATGTTCCTTCATAAGAAACAAGTGAGTTCAGCTCTTGTACTGCTTCTGCGAAATTGCCAAGACAATACAATGGAGATGGAAAGGAGCAGTGGGATCTAAACACATTTGTATATATATGTACTGGGAAAAAGGAGAGACCTGTTTAGTCATCCAGAATCTGTGAATACACGTTACAATATCAACATAGCCCAGTAGCAGTGAGTGAGCTTGAGGTCCTGGATGGTATTTCTCATCGCTAACAGATTGTTGCATCTGGGTGTGCATTTCTTGAATAAATAAAGAATGTAAGCTAGTAAAAGGAAGAAGATAATAAATTAAGAATGTAAGCTAGTAAAAGGAAGAAAATTGTGCTAGTTACCTGTAGTTTGGACTATTTTGTGTTCTGCTTAACATCTTTTATTGGCTTAATGTGCTAGTGGATGGAGTATGTAAGGTTACATTCAACTAGGTGAAACTTTTTGCAATATTTATCTTAACCCCCCCAGTATTTCTTTCTGAAGAACTATTGATACAAAGTCTTACAGCATATTTGATGAAAAATGCAATATATGAAGAAAGCAGAGATCATTGCAAATTATGCAGTAGTTAGGTTTTTTCCCATAATTTTTAAAGCAAGTTAGCAACATAACAAATATTTGGTTGCCACTGCAGCGGATGTATTTTTAGTTGTTAGCTGAGGCTCTCTGTTCAGTTGCTCTTTCTCTGCTTTCTGTTTTCTGGTATTTGTTGCTTTCCTAGCCTGTATCCTGAGGGCATGACAGCATCACAGCAAACAGTAACAGCGTAAAAGGTAGCATAACATATTTTGGGGTGTCATAGGCTGCATAGCCAGGAGGATTTATTGTAATTTTGCTGTCTAACCTTTAGGTCAGCACAGAACACAAAACATCACTGAGTAAACTCCATCCTAAGTTGCCTCTAATCTTTGAACAGAAGCAAAGTCTCTGATCTGAGTATTTTGTTCTAGTCTGATAATAGAGCCCATATAAGGTTATATTTGCATATCAAATATGGATAAACATTTACAGCAAAACTGGTCTTACTAGCATTTAATATATGTTTAATATATGTTTAATATATTTAACTTTTTTTGTTTTTTTCAATGAAGTCATATGGAAGTCTTTTGCACATTGATGAACTTTATTTTCCCATTATTTATCTGTATTTAATCTGAAGAGCTTCTGTGATTGCTTACTGCTTTTAGGTTTTATGTTTGTGGGTTGTTTTTTTTTGTTTTTTTGTTTTTTTTTTTTAGGCATGATATGCTTTTTTGAGAGTCATCTGATTGCTTAGCATATGAGATTAGAAACTCTCAGGAGGGATTTTGAGCTGTTGAGATACAGTATTTTTCTTACAAGGAAACTGGAAGGATGAAATTGTTTTGATTCTTTGAGGCAACTGTAGTGTTTTCTCACCCTTCCTTGAAAGCAATGTCTCTGTTGTGGAGAAAGTGAAATTCAGAGTAGGAGCAGTGATGGCAATATGGAGTTGAGTGGATCAAGCTTGGTTAGGTGGGAGTATCAGTCCGGAGAGAGAAGAGCTGAGATCTGAGTTTCTGTGCCGATTTTTGGGCCCTGCATGTTATATAGCAAATTTGTCCTGGTTCTTTGTGCTGACAAATGCTTTTTGCCTTCTCCTTCTAACCCAGAATTTTCTGAAGTAACACTCAGGCTTCTTATGAGTGGTACTTACCCTGCACATCACTTAACAACACTAATGTTTTCCTGGATTAAACAATGGCTAAAGTGTAAGAAGTCTAGGTACGATGCTTTTCAAATTAAAGGTGGTAGAATCAATATTAAAAACATTTCATTAATAGTGTCAATTTGTGTGAGCAAAAGTTGTTTAAAATTGACTGCAGTGGATTCAGTGTTTACTTACCATTTGATGATTACACCACAAGAAGGTTCTATCTTGTGCAAAAAAATCTAGTCTTTATTAAAAATAAATTAGCTGTCATATAGTATTTCCTTTGCTATTTTTGTGAATCATCTGTGAAAAGTACATTATATTCAAGTATGAAGATTATCTTATTATGGCTATCTTGATTTTCTTTTTTTTCCTTCCCCTTGGAATGAGGCAAATGCATATACACTGTTAGAAGGCACATCTAATAAGATGTTCTATATTATTTACTAATGGCCATGTATTTCAGATTTCAGTTTAATTTACATGAATCAAAAAAAAATCTTGTGTAGATCTCCAGAAGGATTAATCCAGCCTGAGAAATTTAGTAGAGTGATGGCAGATGAAAGTTAGCAAAGACACAAGTGAGAGACTGCTTATGATTCAGAGCCTGTACATTTTTGTACTCTCCTGATTGGGGAGGTTTCATCGGGAAGCGTTCTTTAGCTTTTCCTTGTTAGTTTTGTCAAGATTATCTTCTACACAGAAACCAATAAAGAACAAACAAGAAGTATTAGAAAAGCAATGAGAAACTATAAAAAACCATACAGGAAAACAGTTATTGTAGTAAGACTGATTTGCTGTTATTACCACTTCAGTATGGTGTTAATGAAAGAAGTTCATGTAAGGATACAAAACAAGTACTGTAACAACAGAACTTCAAATGCAGACAGTGTCTGATATATAAAAAGCAGTTTGGCAATGTTTAAAGGACCCTTCTTTCGATAACTGTAATATTGAAGTTAAAGTGCTTTTCATGAGCATCCATTAGCATGCTTGCTTTCTAGGAAATGGCTTGGATGCATTATGCAAAGTAATGAAACATATGGGGAAGGCTGGTCAGATACTACCCTTGATATGTTCCTTAATGTATAGTAAGGATGCATGGAATGTTACTGCATTGTAAATCTAAAGATAGCAAACCTTGTACAGATGGAATAGAACTGGAGGTGTCTGCAATGTAAAGACAGTTTCATGAACTCCAAATCTCACTGTGTGGCACAGTTGCTGTCCAGGACCAGCCCAGTCAGTTGCTCACTCCCCACCTTAAATGGGATAAAAACAAAAACAAGAAAAAACTTGTGGGTCAAACTAAAAGGAGTGTAAAGTAAAGAAAAGAGGTGGGACACCTTTTCTAGCCCCAGTGATGCAAAAGCCATCACACCACTTCCCAGAAGCAGACTGAGGCCTAATGAGTCTCCAGGCAATGGCTACTTTGGAAAGGTTGTCCCTCAGTTTTCACATCTGAGTGTGACATTTCATGGGGTGGAATATGCCTTTGGTCAGTTAAGTTCAGCTGTGGTGGTTGTGTCCACTCCCAGCCACTCGGCCATCCCTAACCTGCCCGCTGCAGTGTCAGAATGAGGAGCAGAGACACCGTGACACTCTGCAGGGACTGTTCCGTGTTAGCTAACACTGCTCTGTTATCCCCACACCAGTTCACACACAAATCCAGAACACAGCACTGCATAGGCCACTGTGGAGAGAGTTACCTCTATCCCGGCGAGACTCACCATAGTCACTTCTTTGTCTTGGGCACTTCTGAAGCATGCTTTCTGTAGTACATAAATGTTATACTTATTATGAAAATAATAAGTATAGACTTGTTAACTAAGGTCTTAGTTCTTTATCTGTGTTCAGGAAGAGTAGCAAATTCATTTTACTTGTGCAAGGTCTGCATAGGCTGGGATATCTTATAGGGAAAGTCTGAAAATCAGTGTTACACTATAAAATTGGTGGTAATCAGTACCTCTCATTTCATCTTCTGTGGCACTGCTGTCCACAAGATGGGGTAATCAATAGCTTTGAAGCTTGGATAAAGTATTTTGAAATTGAATTGATTCTTGGATTAAGGAAGTTTTAAAATTAATTTAAGAAACTGTGAACCTCAAGCAAATGGATGTTCTATTTCATATCTGCTCAAGTTCTGTCACATGTTTTCAAAACCTATAAAAGGCTGAATTATTTGTGGAAGTAAAATTTTATAGTGAAGCTGTTGAAGTCAAACTATTGCAAATCGCTGTTAAGGGTTAATTGTCCTTTGTTTCCAATTCTGTTTCTCAAATGTTTTGACTTTGCTCAGTAAAGACATTGTGGAATAATGCCAATTTTCTTTAGCATCAAGCATATATAAAACTGTTATCCTAGTTCTCTTGTACAGATAGTCTCTTATGTCTCTGCTGGAGAAAGGAGGCCAAAACTAAGGGATGGTGAAGATCAACCATCTACAGAAATGCTTACTCATTTTAGAGAGAAGAAAGAGCTTTAATAAAATATATCTGTTACCATTATTCTAATAGTTGGACCAGATAATATGTTAATTCAGCTTTAATTACAGATGATTAATTTCTTTAGTCTTGAGCACATGGGATGTTAGGAAAATTGTTTGCCTGAAGCACCTTTGTTTAAATAAGCAATGACATAATGTATCAACATTAATCATGACCTTAACTGAAGGTAATCGCATTTTTTCCCTGTTTTGGGCACAGCTTCTGGTAGCATTGGAGAATGCAGGCTGCAAAAGAATTAGAGATTTTACTTTCCAGATACTATTAATTTTAACGAGGAATCAAAGTTCTTAGCCTGCTAATTCCTTTTTAGCTATTTTTATTAAGATTTTTTCCTATGCATGTGTGATGTTTTCTAGGTCCCAAAGAGCTTTAGAGATTTCTATTTCTAATATAAGTTGCAAATGAAAAATGGATTGTTTTAAATTTTAACTAATGCACCCTTCTTTAGGGAGAGTTTAGATGCTAAAATGAAAATTTGTAGTCTACCTACTAAAAGTTGCTATCCTTTCCCTGAAAATTTGCCAGTCACACTGGGTGGAATTTATCTTACCTTGATGTAGGCATTGAAAATCAAACAAATTTCACCTTATATGATATGTTTTCCTTGTTTTGATGAGAAGATGAGCTGCATGTAAACAGGTCAGATATCATACATAATAGTTTTCTACAAGATATGTTTCACCCACTTTGATTAAATTTAGGTAGGGGAGGAATCTTTCAGAGTTCTTGTTCATTGGTTTTTTTATTTTAAACCCTCAATCTTATTTTTAGAGGAGACCATTTATGGAGAGTTTTACTGCAAGACATGTATGTGCTCTTGTCCTGCCACTTCTTTTATTAAGCCTTTTTTTTCTGCCTCTTCTTGTTAGGAGCCAGGACTATAATGTTTCGGGAGTAAAAAATACAGAGAAAGTGAAGATAGTCCCTGCACCAAAGGGGTTTAAATTTAAAAACAGGAAAAGAAACAATGGACAGATATGTCAGCATGATAATGATGATCTTGTGCCAATAGTCTAAAAATGACCTTTACATTTTGTGTAGAAGAGAGATTTTGCTGAAAGCTGGGCTGAATGCCTAATTGTAACATAGTAGTTATTATCAGGTGAGAAAAAATTATTTCAGGTCAAAAAAGTGTATCCTGTTTTGTACTGGAAAGGCTGGTGGTTGTGTGAGTAGTGGCAGTGTTGAGTCATGTCTCATATGGCCACTTTTCGGTCACCTGATGGGGAGCCCTGTTGAGAACTTGTCTGAATAGCGTTGTGTGGCACATGAAGCCAAAGGCTGTGCTGTTTGACGCTTTTCATGGCGATTGCCATTGTTTGGCATGGATAGCAAAGCAAATGTGGACAGATTAGATGATTTTGTAAGGTTGTAATTTGCTTTCAGGGAAAATTCAGAGTTTTGTCAAAAGGCTAGCAAAAGTCTAATGGTGCAGAAAGTTTTATTAGAAGAGAAGATAGTTACACCTTTTTAGCATGCTGTTCCTTTTTCTTCTTGAGCTTTCATTAGGATTAATTGATTTCAAGCTGCCACTGCACGATGAAACAAATACGAGCATGTTTTATGGGAGTCTCTGCATTTAGGTTTCAGAGAGAGCTACCTCCCTACAACTTCCACTGACATTGGTTGAACCCACATGTGCTCAGAACTTCTGGAAGCGTTTTTCTTGACCTAACTTGAAGTGTAAACATGTGCCATGAATCTGACTTCTACCTCTCTGAATACAAACAAGACAGAAATATGTTATCTTTTGACTTAGGAGGGGGAATAGTTGGTGGTGGACAGTATTTTTATGCAGTCCTAACTGCTGCCTTCCAGCCTCCTCCTAGGGGTTGCTACAAGGATTTAAGTGCCTGCCTTGAGGAGCTAATTAAAGTAGTGGTGTCGCTTAATACTGGCACTTGTTTTCCCTCTGTCACTGGGTTGTTTCCACCTTGTTTCCACTGCCCCGCAGCTGTGCTGTCAGTGGGGGCAGTGTGGGTGAGGGTGAGGAGAGATGGCTTGGAAACTGGAAGAGGGAGGGCCAAGGGATGGCATGAAGAGGAGATAAAGCCCAAAGGGAAGAATGGGGCTGCTGGAGGAATTGATGCCCCTGCTTGTTTTAGTGGCCGAGTTTAATGTGAAATCATGTCTTCTCATGCCTGTTCTGATACAATGTCTTAATCCTCGATCATACTGCCAGTGCTTGAAGAATTATGTGAAAGATATTCTGACGTTATGATAATTTTCAGTAAACTTTATTTTGCCATTGAATTTAAGGATCAAAAGTTGGAGCATGGCTATGGCCCTGCACTGACTGGGGGGTCGGGGGTGTTGGTTACCCTCTGGTCCCAGCAGGCTGTGTGGATTTACTCCCACAGGTATAGAACCGCTCAGGCAATTCAAATGTTGCAGCATTTGTTTCCTGCCTGCAATTAACTGGATTGCAATATGATTACTTCATTATTTGGTAATATTATCTAAGCTATTTGATTGCACAGTAACTAGTTCTCATATTAAAATCAGAAAAGTCAGCCATGAAACCTTAGAATAATTGTGTGCTTGATATTTTAGCCAGACAAAAGTAATTTTACTAACAGTTAAAAATTACAGTTCTCTTGTGTGTAACCCAATCAAAATTAGTGTAGAATATATTTCAGATAAATTTATCTCAGTTTGAAACATCTCTATCCCTGTTAGTTTGGAAAAGTATGACAATAAAATATTACTACAGCTCAACCTATTTGTAAGTGTATGGGGGGACTCCAATTTCAAGCTTTTCGATCTGTTTTTAACTTTTTATCAATAGTTAAACAAACATAAATTGAATCCCTGGAATTCGGTAAAACCCTTGGTCGCATTATTTTTGCATCAGGTACCTGACTTCTATTTTTCTGCTGAGTGTGGGAATGTATTTACAAAATTTTGCTGTGTCATCTAGCTCTGAAGATCTACACTGGTGATATAAAAAGAGATTTTCTGTCTGCTTTTGTCTTGAAGAGGAAAGAATTCTGATTCTCTTTCTTCCTGTGCTAGTGTGATAAGCTCAAAGAACTGAAGTATACACTTGATAGCACAGGGTGAGTTTAAAATGCACAGCACTGCATATTAGTATCAGAATTTTATAAAATTTCTTAGTAACTGTTCAGTCATAGCCTTTTATGAAAGATACTTAGTTTTTTAAACTGCAGAGCTTACATTTCAGCAGTTTATGCTGCGGAACCGCTGCTCTTCCCTTTCAGTTGCACACAAGACTTCTGGCAATTTTAGCAATTATGTACCTGAGGAATTTATATGCAATACATCTATTCTTTAATAAGCTTTAACTTCAGTGGAAGGGGTTATTGCACAGACATAAAGTGATTCCCAGATGTACTGGCTGAAGTTCTCCAGTGGTCCTTAGAACATCTGATTAAGGCTGTAAGAGGGTAAGTAAGGAGTAAGAGATTAATAATGGAGGATTACAGTGCTTGGCAAAAGATCATGGATAGATTACTGAGTATTTATAATTTTCTACTAAAATCTGGCCATTTCTCAGAACTTGGACATTTGACCTTTTTTCCCAAGTTTCACCACTTTGTAGCTATAAATAATGGTATTGCCTTTAACTGTAAAGCCAGTTTTAAGAATTACACTTTCTTTTTTAAACGGATGGCAAATTAGAAAATTTATGCAAGTTATTTAATATTAGACCATTAGTTCTAGATTCACTTTAGTGGAGAACACTTTGCATATAAATTGTCAGTGCAATTCTCTCCTCTGCTGTTAGGAGTGAATATCAAAAATCCAAACTTTTTGATTGGGATGGTGAAATTTATTTGATACAGATGGAGAGGTGATGCACTTCCATCTATCATGGCTTGCTTTCTTTTAGTATTTGAATGATACTGAATTTGACTTAATGCTTGTTCACTATCTGTCTGTTAGCTTCCTTTTTTTCTTCACACTGCTTTTCTGCAGGTTTTCCTTCAACAGGGCTGAATAGTGGTGCCTGTCAATTTTGGCATTAAAAATAATATTGGGCAGGTGTTTGTTTTCCTGAAATAAACTGCAGTGCATAGATGTTGGATACTATGGAAGGAAAATGTGATAGCTGGTAGTTAATGTTTCTTGCTTAGTATTCCCTTTTTTTTTTCACTACACCCTAAAAGCCAGTCTGTCATTGGTGCAGATAGAATTTCCGTGATCACTGACCTGTTTTGCATTTGAAGTCAATTTAGTGTTTATGAAAGGCTTCAGGAAGTTATTGTCATTGAGAGAAGTCTGCCTGAGTGTCCTGCAGTTCACATGGAACTTTTTTTGTCTATTTCATGGTCCACAGCTCTTCCACTGAGGAACCACATGCAAGAATTAATTTTTATGGTGGTTGGTGCTCTTTTGTTTCTTATCTTGTTACTGATTTGTGGGAGGAGATGTTTTTTCCCTTTTTTTCCTTTTTTATAATTTGTTTGGTTGGTTTTTGTCTGCTTGAAGACATGGTTGTGATAAGATTACTATCAGAAGTACTAATTAAATATAATGGTAGTAGTTATTTTTAGTTTAATTTGCTAAGCAGAATATGGACAGTGTTAGTTTCCCCTGTAATGTCTAGTGAAAGGAAAGCTTTGTACCCATTTTACCAATTCAGCACTGAAAAGAAATACATATTTTATGAACTGACAAACAAGCTTATAACATCTAATAGAATTTTGCTTCTTATGCCTTATACATGTCAGTAGCTGCAGAGGACAGAGAATGTACTATTTGTTGGCATTCTATGTAAATTATGCTTTTCCATAAGGCTAACTGTAATTTTGTGCTTCATTCTGATATCATCTTTGAAATATTTTATGTGTATTAAGTAAGTCAAGGTTACTGTGTAGAATCACAATATTTAGAAAGTAATGTGATATTTGGAATCTGGCTTTTACCTGGTATATTTTTTTGTTCACTGAATTGGTTTTTGTTTCTATAGGGTGATAACACATGTCCTACCTGCTGCTATTATCTGTCCCTATCACCATTAAAAAAAAAAAGGACTGCGGGGAACATTAAGCAAATGCTGTTTTGCAGTTGCTGCTCCATTTAGATTAAATGGGCAGGATTTATATATAATGCTCTCAAGGTTTATTTGTATGTTACATTGTATGGGTATCTTTTACATAGCCTTGGAATACATGTAATAATACTAGACCAAGGTGGGGAGCCAAAAATATGAACCATGGATCTTATCATGCCAGACAGAAGAGAATCAGGGGTTTTTTGCTAGATAAGGTGAAAAAATATTTCCATAATATAGCCAAATCTATTTTTCTTTAAAAGTGCACGCATCAGTATCATGTTCTATGAGATAACCTTTAGTATAAACTGAGATGATGTCAGGAGACCGTTTTTTGAAAAATATACTGATCAGTGTGTCAAGAAGAGTTGTTTTCCCGGAGATACTGGGAGGAATTAAAGAAATGAAGTGTTCTACAATCTAAGTGTCTGGATTTTTTAGATGTGGTGAAGGAAGACACATAAATAAAATGTTCAAGCTAGTAGTGAGGCAGCTTAAAGCCTTTAAGAGGCATTAAGAGAAAAAGTTTGATTTACGGAAAAATGTTGTTTCTTGGGATTTTGATTTTCTTAAAAAAAAAAAAAAATCCAACAAATTGTAATGTCACTGATATGTGAGGAGTGCTGAAATAACTCTTTTTTTGATTGCAGGTCGTAGCAGAGGAAAAGCAACATTTGCAGTTACTCAGTAAATACATCCAGGGATTTGAGAAGGGAAAAAGGAAAAAGCTGTGCTATATTCTTATACCTCAGAACAGTGGGTGTATTGTATTGTCATTGACCTTGCTGGTCTCGTACGCTGGGTTTGCAAACCTGATTACAGATTCAGCCAAGTATCCCAAAGCAGAACGGTGATAATCATGACATTAAAGTTATTAATGCAGCTTTTTAATTGTAGAATAATAATATTAAATATTGACATGGAGTTCGTTTTTGCATGACATTAAAATGACAGAAATAGCAAAGATAATTTGCACTTAAAACAGATTTATTTTGCAGTTTTAAACTTGTAAATCCTATATTCTCTGTGTTCTATTCAGAGTATTAATCTCCCAGTAGAGAAATATTAATGCTGTTGTGCAAATTGTTAGCAAAACTCAATCTGTTCAATGAAATTGAAAGCAAAATGAAGCAGAGAAAGAGGAAAATATGATGGAGAACTTATTTTATGAGGTAAATAAGAAGACAGTGGCTTCTTAGTGGAGGAAAGTTTTAAGGCCAAAAGGAAATCTAATTGTTCTGAGAGGAATAATACATCAGGGAGGGAAAAAACAGAATTATAGAACCTTGAGAAATTTTTTTATGTGAACATATGCATTAAATAAAATTAAAATGTAGTTTGGAAATCAAAATAAATTTCCTAACCTTCATAATTACTAGCTTCTCATTTCAGATCTATGTGAGAGAAAGCAGGTACATTAAAGATGGAGGGAATTTAAGGAAATAGTAAGATGTGATATATGCAACACCAGGGGATTTATTTACTGACTCAGTGAATCCCTTGTAGTGTTCTTCCTATATTACAGACTTTTCTATTACGGGACCTATTTTTTTTTTTTTTTAATGTTGCATGATATAAAGTATAGATTAGGCACTAAAATTCGTTTCTGAAAATATCTTATTAGATTGTTGGCTTTTTCACAGACTTTCAGTGCCTCGTGCAGATCTTTTGGTTCCCCATGCTGAATACTACCACACAGGATTTTGCTACCCAGCTGTAGCATTGAGGCAATGACTTCTGGCCTGACAGAAAATGAGTGAGTGATTTCTGAGTGGTGCTGACCAGTGCTTCTCTGCAAATACATAAGGAGAAAGAGTTTATGACTCTTTTGATAAAACCCAAGAGGCAGGTCTGGGTGCTTCTGCTGTCAGACAGGCAATCCATGTCAGGACTTGGACAAATCTAGGGCAGCTCTCTCTGCAGTAAATTATCACTGAAAGCTGCCAGAAAAGTCAGAAAGCCTGTGATAAAAGCATAAAAAACAACCACTACAAGCAGTGGAACCTGTTAAGAGATGGCTCGCTCAGTCTGAGCCAAGCAGGATGCTATGGATAGTCTTGGTTCATGGAATTTGCAGATAGACCCAGCATTGGTTGGTGACCGAAACCTGGCAGATTTACATTATTCTAAACTGACTGAGTAATATATCTGCAATCAAGTGTCATTATGTTAATGTAATTCCCAGTACAGGATGATTGAGAGCCTTTATTAGCTTTGTGTTACAAAGTCCCAAAGTAAAGATTTTCAGAATGAAGGGAAAGAATGAGTTTAATTACATCCTTTGTATACCTCACTGTGCTTCTTTTTATACCTCACTGTGCTTCTTTATATTACTTAGTTGACCAAGCTGCTAGATATTTCAGTTGAGAGATGTGAAACATAATCCTGACTTTAGAGGTTTTGGCAAGTTATGGATAGCCTTGTTGGCCCTGTTGTGTCACCTTTTGTAGCAGTGTCATCTTTTTAAAATGTTTTATGTATTTGCGAAGACAACAGTGTTACGATGTATTAATGTACTATGTTCTTATCCGCATAAGATAATCGGCTGTTACACCTAGGATTAAGGAACTGAGACAGAATAGTTACTGTCATCTGAAAGGAGAAAATATTTAGGCCATTGCCTTAGCCAGAAAGCCATCACTCCCCTGTACATGCATTTTCTGTTTCAGCTAACTGTAATATTTGAAGAGTTGATGGGCATTCACTCCCTTTTCCTGTGATACAGCATTTGTGAAATAGAGAAAATTCCATTTTTTCCTGTTACTTTATCAAAGTAATGAATGAGAACAACATCAAGCTGATTAAGGATAGCTGTTGCTTCTGTATGGGTGGCAACTGTGCTCCTTGTCTGCTGAAGAAGTTGTTTGTTGCTTGGTCAGGACTGAGAGGCAGCTTTTATCGTGTCCTGGAAAAGGGGCGATCAAATTTGTTTTGCTCCCTCCTGGCTGCAGGACAAGTTTATGCTGTGAGCTTACACTGTGAACTTATGCTGCATGTTTCATTTTGAGGAGTTGAGTGAATGGAATTACTATTCTGATTTTCCACCAATTTGCTCATGGTGGTAAAATAGTTAGGCTGGCAAAACAGGAAAAACTAGACTGAATCTCTTTATTTCTCATTTTGGTGTGAGAAAGGACTGTGATAATTTAGTCCTAAAAGTCCTCTTCCCAGTATGATGAGACATTTCAATTACTATTACTGTTATAAAAGGTCTTGGTGTATGTAGTTGTACACTGGGTAATTATAGAGTGGTAGCCCTTTGAGACATTTATCTTACTGTAGATCCCCATTATGTTACACACTGCACAGATGCATAACAAAAATCCATCTCTTGCCATGTGTTTATGTCCCAAGCATAAGGCAAGATGGATTCCAGAGGCAGATGAGATGGAGAGATGCACACAGGAAAAGCAGACACATACACACAAACAGATTTATCTTTATGATCCCTTCACAGATTGCCATGGCTGTCCAGAGAAGGAGCAAACGCTATGGTGGGAGATTAATTTTTTTCATCTGTCACCTTTCAAGTGCAATGTGATCAAAGCTAATGTTGAAGCAATGCAGCATATAAAGGAGTCTGCTTTCATTTAGCTGGGCCATCTGATCTTGCATTCATTATGTAAGGAGAATGTTAATCTTATGACAATAACTCGAGTGCTTCTTGCTAAAATACTTTCTGGGAGAAATCCTGTATGTCCAGGAACACTGATGCCCTTCTAAAAGAAATGGTCACTGCAAAAATAATTTATAATACAAGCGAACAAATGTCATTAGTTTTATTACTAATGATCACTTAACCTTCAAATATGTTCCTATTTAGAAGCTGCCTTGGGGACCCTTCTGTTTCCCCTACCACAACTGCAACACTAGCAACAATTAATTTTCATGGAAAAATTTTAAGTTAAGTAATGCATATATGAATTGTAAGTTGTATAGAATGTTTTTCTGTTGCTTTTATTTTTAATTATATTTCCCTGTTCTGCTTAGTTTGTTCTTTTAAATTAATTTTGAGTTGACAATGATCTACCACAATTTGTCTACCCTCTTAGAGTAGAAAAGTACACACAGATTTTTCTCTTCGTTTAGTTATCTGGGCCTGCCCCCCAAATGCTGAAATTGAGAAAAGAACATTGCTGGAGCCATTTCCAAAAACTAGGT
Source organism: Gymnorhina tibicen (assembly GCA_013399875.1). NCBI lineage: Eukaryota > Metazoa > Chordata > Aves > Passeriformes > Artamidae > Gymnorhina > Gymnorhina tibicen. The sequence goes on from VXAZ01009477.1 coordinate 4,603,352, forward strand.
GACAAAGTGAAGCCCTTTATATCAGGGACTGGCTTATTATACTCTGAACATAACAATTGTGACTTCTTAACTTTCAGTCTTCTGTTTTTATAACTTGCTCAGACTTTTTTGGTTTTACTTTAACGTGTTCTTTAGAATGTCCCAAGTTAAAAAATGCCCTGTTGGGTCAGACCACTGGTCTGTCTACCTGAGGAGCCCAGAACTGGACACAGTGCTCTAGATGCAGGCTCACTATGGGTTAAGTAGGGGGGCATGTCCCTTGACATGCTGGCCGCCCTTTTCTTAATGCATCCCAGGGTGCCATTGACCACCTTGGCTGCAAGGGCAGCTGGCTCATGGTTAACCTGCTCACCAGGACTCTCAGGTCCTTCTCATCAGAGCTGGTTCCCAGCAGGTCAGCCCTGAACCTGTACTTGTACATGAGATTATTCTTCCTTACATTCCTTATATAGCTATGCAGTACCGTGTGAGAAATTCCAGAAGTTAAACACTCTGTTTTCAAAAGCAAGAAAACACCCCAGGAAAAAAAAAAAAAAAAGAGAAAAATCCACAAACCAAACAACCCCTAAAATAGGTGGGAGTATTTCTTTCAATCTGTTGTAAACTTTGCAAGGATTTCTTCAAATTTTTCTCCATCTTCCCTTTATTAGTACATTTGATCTGTCATGGCTTATGTGCTTTCCTCTTCCTGTTTGGGTAAGTTTCCAGGTTTTTTAAACTGTTGGCTTTTTCACTGAGATGATCTCCTTTAGTTTCCTGTTGAGTTAAGAAGGTCTCTATCTGTTTTGTCCTCTATTAGAAATGTTAGGCAGTTTTATCTGGTAATCTAATACATTGTTTTTTGAACAGCTCATGCTTGCATTGTCGCATGCTTTTTCTTGACCACTACTTTTGGGTTTTGTTCATTTAATTAGTCTTCTTATAACATTTCCATGTGTGTCCTTTCTTGAAATTGAATATCTTTATGCTGGACTTATTGGAATACTCCTTTTTTTTCAGTGTTATATTTAATTTAGTTGTGATTATTTATAACATAGTGTTTTTTCACTGACAACTTTATACAAGTCATTTGCTCCACTTCTGAATAAAGCCTGAAGAGCTTCTCTTGGGGAATTTAAGACTAATTCTTCTAGGAACTAGTCACTGTATCAAANTTTAGTTGTGATTATTTTTAAACATAGTGTTTTTTCACTGACAACTTTATACAAGTCATTTGCTCCACTTCTGAATAAAGCCTGAAGAGCTTCTCTTGGGGAATTTAAGACTAATTCTTCTAGGAACTAGTCACTGTATCAAAAAAATTGTATTTCTGCATCTTGTCCTGATCAGACTTTAGTCCATACTGTATATGGATAGTTAAAAATTGACGCTTCTGCATATTGAGTTTTTTATGTCTCAGATAATATCTCCTGATCAAAGTCTTCTATCTAACACATTTCCAGGCTTCTAATACTGTTGTAGAAGCACTTACAAGTTTTGCTTGTACTTTCTAGTTCACTATTGCCAGGTGCTGGTCAGCTGACATTGCAGGTGGTCAGACTTGCTTTTCTGCTTAATCCTTATTTCCCCAGTTCTTTGTATAGCTCATCTTATCCCCCTTAACTCATGGTTGCATTGAGACAGCCTATTTCTTGGGCCTTGGACAACGATTTTTAAGCATTTTGGAGAATGCTGCCATGGAGGTCCTTGGCTTCAGTTTCCAACTAAGAAACTGAATGTAGCCTTCAAAATACCCTTCCTACACTCCTCTTCTTCCTAAAGTAACAAAGGGAATGGTGACCATGCTCACCTCTCCTTCATGCCCAGTTATAACTAATCTAACTTTTTGGTAAGTTCTGCAGTCTTTAGACTCGGTGGATGAATTATTTGTCAGTCCCCTTGGACCTTGTAGACCATCTGTTAACAATCTTCCACTGCCAACACTGGCTTTTGCCTGTTATGTAAATTCCCACAACTGCAGAGTCCCCTCAGTATGTGAGGATGCTGCAATACTGCCTCTCAGTCCAGCTTGTGCATCACTACTGCTGCAGCATTTTGAACCATCTCATGTGTGGACCTCTTTGTGAGGGGTGCTCATGTAAAATATGCAAGAGATAGGACAGGTATCACTTCTTAGTTCAAAATCAGTGTCTCTGTCAAAGAACCTATATGAACACAAGTTTTATTTTTTTGCTTCACAGTAAATTGGAATAATGACAAATGAAAGTGATCATTGTGTATAAAATGCCTGTGCTCTGAGTATGCTTTTCATGTAATTCTTTTGCATAAGTATTTGTACAAGATGAAGTAGCTCTGTGATTGTAGTGAAGGATTAGGTTTGGCCTAATGCTGGTAGTTGGTCATAAATCAGAACCTTTGAATATTTAAAACCTATTCTTTTAATAAATCTCAAAACTTTGATGAATTAAATAGTACCTTTTACCCAATGCCAGTATTCCCCTTTCTAATTCAATATATTTTCTTTTTATTAAGCCCACATCATTGCTTCTATTTATTGCTCCCGTATGCTGGTATTTTTTGATATTGAAACAGTGGATGATTATTTTCCATGTCAATAATTTCAACATTTTAGCTAATACTTTATATTATTAGAGTAATACTGTTTATTTTGAGCATACATTAGGGTTAAATCTAAAAACCAGAAATGTGTAGGAATATAAGTATTAGAACATTTGTACTTGTATGACTAGGTAAAATGTGAGGGAGTTAAATATATCTTCCGTATAGTTTTATTTCAACTCATTATGTTTATGACATGGTTATCACTTCTCAAGGAGACTAGAAAAAAATAATTTGGATTATTATAGGAAAAACTAGATTTTTAAAAAATTTCCCTTATGTACCTAGAAAAACATTCTTGCACACTTCAGATTATTTAAAACTATCAGGATTGTTTTGGTCTGTAGGCAATATTACAAATAATTAAATTAATCACTGTCCTTTTTTTGAAAATGAGTTCTAATTGTATTTCAACCACCTGTGCTTCAAAGTATTTAAGATACCATTTCAAATTTTAGTTTAGTGTGTTTATTAGTTGGAAATCATACTTAATATGGAGGATTTACAACTGTGTGATCTTGAAGAGAGAAAATTTTATTTCCACTATTAGTGCCTTGGAAATTACATTATGAATCAGAGCATTTTGTTATGGTTGTTTTGCCATCTTAAGTGTGAGATTTGTTATTGCTAAGCTGTGTCTGAAATCACATACAGAAACCACTTAAAGTGTTGATCAACTCTGTTCATAGAACACCACTGTCTTAATAAATGTTGCTTATTTATTCCTGTTATCTCGAATTGCTCCAGAGAAGAGAGGCAGAAACCCTTTAATTGAATGGGAAAAGAGAGATGCAGAGAAGAGGCGTGATCTTGTGAGGATATATGACCGAGTGCATACTTCAGTAAAGTTTGTGTACTGACTTGTTTATTCATGGTTTCCCATCAGACCTGTTCTGTTTTCACCTGTGGCTAGACATAGCCCAGTCTCAGCAAAACATTTTTACTAACTTCCCATTTATTTGAAGTGATGTAAACACTGAAGAGCTAAATCCTTCCTTGAATCCAGGCCTCTGGAGGTAGCTTCTTTATTTCAGAATCCTTCAAAAAGACTCAGTATATTACAGGCATATTGCTCTCTGGAATGGTCTAATGAATTGCTGAAGACAGATCAGCTGTCTGGGCTATTTGGTCGGCATATCAGACTCCTGCAGACTGTTACACATGTACTGGAAGAAAGAAATTTATTTTTGTGTCCTTATTATTGCTCATTTTGTTGCTTAACTAACACAGACATTTACCTAAACAGTTATGTTTAATAGATTTTAACTGTATCCAGTTATCCAAGTGTAGTCTACACATTTCCACAGATAGTCCACTCTCTTGGAAGGAGGAGGGACAGTCTCCTAACAATTTTTAAATTAATGAATCTGCTAATTCAATCAAAAGAAGAGAGCTTCCCACATTTCAGCCATCCTCCATCCAGGTGACTCATTATGATTTTCCTGTAAATTGGACTGCTGAATGTCAGGGATTTTCCACTTAGGACTGTGGGTGTTGTACTGTCTTCTGAAGAAACAGAATTGTTTCGTCTCCAAGTCCGCCTCAGTTTTTTTCTTCTCTACTGTTTTAAAAGTCATGTTTATAATATGATATATAATTTTTCAGATACTTGGAGATTTAATCCATACTTGTCCTCTGTGTTTAAATAGAAGTTCTCATTTTTCTTTGACTTTTTTTAGCTTATGAATACTGTTTTGGTTTCTGAGAGTTGTCTGTTGTTTGGCAGTTAAATATTAACAGTTTAATGTTAAATTTGCATAATAGTAAAAATTATAGTAAAAATTACTAAACCACTTTCATTTTGAGGAGGAGATCTGATTTTTTCTGTGAGTGAGGGGATGGAAAAAGAAATTGTCTATCACGTTTACATTGGTTCCAGTATAATTTTCTTTGCCATTCATGAGAGTATACCTATTATTGTGCATGTTCTAGAATAGAGAACACAGTTTACCATTAAAGTATAACCATGCTAAAAAGCCTGGAGGCATTATTCTAATCTCCTTTTTTGCTGCAAGAGGGTGGTGATTAAAAAAAAGGGGAAAAAAGCCCTTTCAAAATTAAAATTTTATCTTATTAAGTTGTGAGTTTTTTACCCTACCAAAGCAGTAAGCCTTTGAGTTTCAGCAACTTTCAAGACCTAAATTTATCAAAAGACTGTTCAGATAATTTCCTACTTCTGTGGCTTTCTGCAAAGAATGTATAAATTATTTCTCCATAATCTTTAATTATGCTGAGCTTTAGGAGCTGTTAGAAAGCATGCTGGAAAGTCTTCCGTAACACACTTAATTCCTCAAATCCCGTATTTTGTAGCTGGATTGAACAAGAAGAAGACAGAAAACACAAAAAATATTCTCTCTTTCCTTCATTTTCTTGTTCTGCCACCCTAAATTTTGGTATTCTTAGAATTTCACTGTTTTCTTCTTTTCTTTTTTTGTAAAAGCCTCTTGGTGTTGTAGAATCCTTGAGTGTAGGTCGGTCTATAGCATCCTTCAGTTAGGGGCCTGGGATAGATGGTTTCCTTAGTTTGCTAAGCTGTGTTTGTGACACATTCCTGTAGTTGCTAGATAGTGGTCATGTGGCCACATACCTTAAAGCTTCCAGCTATTGTGGTTTGAAGAATATTTTTCCTCCTTTGTACTCTCCTTAATCAGTAAGTAGTGTAATAATCTCCCACCTCTATTTCCCATGTTAATGCATCAACAAGGGAAGTTTGTGGATTTTTTTAAAGCATTTTTTCCTCGTGTATGACTTTGGTTGAAATAAAAAAGGGATTCTTTGAACTAGGCCAGTCTGAAATATAAGGAAGTCCAAAGAAAGTACCACAGCTCCGGTGAATTGCTTTTATTTTTGCGTTCATTTTGGGTTCTGTCTAAAAAAGTGATTGTAGATACAGGAGTTGGATGGAGGAATATGTCTGGATGTTAGTTCCTTTAATTTGAAGAATCCACCTGTTATTCTACCGGCATACAAGGAGAACTGGAAAATAAATTATTCTTAATGTGGATTATTTATTACAGTACTGTAGCTCATATTGATATTATAACTAAGATGTAAAAATCTAAAGGGAGAGACAGTTGGTTTACCCACAGAACCAGGACTTGAAAGACTGGAGATGTTTGTGCTGGATTTGCCATGGCAAAGCCTCAGCCCTGACTGACAGGGCCCATTCTGCATATACTGGAAGAATAGAGGATCAGTATGAATTCAGTCACTGGCATCTCTGTAGGAACGATAGGGCCTTGCCTATAGTTGACAGCTGTAGTGCCTTTGTTTTGAGATGTGAACATTATCTCTGTTTGTTTTTTTCTTTGATCGTTTTGTTTATTTCTGGCCTGTAAGAGAGCTATCAGAAGATGCCTGTCACTTACTGTCCCTAGTGACTGGTTTGGATAGGACTGAACAGATATGGTTTCTTGTCTCCCAAACTACTTTTTATTCTTAATGCCTTCTTGTCTTGTCAGGAAGAAAGGAGGCCTGCCATTAAGGAGTTATTACCATGAAGCTGGCTGCAGGAATGACTGTCACCAGAATGGTCTCTGAGGCACTGTGGCAGAGTCGCGCGTACATTAATGAAATGGAAATGAGGGTTTGCCTTTCTGCTCTTTGTAATGAGTGTCTTTGGGGTGACCTAGGGATTTCATTAAAAGACAGGAAGATACATCAATAGATTAAATGACACTTTGGGACTTGTATCTCACCACCCTTCATTCAGTGTGGAATGGTCTCCCTGCCTTTGACTTTATCCAGTTATCTTCCAATTACAAAAAAAAGGGGTCGTCTATACTTGCCCTTCAATGCTTGCAGAAGTTTATAACACAGCACAAAGGAGAGGATTGGCAAAGCTGCACTTCTGAAGTCCAGTGGTATTCATGGGATTTGAGTTTGAAATAAACGCAGAAAGGTTCAGGCAGCCGTAAGTTGGGATGTTTGGTGGTGAACAGTGCAGTCATGCTGTGGTGCTTAGACAGAAGGTTCCTTCAGCCTCCAGCAGTCTGCAGCTTGTGGAGTCAGAGGTGACGTCCTTCTGCTTAACACAGTATGTCTAACAATGTAAGTGTTCCAGCTGTCTGCTGGGAGTAATGTCAGGGTGTGGATGGACAAGAACATTAGCATTTTGTGGACAGAGTCCAGTGTCTATTTACAGAACTGATTTGCCAGTCACCTACATTTTACGTGCAGTGACAGTAAGATTCCATGTCTTCCTTCCTCTTCTGAAAATGCTGCATTTCTGCTTTTGAAGTGGCCATATGAGGGTGGTATCCTCCCTTTAATTTACTAATGGATTACTGCAGTGAAAGGTAGTCCATTGCTTTTGCTAATATCAGCTCAAGTATTTTTCTTGGTTTTTTTTTCCCCCTCCAATGCATTCCTGCATAGTTAAAGCACATTGCCAACCCAGTGTGGGATTCTTGGATGAGGTTTCCTAATAGTAAAGTCACTTTTAGTAGTTACCTGATCTCTGTCTAAAAAGACATTTGAAAAGAGACAACCTATATAACTGCTGATTCATATGATTACCTCCATTTATGCACAAGCTTGAAGTACAGACATTTGCTTTCAAACTCAACAGAATACTGAGGATCTTGTTACTGTACAGTGATTTAAGTAATTTAATTATAATTTACCATCTTCTTTATTACTGATGGAAGCCAATTTCTCAGGGGCCAGACTTTGAGAGCTGCATGGTTATGGATCAGTAATATTTTTATTTTCTTGAGACTCTGTGCATCTTGTTCAGCCCATTAATTCCTATATTCCAGCAATTTTGCTAATTTTTTACTCACTGCTTCAGATTTCAACTCTTATTACATCATCAACTTCAGAAGTATGATAAAGTGCTTTCTTTCTTATCATAGCTCACCCCAATGCAGCTTTTCTTTATATTCTCATTTTAATGACATTGAATAAAAGCAAATAAGCTTACCCCAGTAATATAAGAAATCTGAGACCTTAGCAGGTTTTCAGGGCCAATAAGAAAGGACATCACCCTAAGTTTTACACTTAAATAATTTTCGTAGTATAAAAGTTGGCAGTTGTTTTACTTACAGATTTAAATATGAATGGATGTAGCTCTTTGATGTATATGATGACAACATACAGGTCATACTGCTGTTAGCATCATCTGGTATGCTGCTTATTAAAATTTTTTTTGGTGCACAGATAAAGGACAAGGGGATTGACTTGGTTTCACCTTTCTGTAGTTCTGAGTAGAGAGATGCCCATTGCAGCCCCTTGAATTCAGTGTGGTTGTTTCTCTGAGATCTATCAGAGGTGTTTAGTTGTGTGCTTGCCAGCAATGCTGGTCTGAATAAAAGTGTTTTCACTATGCTGGAGAAAGTTTGAGTAACTCTGTTTGATAATGCTAAGATATGTGGTAGCACATAGTCCACTAAGGGTGTTTGAGAGAGCTCCCTGATCCTCAGCAAGGAAGAGGTTCCCCCATCCTGGCTCACAGTGTGAACTGTGAGGGAGGAGGATCTTGAATTTAAACTCTTGAGTAGGAACACGGAGAAGTGGAACTAAGCAGCTTGTGTGTCTTCTGTACTACGTGATGGCTATTTATCCTGGCAAGGATTGGAATAGATTGTTAATACAGCTCCTGAAAATATTTTTCTTTAAAAAACCCAACAATGAAACATCATCTTCAAGGTCTGTTGGCAGGTCAGTCAGCCACTGGACCAGAGCAGTAGTAAACATTGTATTTTTGCATTGTTCATTTCTGTGAATTAAACTCTTCATTATATATGCTTTTGCTGAATGGCTGCATTCTACAAGTTAGAAAACTGAAGCATGTAATAATTTGGCAAAACCTGAACATCTAAATGCAATCATAGTCATTTTCTGTATCTGGAGATCAGAGAGATTTGCTAAATTTAACACGTATATAGGAGAATATGCCAAAAGATAGCAGCAGTGGTGAGGCAAAAATGAGTCATCTCCAGCTCTTGAGAACCAGATGGAATTTTCTTTTTTTTTTTAACTGGAGGTCAGTTTTATAGCTATAATAGTATCAGAACTCATCAAAAATATCTGTGAAGACATTTTTACCTCAAAATGGTTTATGTTAAAAGGATATTTCTTTCTGTATGAAATGTTTCAGTTTCCATTAAAATTTATAATTTTTATGCAAGACAGAAAATGATGTATAGGTCTTTGAAAGGCAGGTATTTTTTTAAAAAGTGCGGATTGAAAAACCAAGGAATGTTAGAACAGATTTTAATATCTGTTTCTCTTAATAACCTTCAGGAAAAGTTACCCACAATTAATTCACTTCCATGGAGTTCTGTAAATTCGTTGTAGGGAACTCTAGGATTAAAAATAAGAAAAACAAGCTCAACAATGTAATTACTGAAAAGAACGGAAGGAGAACACCCTCCTTGCCCTAAAAAGAAGAAATTTTTGGTTTTATGGTTTCTTTTCCGTACTCTATAGAGAAGATCTTGTGATAATTAAACTTTTGAGGGCTTCTGGCTGTGGGATGCAGCAGTAGATAAGACAATGCTGTCTTATTTTCAGAATAAGCAGTGAGTCCTGTTTATGGTGTATAATTAAAAAAATACAGTTGTTTATAGATCAGGAATTTTGCAGGTGAATCACTGATGGTTTATCCATACAGAACCCCCACCCCCCTCCCCACAAAAAAAAACAAACCAAAAAGCAATGAAAACCCTTACAAAAGCCCTTCCCCTCCAAACCCGCTTTAAGAAAGGGAAAGTAACAAATACTGGTTAAAATCAAAATAAATCTACTCTTTGTTTTTGTCACCTTACTTGTCTCCCATTCCAGGAATACCTAGCCAAAGTGGTTACTTTATTTTCTTGGCTGAGAAACCTTTTATAGTCATAAATTTTAGTGGGTTTTCAGCATCACACTGTACTCATGACACAGGCAAAAAATGAATGTAGTTTAATTAGTCAGTCTTCCAGCTGATTTTGTCTCAGACTGGGTGTGGAAGCCACCAGGATCTTCCCAAGCTCTGTTGTTGCTGGCGCTTTGCAGTGCAGCATGTTTTCCTCCCTCCGTGTGTACTTGCATATGCTTGCTGCCTTCAAGAGATGAGAGCAGTCTGAGGTGAAAGAAGGATTTGGAGCAAGGCGTGTCTCTGAAGCAGAGAGCTACAGGCATTGCACTGGTGTAGCTTCCTCCTGTGTCGTTTAAAAATGCCTGAGGGCTTGCCTAATCTTAATTTCTAGTAGCAAGTACTCTTGCATTGGCCCAGCATCTTTAAGGACTGTTTGGGAATCATCTGCCACTTCTGGATACATGCTGCTAATTGGTGTGCATGAAGGTGGTGACTATGTCTGTGTGGAAAGATCTGCCAAATACCCCAGCAAATGAGAGGTTTAGGGTTGTGGAGGGTCTTTTCTCTATCTTTGGATGTGTTTTCTCATATTTGGGTAGAGGTTTAATAGGAATTTCACATAAGCACAAACCACCCTCTCTTACATAAATATTTACTTTCACATTCAAATATTAATTTAAAACTTCTATGATTCTTAAGGATGTGAATCCCCCCAAAAGGCATCTAACTTGTGTATAATTGTTCTTGGAAAAGTAACTTGTTTTCTGGCTTTGCCAGGGAGACTGCTTAAACACACTTAGAAAATTTTATAAACTTTCTAAACTGTAAAAGCTTCTTAGGCATCCACCAGCAATAAAAGTAAATAAAACACTTGGGCTTTATTTGCACATAAACTCTTATTTTTACATAGGAATTAGACATTTATATTTTCTTTTTAATACAAAATGTTTCCAATAAATGTTAAGAATTTCAGTAACGCATAAAGCTGCTAAAAGGGTTTTTTGAGCGCTGTGGAGTTTCCCTAAAAATTATATGAAGGCAGTAGAGTATGAAATTACATGAAGTTTTCTTGAATGTAATAGTGATTTTCTTGTCATTTGCTACTCAGCCCTTCTTAGATCCCACTCCCCAATAATCTTCTTTTTAACCAGGTACTACATTTCTTGACCATCTCTAACAAATAACAAAATTAGGATATACGTACAAATTGGCATGAGGAAAAGCAAGAAGGTGATGAAAAAGGTGACAATAGGCTCAAAGCAAAAGTTTAAGGAAACTGTTCTTATATTTTCATTTTAGCAAGTTAGGAGTTGAAGGAGCATGTATTTGTTGAGGTAGGAGAAGTGAGTGGTTTGGTAACTCAGATGCAAGGGAGCACAAGCTCGGGGAAGCTGATGCAGAAAAAATGAAGTGGCAGAGAGATGTTCCTGAGAAAAGTCAGGGCAGAGTTTCAATTAGGATGTCTGAGGAGCAAGTGAGGGATCCAAGCCTGACACAAAGAGAGTCGTGGCTCTGCCTGCTGTGACTGTGCTGGAGAGACCAAGATTTTGGCATTTTCTTGCATGGATTATATGCACAAGCATATACCTTGTTTTGGAGAAAGGAATGCATCTGATGCAGTGAGATCAATCCAGGTGTTACCTGTTTGGAAATGGTAATTGAATTGGTAGTTATGGGCAGCTTCTTGACAATTAGAAAAGTGTGTCAATCAAATAAACAGAGGACAAAACAAAGGCTCGTATGTTCAGAGTCATTAAGCTTTGTGGCAAGTCCTGTACAGTATCAGTCTGTTCTAGGCAAGGGTGTTCAGCACTAGTTTGTTGTGTTATTTCTTAGTATTTGCTTTATATGAATGTTTATTCTTATCGTCTTTCTACTTCTGATTAGGTTTGTAAAATGTTTTCTTTTTGATCAGCATGCTACAATTAAATCTTTAATTCAATGCAGTTACTTAACTGTTTCTGGGAAATGTTGCTGGTCTGGGATTTTTCTCTGTCTTAAAAACTCTTAAGACTGTTGTTTCATGACTAGAGAATAAAAGGGGAAGAAACATGAGAGAGGGAGTTGAAAAAAGTTGGTTTTTGGAGATAAAACCAAGAGAACTGAATCATATGTTTTGGAGAAGAGCACTATGAAGCCTAAAAATACTTTGTTTTGGTTTTTTTTTTAAGAAAGTATTTTGCTTATGGTGAAACCACATAGGTATACATTTCATGATTTTTTTAAAGCATTCTGTATTTATGTAAATGTTATTAGAAGCTGCATTCTGATAACAAAATTAGATAGCACATCTAATTGCAAAAATTAAAGGGAATTGAATGTTGAAGGACAATCCCTGCCACCAGCCCCAGCTTAACTGGAACATGTCAAAACCCAACCAACTTAAATCAAAACTCCATCTCCTTTGTATCAATTTAAAAATCTATGAGGTGTCTGCATGGTTTTAGTTTGTTTCAACAGAAACGTCTTTTAGCCATAAATAACAAACAATTCTACCTGAACAATCAATCCATTTCTGGTGCAGGTTTGATACCTCCAGTGTAAGTTGTCATTTCCTTCAGATGTTCTTAGACTTGGTTTTGCCAAATATAATAGCACACTGAAAAGCAAACTAAGATAATGTGGCTGGGTATAGGCCAGGAGTCCTCAGAAATTCTTCAGATTTAACTTTTATGGGTGACTTTGTGCCCCCCCCCTTCCTCTTTTCCCTCTTTTCCCTCTTTTTCCCTCTTTTTCCCTCTTTTTCCCTCTTTTTCCCCTTTTTCCCCTTTTCCCTCTTTTCCCTCTTTTCCCTCTTTTCCCTCTTTTCCCTCTTTTCCCTCTTTTCCCTCTTTTCCCTCTTTTTCCTCTTTTTCCTCTCTTTCCTCTCTTTCCTCTCTTTCCTCTCTTTCCTCTCTTCTCTTTCCTCTCTTCTCTTTCCTCTCTTTTTCCTCTCTCCTCTTTCCTCTTTCCTCTCCTTTTTTCTTTTTTTTCCCTATTTTTCCTCCTCCCCTTAAGCTGCTAAGTGGAGCTGAACAGATGCGTAGACCTGTCTGAGTAGATGGAACAGATGCAGTCACCAGAAGATATTTTTCAAGCTGCTAAAATAAACCTAAAATAAACATATTACTGTAACCTATCTATCTTTTTTTTTTTTTTTTTTAATAGAATATGAAGGCACACCTTGATTACTTTCAGTTTGGTATTGTGTATTTTAGTAATGATTTAAGTCTGACTTTGTTAGGCTCTGCCTCCCATTAGAATATGATATAGTGCAATGTGTTCCTGCCAAAAGCAGCACCTTCCAGAAAGCTTCTCAGCATGTCATAGAATAAATATAATCAGTCTTACAATGATATATTATTAATGTAAGTGTTTCTTGAGAAAGCCAAAAATGAGTTGGAGCATCTGTGCACTTTTTGATTTTTGCAGTTTGTGATTTTGCCTCAGTATTCTTATCACTGCATCTATATAAGCTTTAATTTCCTAGTTAAGTGTGTGTGACAGATTTCAGGCTTTCAGGTCTTAAAAAGTCATCTTAAAAACATCATTACAAGTTTGTCTTTAAGTAAAGACCAAGTCTTTGAGACCAATGCTTCTCTGAGCATTTCAGAAAAAAATACCCCTTTTAGAACAATCCAAATGCAAAACCTGCAGGTTTCAGTCATCCGCTGCAATAAACAATGTAATGGTGATGTCGAATTTTTGTTTCATATTTCATGAATTTGTGTTATCCATAGCAGGGAAGTATCTTGTCAATTAGCTTGTAGTTCCTTGGGCAACCATAGCAGCATTTTCCTTCTGGAGCACTAAGGCCACTGATTGTTCCGTAGGGTTGTCTATGCTGTGCTAGTGACCTACTGCTTTAAACTGATTTAACTCCTGCATGCTGTAGTGTTTTCATGTGGTAAGGCACAAAGAGACCTGTATAATTTCATTCTATAGGCTTCACTTTCCTTTAATTTTCACCATCTATTCTAGTTTATAGTAAATATGGGCTTTAGGATGAACCTAAGATGAGGTCAGTATTGAAGTAGAGAATAAGCTGCATTTGCGTAAGCAAAGTTTGTGGTTCAAGTTATCTGCCCTTATCTATATATCTTTCTTTTCAAAGAGATTTTTTTTTCATTTTGTTTTACATTTGCAGTATTGAGATCAGTAGCCTGTTCAACAAGGGTCAAGAAAATCTCTACCTAGCCATTAATATTCTTAAGATTTATGACAGCATGTGGGGAAAAGACAACATTTTTATGTCTTATCACTACTTAAGATGACTTATTGGGAGCTGGAATCCAAGTCAAACCAGAAACCTTGAGTTTTAACTTGTAACTACCAGTACTACTGATTTGGTAAGGATATGTGTGTATGTGTGAATGTGTGTGTTTATGTGTGCATACATAAATCTTGTTCCATGGTCTATAATCGTAACAGCATGCTCTGTCATGCCTCAGGCTTGCCAGCTTCTTTTATTAAATATAATTGTCTACTGTGGTAGTTACTGTAATAATTTTTGATTGCTGACCTGGACTTTAGTTCTATTATCTTACACCTGCCCATAAAAATCGGACATGGAGACAACTGGTAATTCTGACCTGACATGAGAAGTATAGCAGGATTTCTGCCAGCTATTCAGTTCAGGTTTTTTTCTTGACATGGGTTTCTTTCCTAATGGCACTAGCTTGAACATAGATGCCTAAAGCCTGACTGCAGCAATTCCACTCCTCTTCCTGGGAAAACCAGCTGTGTGCAAGCTGGACTGCCAAAGCCTCAAAAAATTTATGCTTTCTTCACAGAATTTTCATTAGCTTTGCCTGCTTCATCTAAATGTTTTGCAGGAGCTGACAGAGCACTGGAGAGTTGGCTGGCTCACAGTTCATGCTAGCTGAGTCTGTAAATCCTGGGTTGCCTCAGGATTTATTCGTGTTGCCATCATGTTGACCGTGGCCACCCCTTAGCTGTTTGGGGGCTGAAGGCTGCATTGCACATGCTTTTAAGTTAATACCAAAACTGGGGGGAAATTGACCTTGTGACTGGGGACTCGGGGTTTGTGAGTAGAGATGGAATAAATGAATGACAGTTTCTTTTGGATATCCAGATTTGCACGTGATTCAGGTTGAAATTAATTTACTAGAGTATTCTTTGCTTGGTCTTTATGTGGTTTGGTTAAGGCACTGGGCAGGGAAAGAATGTGAAGCCCCAGTTCACACCATGCTATTTGTTGTTATTTAAGATACAGCTGTAATTTCAATAGCTGTGCAAAGCTTGTCTAAATTTCTTGACATTTGATGCCTTCAGCTCTTGTGAGTTACTGTTCATATTGCCACTTCACTGAAAACACAAGAGTTCTGAAGAAGGCCAAAGTTTCTCTATTGCCTCTTATTGGACAGGCTACTATAAGCATGCTAAGGCTGGAATTCACCTCACTTAAACTGGGACGCCTCAGTGTAGGTCACCCCAGCCTAAGCTGATCATTGAGGAGTCCAAGGAGAGGAGTAGATACCTGCAGAGGGCAGTTTATCAGGGCTCTCTTTAAGTCCCAGTTTCACAAGGTGTCTCACTTTCTGGAAAACTGACCTCCTGCCATCCTCTGTAAAGGAATCTGAAGCTGAGTAGCAGTAAGTGACAGATGTAGCTAAACAGACTTAGCTGAGTGAATTTTAGTTGCTTTAAGGGTGGTATATAGTCTAAAGGGTTTGCAGGGGTTCAGTGAGCCAGATGGACTCAGTAGAGCCAAAAGAAACACATAAGGGCTCATGGTTCTTAGTCTCTTTGGTACGCAGATGATTGTCAGCCTAGCTTTGCTGCCATGCTTAAAAGTTGTTTAAATAAACACTAAAATTAATGAATTTAGAGGACAAGCATTGAAATAGAATTGTGTCCCAAAATGCACTTATATGCATGTACTGTGTTCAAGGCAATGTGAAAACTTCCATGAGATTATGCATTATGCCTTTGTTTTAACAGTAAATGTTACCATCAGTTGACATGAATGAAGGAATAAAAATGGTAATGAAAAGTGATATTCTTTGTAATAAGTAGACAAGTTATTACATTCTGTGATTGAGACATATCTTACATTAAGGATTAAATTTTAAAGATGTTACAACACAGCTCTTTAGTCATGTAACATATGAAGAAAAACAGCAAAAAAATGCCCAACATTAAAAGATCCAGCCTTGGTTTTCTTTGGCCCAGATGAAACCATTATACTGAATCCATTCCCTGGTTAAAATGTTCTTTTTTCTTTCTCAGACTTCTCTGATTTACAACTAATAGTGCAATTTTTAGCAAGGGTGGCACTTGATAAAGAGCAGCCTGTGAAAAACAGGCTATACATAGAGCCTCATACTGCATATAAAAATGTTTATTTTTCTATCATCTTTAGTAGCAATTCTGACATATTTCTGGGAAGACTTGTAGTATATCAGATGCAGCTCCTATGAGAACATGATACTTTTTACTGTCCCAGTACTCTTAAAGTACAGTGGAAGCAAGGACAGAATTTCTCTTTCTAAATAAGAATGGGGAAAATGGAGTTCAGCATATGATCATAAAATCAATATTTCAGAATTTTTGCTTTCAGCCATGATTAACCTACTTCTAACATTTATTTGTTTGGGAAAATGTAGGGTTTTTTAAAAAATATAATACAGAAACATTATTTCCACAATATAAACAGACATGGCAAGAATTTGTTGATGTTTGGTTTTTTTGCCCTTTGTCCTACTTGGAAGCAGAGTGAAGCATATCTTTTATCCCATGTCATGTAAAAAGAAAATATATATATATGGAAGAACAAAATATGAATATATAAATATAAATTTGTGATTTATAGTGTTTAAGTTTTTCCTTGTGCATAATTTTGTGTGTTGAAGCACTTGAAAGTTAGAGTTGAAGTAGCTGAAACATACTCCTGCTGTTCCAATATTCTTGGTGATAATTTTCCATTTCACTGGCTCATGTACAACAGCTGGTGAGTTTGTTCAGGGGAATAAACAGGAAATAAAAATCGAGCTGTCTCTGAATGTTACATTGCGACATGTACACAAGCCTGAAAGGTATTTTTGCACCTGCTTAATAACATATTTTTGGGACTCACAGTTCACTGCAGCCTTCTGTCACTGCACCTGATTAAAATCTGTGAAGAGTTACCTGCTGGCTCGAGAACCTGGTGATAGAAAGCCATTTCCCTGTGTGTCTGAAGATTCCTTAATGTTTCTAAGTTAGCAGTGTACAGTGTGCTAGTTGAATCTTGCAGTTTTCCATGAGTTGGTCATCTCCACAGGAAGACTGTGAAGGACTTGAGATAAACGATTAAAAAACTGAGTGCCCTGAAAACTGGGGTGAATTTTAGGAACCCATAATTTTTTACTATTTCAAAAGGCAGGATTAACACAGAATGCATGGGGATCTGCTTACTATTCTGTTAATACCTGCACAGAGTCTTTAATAACCAAGTCTCCTACTTCAGGGTGCTTTGATTTCTTATGCAGAAATTGTCAATCCTATGCTACTATGGCACTGAATCTTTTAGTCTTTTTATACTAGAATTATTTTTCAGTCTATAACCAAAGATGGAAATGGAACGGCAATGCAGTTGTTACAAAATATAAAGTGTATTCTTATCTGGAGGAGGCATTCTATGATATTCTCAAGTACTGATTGAATAGTAGCAAGTTACAGCACTTGGTAAAGTACAGAGCAATACCCTATACTCACTAAAACCCGTGGCTATGTGGCTGCTGGATGATCTGGACCTAAATTTTGCCAGAGAAATCTGAGCTTTGGCAGACCCTGCCTGCCAGCTTTGGTGTAAAATACAAAATATGTTCTGTTTGTGGAGGAAATGCTGCAGTTGGAATAAGAACTGTTCAGGTGTTTTGATTTTCAAGGTATTGATGCTGGAGATATGTAATTTCAGGATGCCACAGATCTGCCCTTCTCCCCCCCTGCCCCCCCATCCCTTATTTCACAGCATTTCAGGAGTTGCCAAGAAGTAGCCTTTTAATGTCAGAAGCAGCAAGCCCAGAGGCCAGCTAGAGCACCTGGCTCCTGTCAAAATATTTTGGGACTATTTTAGCACCTTGCCTACTGCATCTTGTTGCTACCATGTAGCATCTGTCCTACTACTATTAGGAAAGACTTCTGTCACTCTGTGGCCCTTACATACGTGGGGTTTCTTTACAGTATACAGAGCAAATGGGACATAAGTAGTTTAGGGACTGCTTCTGGGGACACCTCTTGCCAGGTAAATTCTGTGATCATGGTAGGTCATGATGTCTCAAATAAAATGAAGTTTTTTTACTTAATTATAGACATATTAGGGCAATTTTATGGATTATATTACATTGGTTTGAAACATAATTTTAAAAACAAAATAAAATTTTTTCAAGTTTTCTGTTATCATAAAAGCGAGGTAAAAGTAGAGCTGGCAAGTTAAATAAAGTGCCCAATTATTATTGTCTAGAACATCTTTCTTGAAGCAGAGTTCAGTAAAAACAAGGGTCCAATGGCATGGCTTGTCATACAGCTTGATTAAAGTTGTAGAATAAATACACCTTAACTACTGTGATTCTAAATTGGGTTACAAGTTTACAAGAATTGTCAGTATGATCTGTGGTTCCTGGCTTGAGGAATGTTTTCCTCATAACACTTTTCTTGTAAAGCTGAGTACCATGACTAGGACTGAAAATGCCTGACAATAAAAAAATGACCCTCTCAACCTTGCCTAGCAGGCTTAACATCCTTGGCTATCCCAGTGCTGCTGCCTTGATTGGCAGCTGGTCTTATGGGTAGAACATCCTCCCCCCAAAATAGAAATTATTTTATATTTGCCACACAATATGCATATAAACTACAATGCACTAGGTATAGCGATTTATTCCTAAATGTGATTGAGATCAGGCCACCTCTGTTTGTCATCTTGTCTTTCTTGTAGTGACATCCCTGGGTATGTGGGAAGGGCTACCAAGAATCTCCTCCTTTCTTCCTACTGCTCATTGTGGCCACGTATGTGCATCATTAGAACTGAGGTAGAGGAGATAGCAGAGAAGCTTTTAAAACTGAAGAAGTTTTAAAGCGATGGGGTTAGAAAATCAGGGAATAACAGAGAGACACCTGAGAATAAGATTTTTTCAAGAGGTATTTGGAAATCCAGAGGCAAATGCCATGGATTTTTTTTCAGGGATGGATGGATAAGAAATTCAAAATTCAATCCATAAAAAGTGTTCCATATTCAGGGGAGTATGGTGGTCTGTACCTGGTATTCTCCTGTTGCCTGTTCCCAGGACCCTGCAGGTAAGACCACCAAGCAGACTTCCAGCTGCTTTATTGTCTTGTGTATATTTTTCTAGCACTGCACTTATGGAGGCTTTTTCTTTTGAGTCTTTTTTTAAAGGCTGAACAAATACAGCCAATAAGGTGGGGAAAAAGGTCTTCAGCACAGGGGAGTAACTTGACAAATGAGAAGTTTGGTGGTAGATCTGAGAGTGAAATTCATCTGCCACTTCTGTCAATTTAGTGTTCTTCCTGTCAGCTGCACTGGCCCTACAAAAGGTATTTATTTCCTCGTATCTAGGCATTATAGTTGCTTAGATATAAAGTTTATAGCGTAGTGTTTTAAGACTGCTGCAGTCTTTATTTTGTACACTGATGTTTTGAGAAATAGGGGCAGGTTAAGAAGAGATAAATGTTGAACAGCAGCTCTCTTTGGAGACAGTGGATATTGGTCCCTTTTTCGAAGGTACAACCAGTATCTTCAATGAGAAAATTAAAATCTCTTTTACATGTGATTATATAGTGAAGATGTCTAGGAACTGGGTTTTCAGTGTAATGATTGCTTGGGGTTTCATAATATGGTTCAGCTCCAGCTATATGATGGCCCTTTTGTGACATTTTAAGCTGGGTAGAGATTGAATATTGGCTCTTTTGGACATGTTCATGGCAAGGTACCACATCCCATCTTAATGATTTTATTAGTGGTCTGCAGGAAAGAATAGGACATACATCAAAGATGCTCAGAGGGAGAGGTTGTGAACAGTAGTCTGAGAGAATTTTTAAAAATAGAATTAGTCTAAAAAGGATTCAGAAAGGTGGTAGACTTCTCATGGAGACAAGAAGGTATTTTATGAGAAATGTGTGAAGTGAAAGGGTTAATCTTATAAATTACAGCAGCTTCAGAATGAAAGCAGGGAGAAATATTGATAGAGGATTACATGGCTGAAACAGATGAAGATGGGAATGAATCTTTCCCCTTTCTCCAAAAATAAACACAATGACAGGTGAGTCTTTGGGAATTGGAGAGGAAAGGTCGCATGATTGATTGGGCAGCTGCAAAATATCAGTTTGTCAGAGCAGTGCATTGGAATAATTCAAGAAATACTGCTGATAAAATGAAGGGAAGAGAAAGTGAACTAGGATGGAATGTGCAGACTCAAGCAGATGGTCATATTACAGACTTAGCTGCCTGAGACTGCTCACAAAATCCAAGACTGAAGGCTGAAGAACGTTTTCTCACATATTCTTGCATGAAAGAGACAATGTAGAGGTGAGGTTTTCACAGTCTGAGTTGGAGTGAGAGGTTTTCACAGTCTGAGTTGGAGTGAGAGGACCTTATTCATGAGAGAGGTGTGTTCTTAGAGCCTTCTTGCTCTGAAACTCACTAATAGTAATGCACAGAAAAAAATGTGTTTGTTCAGTTTGAGTCTCAGTATTTTGTGACCTTGAACAAATTATTTGCTTTAATATGTGCCTCTGTTTTCTAGATGAGATTAATGAGGTATTTATCAGAAAAGTGTTGTAAAACTAAAATGCTTCAGTGATTATTTTCAGATACAGCATTTTTGGATACTGGTGAGACTTGGGATTTATTAGATCTGAGTGCTGTGGGGTTATTAAGTCCTTGATATTTTTTTAGAGTCAGTTTGCTACCTTCCTACCTGACTCAGATAATAGATATAATCTTGTGTTGGCCTGCAGAATCTTGGGGACACCTTTTCTAGCCTGCTCTCACCTCTGTCTTTACTGCTCCTGTTACTCACACCAGCAAAATCAAATATAGCATAGAGATCTCCCATGCTGTAATCACACCTTTGAGTGCAGAAGAGGCATAGCCTGGAACTAGTGAGTGATAGTGATTCTTATCAAATGCCTAAAATAGGTGGAATTACATCAGAGATAAATTTGAAATACTGAGGGTGTTAGGAAGCTGAAATCAGCTCACCAGATGTTTGTGTCTAATTTAGTATCTACAGTTTGTTGCAGATGTTTTCCACCACTCCTCTGTCAACTGTGTCAGATACAGAGTTAGCCATTGCTAACTATGGAAACAGACAAATTTATTATTAGACACTGACAGCTGAACTTGCCATTTTTTTAAGATTGTAAGACTACAGGAGCTAATTGGTGAGAAATAATAAAATGAACCATCTAATTTGGAAATATGTTCATTTGCAGACACATTTTTAGTAGAAGTCAATCAAGAGCATGCTAGCACATGCACATGAATGCTGAAACCAAATTTGACACTGTTTCATGATGACTCTGTGGAATAAAGAGCTGGAAGAGGAAGCATTTAGATTACACGTAGATAGTACATCTGCTTTCAGTGTTGTGTGCACATTGCTATCACTAGTAAGTAGTTTGCTCGAGGAGGTGGTTAGCATGTGCAGCTGAAGATTACAGTCACATATGATACCGTGGCAGTGCCCAGCCAGACCAAAGCCAGTGCTATGCTTGTTTCTCCAAGGACCACTTCTCAGAGCATGGAAGGTGTACTTGTTACCTGTGCATGCTGGAGCTGTGCATTCTATTTGTTCATTGCCTTCTGATCACACTCTTAATTTCCCTTGGGTGGCTGTGGAACGCATAGACCGAGATGGGCACTGTGTTGGAGACACTGTGCAGTGTTGAAGTACAGCTCCTAGATAAACTCTGCTTTGCCGTGTAGCATCACACTATCCAAGTGGTGTGTAACTAGTTTTTTCCCTTGTATTTAGTGATGCTTTCTGACAGGCTCTTTGTATCTTTGTTCTTTAGTAAAGACTTTTTCTGACTAGTGCAGAACGTGAATGTGTGACTCAAGATGGGTTATTTTCTTCAGGTTTGGTTTTTTCACTGCTGCATGTCTTCAGTACTGCAGATTGCCATGACATTGCTGTAATGTTGTAAATTATTTTGATGACTAAGTTAGAGCTTTTTGGGGAAGAAGGAGGAGGCAACATGGTTGTTGTACTAGCAACCGGCTTCATAGTACTGTATTGAGAACTACCAGCTAATCTGGTCCTTTGGAATTCCATCTGTTATGCATGGGGTTTTCTTTCTCAAAGGAGAATTCCATTGGAATAAGGTTGAATTCTTAGGAAATTACTCCTCCTACAGGATAAAGCTAAAACATGTACGATTAAATGTGTTCAGACCATTTAGAATTGTGTGACCAGAAAAGTCATCTCTCCTGCTCGTCCTAAGACAAGTTCAGCTATGCATAAATCATCCTTAAAGAAGTTTTCTTCAGCAGTTTTTGCGGTCTTGTAATGATGAAGCTTCTAAAGGGATCTGTAAAAATGCCTTATTTTCAGAAAACTTTTCCCCATCTGTCTAATATCCCCCATCTGTCTGTTCCTTAATGCAGTAACAAGCAGTATTACCTGTCCTCTATTCCATGTTTTAGTGACAAAAATACCAATGTTTCCACGTTTTCCCACAATCTAAGCAGACTGCATCCCAGCAGTTTTTCTGGATCTTTCCTGTTTTTCTGTAGGTATCATCAGTCTTTTTGCTCTCTGTCCTTCCCCTATTCAAAATAAAGGGTCGAAATGGCTGCAACGCCCTATTACAATGGTGATCTGCTACCAAGGAGATAGGGTAGTTGTGGTTCAAGCTCAGATAGAATAATCAGAATTTTGTGGCCTTTTCTTACCTCTGTCACAATCTTCCTTCATGTTCAGATGTTAGAAGCTCTAGAGTCATTGTCCTAACAGAGTGGTATTTCAAAACAGAGTTTGGTAGTTTGTTGAAGGCACTGGCTGATCAGTCAAGAATAGAATTAACAGTTAAGTAATGCTACTCTCTGAGTGTTCTATTGCTGTCTACTATACAATTGTTGAAAAGCTATTTAATCTCTGTAGATCATAGTTCTTGCATGTTATGTATGTGGTGTTTCATAAATCTTGTGCATCAAGGCTTTTGTTTGTCAGCAGAGACTTGGAGAAGGAAAAACATCATCTTGTTACTTGATTTCTCTGTTGTAGCTTTTTACCTTCTAAAGCACAGAAAGAAAAAGGCTCTGGGGCACCTAGTAGAGCTTTTATCAAGACTTAAATTGTCTTTGCGCGTGTTACTCAGATGCGTATCATAAAAAAAAGTCACATTTGATTTTTGATTTTTCTTTTTGTTGTTTTTTGGCCAGTCAGATGTCTAGGGTCATCTTAGGGGATTGATTTGTGGATCCTATTATCCTGTTAGCATATGGTTGCCTGTAATTTTGAGTCTTGTGCTTGATGACCCACAGGTCTTCCAAACTTTTCTTCTACTCTGTAATCTAGTGCTTATCTCAACAAGACAAAGGGAAGTTGAAGTGAAGTTTGTAAGTCAAGAAGTATTCTACAGTTTCCCTAGGCAGAAAGCAGTTCGTACTTGCTAAATTTCTATTTGTAAATCTACAAAGTAGATTAAAGTATGTGTAGCACCTATTCCCATTGCACGGTTCAGTTGCACAGTTGAACAGTAAATGGGATGCAGTGAAGCAGAACTCTGCCTATATGGCATTTGAGGGACCTATTAAAAATTGAGATATTAAATTAAAGTCTGTGCTGAGATCCTGATTTATAGCATATGGAGGCTGAGGAAACATTCCACTAACTGCAGTATTTGTCATATAAAATAGCAGTTGGAGTTTGAATGTACAAGCATAACTTGTCAAGTTTAACCTTTGAATGTTGAATTTTGTAAATGTGACACTCTCTGTTCTCTACACAGTTTCAGAATTGGTATATTGTCAGGGCACAGTAGAAACACAGAGTCAGTATTACATCTTTAAGGGAGGTAATTATGTATAATCAGATTGCAAAGAGTGCAGCAAATTACTTAAATTAGTAATATCTCATGTTATTTCCTGTATTCTGTGCAACGAAGTAAAATAAAAAGTATAAAATCTAAAATCAAGGAAAATCCTTGAAAAAAGTTGTCTGTTTTTGTCATGAAATGGAAGGTAAATACAAATGTTGTAGTCATGACGTGATGAGTTTAAGCACCTTGGGCTGAAACACATACAGTGTTTCTAAATAAATTTATTGCTTGTGTTATATTGCCACTTTATTTATCTTCACCTTTTCCTGCATATGTTGTAGCAAGAATAGAAGCTCCAATACTGTGCTTTTCTTGCATGGGTAAAATATAACACTTGAAGGTAGTAATGGGATAGTTTGTAAAACAGGAAAATGACATACTGTAGGAAAATATATTTTGCATTCTCAGAGAATGGAGAAAAAAAAAAAGAAATTATTCAGTCTTTCCTATCTTTTGACTCCTTGCTAAGCCATTACCAGATATGAATGAATTCAGGAGTTATAGAAGTATGTGTAATGATTAAAAGTTTAGAGTACTACAGTGTACAGAATAAAAAGAAAACAAAGCATGATGAATATTTTAAAAACCCAACCAAACAAACCACCAAGTATCAGGTTTCCAGGAAAATGGCACAGCAAATAATTCACCCTCTAAATCCTAGAAATGTCCATGCTGAAGAGGTACTAACAGCTATTGTGCTGTAGATGTGCCCACCTGTGGGAATTGCCAGAGTTGTAGTTCGTTTATAGAATTAACTTTGAGAAGGTTAAGGATTAGTCAGCACTGACTTTACATGGGAGGTAAAAATTTTCAGGGTTTAATAGGACCCAGAAAAGCTGTCTATTACAAGGAAATATTTGTGAGCACATATGTGTGAACAATATGACAAAAACATATCTACGTATATACATACATAAATATGCATATGTACGTATGTGTTTTTGTCCAGTCGTAACTTGAAATTGGTGTTTTTGGAAAAATACACATAGTCAAAACATTCATATTGGAATATAACATGCCCACATCTTGACATGAGAAATTAACCTTTCTTCTTGACTGGATGGTATATATTTTGTGTAATCTTAGGAGATTTGAGTGTATTTCATAGAGAAGTCAAATAATTGCTGCAAATGAAAGTAAGTGCTGTTAAGGAGCTTGAGAACTTTCTGTTTTAATATTAGACCTTGAGAGCAAACCCACGCTCTTCCTTCATTAATCTGGGCTTCCAGAATGCAGTTCTAAGGATGCAGTTTGCCAATTTATGGCTGTTACTGGAAATACTTGGTTTTTAGCTGTAGAAAATGCTATAGTGCTGTTAAAGGTGAGAGCGCTGTTTTTCTTTAGTCACTGGATCCTCTGTTAAATCATTCAGTTATTTATTTAGTTTCTGTGATTATAAAGATTTCAGGACAAGAATTACATAGCCCTTAATGAATAGATATTATTAAAAATCTGCTGTGTTCCGCTTTTTAATCAGTAACTGTCCTTGCTTTTCAAAATTGGATGTTTAAAAAATAAGTAGGGCTTTGTGACATAGATAACATCTACCTGAATTTCTCAGAACGCTTCTTGAAAAATCAGAATTTATACAGTAGTGTGCTTATCAAAAGCTCATGCTGTTTGAGTCAGCGCAGATATCTGACGTGACACAAAGCAGAATATCTTCATGCTGGGAGACATGGTATCTTTAAAACTGTGAACTGGAGTACTGGCTGAAACACAAGGATTTATCGGGATTAATGGGTTACTCCAAGATGGTTTTTGCTCATCATCTTCGAGCACTGTATATGGCTGGTTATGGAAGCTTTAGCTGTGCAGTATCTTCTGCAAGTCCATTCCATAGAATCATTGACTGTTAAGGGGTTGGAAGGGACCTTAGAGAGAGTTCCTTAGAGAGAGTTCCAACCCCCTCACCCTGGGCAGGGACACTTTCCCCTAGACCAGGATGCTCAATGCCTTATCCAACCTGGCTTTAAACACGGCCAGGGTTGGGGCCCTGTTCCAGTGTCTCATCACCCTCACAGTAAAATATTTGATATCCCTAATGTCTAACCTAAATTTCCCCTCTTTTAGTTTGTACTCTTTACTCTCTGTCCCATCACTACAGTTCCTGACAGAGTCCCTCTCTGTCTTCCCTGGCTTCCTTCAGATACGGGAAGGTTGCTGTGAGGTCTCCACACAACCTTCTCTTCTCCAGGCTGAACAGCCTCAACTTTCAAATCCTGTCTTCATAGAGATGGTGCTTCAGTCCTCAAACCTGGGGAGGAGAATAGTTTTTTGACTCAGGTTATCAGTCAGCTGAGCAATGTGAGCACCATTTCTGTCATCCTGTAGGCGTGCTCTGTTATTGTAGCTAGGTTGCATCATCTTTGCTCCTTACAGCCACGTTTTTGGGATGGAGATTACTGCACTTCCAAATTCCTTAGTGTTATGAAGCAGCTCAGATTGTGAACTGAAGGATGAACAAGAATGGACAGAAGGATCATCCATTAAAGTATCTAAACTAAATGGACAGCTTCCCAAGTTAGATTCACTCTTAGTTGCAGTAAACATGATACACCTGAGACTCTGCTCCTTTGTTGTTAAGGTGACTCATGTTTCCTTGTGCATTTGATAACAGGCTGCAGCACCACTGTGTGCACAGAATTTGTGTGGTTATTGGCACTTCCTTTCCCTTGCTCTCTGGATACCTCTCTCTGTGTATCCACACCCTAGAAAAATAGAAGATGAAGCGGTGTCTTTGGACTTACTAGTGAAAGCTGCTATGGTGATAGGGAATTGGGATGGAAATAGTAAAATTTTCCAATTTCCGTGGAGGAAACAGGCATATGTTTACCGAAGTGACGATGAATCAGCAAAACAAGAGTAAGAATATCTGAAAGATGTTTTTCTTTAATAGACATTAGTATGATGCATATTGTAGTGCTCTTCAGACAAGAGCAAAGCGACCTTCAGTGAAGGTCCTGTTGGTGGTGTGACTTCAGATAAGGAAATAATGCATTTTTAGCTCTCTTGGTACTGGAACTGCTTATCATTTGCTGATTTGAAAACAGGTTTAGAAAAACACTGCTGAGATGCTTACCCACTTATCAGTCTGCTTTAAAGACATGTAATGGAATAATGTAGCTTAATATAATTCTGCAACATGATCAAGTTGAATATCTATAGGAAGCTTCTGAACACCTAGTCAGTAAATGTGGGAAGACTGAATCTAGGGTGAAGCCTATATTAGATAATTCTCTAATGATGTGCACAGAAATGCAAAGTAACTTAGAACTGTGTGTGTGACACACCATTATCCATAATTACCTTTCACTTGATCTGACTATGACATCGCATCTTTCTTAACCTTCTGTGCCAATTGTTTCAACACCACCTGGACTAGAACAATAAGTTCCACAACACTGTGACTCTGTGGCCTGAATTAAGAGAACATTTATTGTGACTGTCTCCGTAGAAAACAAAGAAAATATAACTGAGTTGAAATTTGGTTTGTTTTAATGAACATGTCATGCCAACCCAGAAACAAACTGTGGAAAAGGGCATGAGAGGATGATTGATTTTCATGAACTTGTTAGCATTTATTAAAAAAATGTCTTTTTGTTTGCCGAGTATGTTAATAAAATAATCCATGTATGCTGTACACTGCACAGAGAAAGAAGGGGAAAATGTTTGCAAAATGAATTGAGTGAGTTTGTGTGTCAGGAAATTAAGCAGTTGCTATGTTCCTGTTCTTAATCCTCCATCAGTCAGCATCTGCATTATACATGTGTGCTTGGTAATTGAGCTTAACTCGTTTGCAGGGAAGGGTACGATACATTAGATCATTAACTAAAATCAAGTATGTCAGGGACTTGCCCCAAACCAACTTATATTTTTGCTGCTGTCAGCATAGAATAGTTTTTGTAGATGGGCTATGTATGTTCTCTCAAATGTTCTCTAAAAGCCTAGCGTGCAATACGAAAATGGGGCGGTATAAAATGAAATTGGTGGTTCATTTCTGTAGAAAGTAGCTTTACTATGTTGTCTGCTTCTGGCTGTGGAGGTACAGTGTTAGAATCTTCTCTAGTGATCCTTTTTGGAGACAACTCTAGCACAATGGTGGCAGGGTTACTGAAATTTCCATTCTGCTGGCTTGGTTACTTCAGGAAGAAGAGCTAGGAAGAGAAAGAGGAAGGAGAATGTATTTAAATAGCTTCAATCTAACACCATTATTTTTAACCTGAAAAGAAGCTTTCGTTTGATTCAAGTAAAATTAAGATTAGGAAATAGTAACTTAGTGCTTTAAAAAATAAACACAACCAACCACTTCCTCTCCCTCCCAAATGCTCTGGGTTTTAATAGATGACACTACTTTTACAAAGAGTGCACAGCAAAGCTGTTAAGTCTGTATGTGCGGTCTTTTTGATCCTTGATATTGGCCTTCAGGGATTTTTCTTTGTTAGCTACGATTTTACATTGTGAACTTCACCAGTAACATATGCATGTATTATGTTTCCTGAATTTAATGCCTGACTGGAAGCAGTTATTACTTTTCACCTCTACAATTGACTGTGGATTGCAGCATGGGCACTGTTGCTGGTATACAAGGAAACTTGGTTTACCTACACTTACCATTGCTAGATGAGGACAATTGAAAAAGGGTAACAGGAATTAATTTTTTTGAGTGTCCAATTAAACTCTATGTAAGCTCCTGTACTTTCAGATTGCGATACACTTTAATTTAGTCTAGTTTAATTATTTGAGTGAAGTAAATGGAACCAAATTAAATACTAGCTTAATTCAGGATAGGTGTTTACAGGTGGCTTCAAATTATTCAGTTCAATTTAAATTCAGGTGTTTATTTAATTTGATGAACTTTTCTGAATGTCCCTATGTAGCAAGCTGCCTATTAGAACAACTCTTTTTTTTTTTTTCTGGTAAATATTCCTGCTTTAATGCATGCATTTTTGTGGTCTCAGCCTATTCTGTTTCCAGTTGTGTGCTTCATCCTGTAGTTTTATTGCTCTATTTATTGAATTTTATTTACAGTGTTAAATACAGCCTCTTCATAATCATTCATTTGAAATTTATTATTGGGAACTCATAAATGAATTGGCAGAATGCACAGGGAGATGCTATTTTTTCTCTTCTCAAACAAAAAAATCTTTGCTAGAAAATAGACTCATTGCAACAAAATTTTCTTTCTTTAACTTGAACCAAATTTCTGCAGAGATTCTCCAGGTTGCATTACTTAGAAGAACTGAGATTTAAATAAGGGTCTGCCTCTGTTTTTTGAGGCTTGTTCATAAGATCTTTGACTATTACTACAAGGAATTAGTCCTGTAAAATTTTAGTTATTTCATATTACAGACTAAGAAACACAGTTTCCTTTGCTGTGTGCAAGATATCATTGGTTCCTCCTAGAGCCTCCTTTCTCTGCTATACTGAGCAGAGCTATGGGACAGCTGTCCCGATAACTCATTTTCCCTTTTAATTCTGAGTATTTCTTTATATGCCTGCACATTAGGATAAGCACAGAGCACTTAATTGGGAAGTTCATAAAAGTCTATTAAACTCAGCATAAGATAGTGGTAGTACTTTCTCTGATAAGCTTCAGCACTCTGCTTAGTCATCATACTTTTATTATCTTCTATCACAAAGTCTTGCTCGGTCACAAAAGTCACAGCAAGTCACCACATCTCCTTCTGTTAGGAAACTGTGGGTAGTTCTCTCCACAGCTTGTACAAACAGCAGCAGTGAGTAGACACTAGCTTTTTGGAAGAAGAATCCTTTATTTACACAAGATTATACAAAGGTTACTTTTCAACTTACTGCAAAACCCCTAAGTTATGAACTATATATACAAAATGATTCTGAAGATAGGAAATTTTTTTTTGTTTACTTATTTCTTTACAACCTGCTAAGCAAGTTGCACTAACTATAATATGTGCAATATATACACAAACAAGTTAATTCAAATGTATATGGTACCCATCAATTAATTGATTTTTTTTCTTTTCTTTTTCTGTTCTGCTTCTTTGCGTTGTATGACTGACCTATGAAAGAAATACTAATTCCTGTGTACTTTGGGTGTAGTTAAAATAAAGCTCACTGTCTAACTTTTATTACAAGGACAGGAAAACAGGAAAACCACTTATGTAGTTATTATAATTATTTTAATTGGTTTGCCCATATTTGCAACTCCGAATAAAAAATATGCTGAGCTTTGATTTCGCTTGTGTTCGGGGACAACAGTTTTTGTATTTAACAATGATTTTCTAAAAGCTTCCACAAGTCTTGTTGGGTCAAAAGCATAACACTTGCTCTCTTTCTGGCTTTTTTTTTTTTTTGGTAGGATGATGAAGTGGTTCTGCAGTGCACAGCAACTGTTCACAAGGAGCAACAGAAATTGTGTCTTGCTGCAGAAGGATTTGGCAACAGGCTTTGCTTTTTGGAATCCACATCAAATTCTAAGGTACCACTGAGTGTTTTGTCATTTCATGTCACAAAGCAAGGATAGTTGTAGCATTGATTGCTTTGATGTAATATACACAAATCTGTCAAGGAGAATGGACAAATCAAATCTATTAATAATATAAGGAATATTTAATCCCCATTCAAAGTTTAATTCTAACTTTGTCCTTTGGCTGTACTCTAATATGGTGTTTTCTGTTTTGGGTTCACTTTAAAACTAGTTAGCTGCAGAAGTCCGTCCCAAATAATATGGTTGTTATTTTGCTTGTCTGAACTCAGCCGTAGTAAGCCGCAGTGCAACTTTTGTGTAACTCAAAGACAAGTTGATTGCTCTGATTCTAAGTCTACAAAAAAGAGAGCAATTATTCTATTTGTGGTAAGTTTTTATTCTTTGACATTTATATTGAAATAATTATTGCTTTGAGACCTGATTCCCCATCTGAGCATAGTGCAAGTACCATAATTACCTCATCTAACACATTTTATCTAAGCCTCTTCTAACTCTGCTATATATGCAGTAGATAGAGTAGTTTGAAAAAATAACTTTGCTGTTTATTGCAAAGAAGGGATTTTGTTTCACAATCACATATGCTCAAATAAATGTTTTGAAGACAAAACTGGGCCCCCTGAGGGCAGAACTGGTTTTGTGGACAAAGTAATGGATATACTTGGACATTTTATTCATAGAAAGGGAAGACCATTGCTTAACATATTTGTTTTTTTCTTCAGTTAAAATATAAATATTTGATAAGAAAATATAATAAAGGTAAAGCATCTGGAAAGACATCTAGAAAGATTTAGAACAGAAAATGATGGTTATCTTGCCAGCTTTCATAACATCGCTTTGATTTTCTCTGATACTTCACAGAGTAATGCTTCATTTTCTGTCTCATCATTTTGAATGTATTATTCATAATAATAAATTTTTCACTAGGATATTAATGATTCATTATAATAGCAGTGATCTTGATGAAGTAATTCATGCTGCTCTGTTTTAAATGAATCTTTTTAACAATAAAAATGTGCTAGGATAGAAGTGGTTGTAGTGCTAAGTTGCCTGTGAGGCCTGAAAGATCTATGTAATGAATTTGTTATAATTCAGTAAGTTTGGATATTAAATCTACAGTCTCTCTCTCCCCATCTAAAACTCCTGAATATTCTTGTCTTTAAGGAATACAGTGTAGATTTCATATCAGTTTTCTATGATTGTTTGCTGATGCTGCTTTTTCTCCTTGTTTTACTAAACAATCTGTATTCTGCTCATTCTTCATGAGCTTGGGGGTAAAAAAGCAAACAAAAGAAAGCCCCTGCTGCTCATCTGTGATTCAGTTTTTAAGGGCTGACAGTTGCTAGGATGAGCTCATCTGAAGTAATTTGTAGATATAAATACTGAGGGAGCCATAAAATTACCAAATCCTTAAAGCAAAGTTGACTATAAATAAGAGTAAATAAAAATGGTTTCCTTCCTTGTGTCTGTATCCATAGAGTGTTACTATTGAATTATATAAGGAGGAACATAGGAAATATTCAAAGATGTATGTGATAATTTGAAAATAGTTCCAACGGAGTTCTTGAGCCTGTTAAAAAAATTCTATGTGTGTCTTAGAGGCTGTTTTCCAGTTAAAGTGGGATTGTGATGCACTGCAATGCAAACAGTAGTGTGGCATTTGATTTACAGGCAGGGATCAAGGATGAGATGCAAATCCAAGCACCAGTAATAGGCCAAACACAAGTAATAGACTTCAGCTATCATCCTGAACTTGCATTCTAGAGAATGCTTGTTACTATTCCATGCTTTTCTCCGATACCTTTCAGGATGGGGGTCCCTGTGGTGTAGCTGACGTTTTACTAGCACAACTTCTTCGTGTGCACTTTCCTGCCCCTGGATCACTAAATATTCACACTACTAAAGTAACAGTCAAATTGAAGATATATCTTGATAGAATAATTTGGTAACTTCTGACTATTAATACTTATCTCTGTGCAGCAATAACACTGGGAGCTAAGGCAAAAGATGCATGTATAGGCAAAGTAAAACAAGGAGTTCATTTCACGTGTTCCCATGAGCAGGTAGGTGTTCATCCCAAGGAAAGTAAGGCTTCATCATGCATCATGGTGGTTTGCGAAGACAAACGTGGTCATTCTGAACACCCCCTGCTTCCTTTTTCATCCCTCCTGCTCTGTATGCTGAGCATGAGGTCATATGGTCTGGAATATCCCTTGGATCTGTTGGAGTCAGCTGTCCTGGCTGTGATGCCTCACATTTCATTGTGCACCTCCGGCCTGCTCGCTGGTGGAGTGGGTTGAGGAGCAGAAAAGTTCTTGACTTAGAGCAGGGCTGCAAATTGCTCAAATTGACCCCATATCTTGAAGAGCAAAATAACAGATAAGCAAGACATCAAGTCTAAATTATGTGCAATTTTATTAACAGGAGACAGTCCTGAATATAAAACATACAGGCTTGCCCAATATAAACTCATGACTACCTCATCTATAGAGCTGTAGTAGTTCAAGTGAAAAATACTTTTATTTCAATTTCTACAAATTTCAAAGCAGATCTGTCTCAAAACAGACCTTGTTCTAGGAGTAGGTTGCAAGTTTCAAGTGTATAACAATATGACATTTATAAATCATAAAAAATTTTTAACATTGAAAACGTTGCAGCAGCAAGAATAACAAAACCCAAAGAAGGTGTGCTGATGACTAAATTTAAAATGCTTAGTTTCCTTATCTCATGCAATTATTTCTTCAGCAAGTTTTGTCAAATCTATAGCATCAATATTTATTTCATAAGTAAGAAGAAGAAAATAAGGGATGGATGCCAGAAAAAAAAGGCAAAAGCCCCATTGTCGTGGTTTAACCCCAGCCAGCAGCCAAGCCCCACACGGCTGCTCACTCACTCCTCCACCAGCAGGATCAGGGAGAGAATCAGAAGAGTAAAAGTGAGAAAACTTGTTGGTTGAGATAAAGACGGTTTAAAAGGAAAAGCAAAACTTGCGCACACAAGCAAAGCAAAACAAGGAATTAATTCACTGCTTCCCATAAGCAGGCAGGTGTTCAGCCACCTCCAGGAAGGCACGGCCCCATCACACGGAATGGTTACTTGGGAGGACAAACACCATCACTCCAAATGTGCCCCCCCTTCCTCCTTCTTCCTTCCGCTTTATATACTG
Source organism: Gymnorhina tibicen (assembly GCA_013399875.1). NCBI lineage: Eukaryota > Metazoa > Chordata > Aves > Passeriformes > Artamidae > Gymnorhina > Gymnorhina tibicen. Next base: position 4,636,385 of record VXAZ01009477.1, read on the forward strand.
AGCATGATGTCACACGGTCTGGAATATCCCTGTGGCCAGTTTTGGTCACCTGTCCCGGCTGTGTCTCCTCCCAGCCTCCCATGCACCCCCAACTCCCTCGCCAGCATGGCCATACCAAAAGCAGAAAAGGCCTTGGCTCTGTGCCAGCCCTGCTCACCAATAACAAAAACATGTCAATGTTATCAACCCTGTGTTCAGCACAAATCCAAAACACAGCCCCATACCAGCCACTGGGAAGAAAAACTAACTCTACCCCAGCCAAAACCAGCAGACCTGTAAACTTCTTTTTTGACAATCATCTATAGGTAATTTTGTTTCATCATTGCTTGCTGTACTTTTAAATTTATTCCTAGTGTGGAAGACCATCCCTTTTGGTAAAACAAAAATTAGGATTAGTTACTTTATCTCAAGATTAGTGAGAGCCATTTCTTTACATTTGAATATTAGTTGTTGCTTTCTATATATAAACAGATTGGTAATATGAGGAAGTCCATTATTTAAAAGATTATGTTGTCTGCTAGTGAAGTAATTTTTCTTTAGACTTAAATAATGCATGGATTGCTGAAAAGAAAAGAAGCTAGACCTGTGTTTTAACAGCTTCTGAAAACTATTCCTGTCAGTAGTGCAGAATGAAAAATACTCAGCTCTTTTTTTGACTGACCGTTTGTGGTCAATCACAAATGTGGTGTTGATCCCTTGTGAACCACTGCACAGCAGAACACTGAAAGCTGAGTTATGCTTTTCTAAATGGCATAAGGGTTTGTGTTTTTTTCCTCTTTTTGTGGCAGGTGATAAACTCATTAATTTCATTGTGCCCCGAGGTATGGACCTACTTTACATCGTTAAAAAGGACTGATAAAAACTATGTGTGGGGTTTTCTTCCCCTCTTGAAGTCTCTGTAATTTGGATTTGAGAGAGAGAAGGATAACATGGTGAGGGTTTTTGAAGGTCTGAAAAGGCCTCCCAAGTTGGTTTTTGTTTTTGGTTTCTTTTTCCTTCACCTTTTTGAAGAAGGAAATGCAGTGTGTGATCCTATGGTTTGATCTTTTTACCTAGAATAAGTTACAGTGCTGAGAGTAGAGTCAAGAAACTGATAATAATTCTATTTGTAAAGTAAGGAGGTATTTCACATGGAAGACTTTGATAACTTATTTTCCATTTTGCTTTTGAAGAGTCACTTCTGTGTCAGAGCAGAAAGGTTCTTCAGGTTTGGTGCTGGACAGGTGTAGGTCAGTCAGCTGGGAATGCTGACTCCATTATCCTGAGTATGTCAGTGATGCTCTGTGCTTTGTTGATCCCTAGATGCTACTGTTGTGTAAGCGGGTAGAAGATAAAGCCTGATGTTAAGACTGACATACTGTTTCTTGTGCTGACATATACAAATCCTTTGGTTTTTATCTTTGCCCCTTTTTTTGGTCAGATGAATTGCCAGGAGCTGGACAGGTGGCTATGCTTAAAGGGAAGAGGAGAATGGGGGGAGGGACTGGAGAAGGTTATACCTGGCTCAGACAAGGCTACATGAAAGTATGATTCTGTAATATTTATGCAAGCTGTTTCCATGCCAGCAGTCAAATTCTGTATGGATGTGTCTGGAGAAGGGTGTCATCCTGAATGGTGGGACATTGGCCTGAACTCCTGTACCCTGAGTGCCTCTGGGAGAAAAACTCTTTTCTCTGTTCATCTTCCCAAGTGTAAGATCTGAAGGCAAGAGTTGCCTTCTTTTTTTGTCTTTTACAGCAAACATATTCTCAGTGGACAAGGCAAATAATCTGTCTCCAGAGAGACTGAGTCTGAAACTCTTTCTGACAGCTGAGAAACAGTATCTGCATTGTGCACAGTTTTGGATTGTGTAAATCCAAATAGATTAAAAAAGCACGTGGTGTCCATTAACATATGGATACAAGTAGATGCTTTTTGAGCAGTTATTGACATAATGAAATAGTGAGTTTTTAAAAAATTGATTCACTCTGAAATATCAGATCAGTGTTGTTTGCTTGTGTTTACATTGGATCATTCTGTGAATCTGCCATTTAGTAAGGTGGTTGATTGGATTTTTTTTTAATAATTGCTATGGTTCATGTCTGTACATGTGTTTCCACTTCATCCATCTAAAAAAAAATCAAAAAGTTTGTCAGGGCCTTGTAGCTGCACCTCCAAGCCCATTTTAATTGCTTTTGTGTCATGTTGTCAAAATAAATATTCCCATTTAATGGTAAAGATGGCACTTAATCTTACGTAATCTTATGTTCAGAGGACTCCATTTAGGAGACTTTGACTAAAATAGTTGATTTTAATAATTTAAATGAAGAGAATTTATGCATACTTACACATTACTTGGCCTATTTGACATACATAATTTAAACACAGGTAGATGAAGTCTTCATAGATCAGACAGGATTTTGTTCAGTAAGTCATTCTTTCACAGTAAAATGCCCTGAAGGAGTAATGTAAATAAGAACAGTGTGTTTCACAACACTGTATGTAGTTTTACACAACATATGGTTTACAGAATTTTAAATATTATCTTTGTTATTTATGTTTTTACTTCTTATAAAATTTGTTTTTACTTCTTGTAAAATCCAATTCAGTTTTTACTTCTTGTAAATATTATAGAAGTTTTGAACCTAAATGCAGATTGGTAGTTATATCCATCAGACCTGACTGTGATCCTTGCACTTAGTCCCAGAAACCAACATAAATATTACTTGAGATGGAAAGTGAATAATTTAAAATTTGGAAACATTTGGACTATGGAAAACACTGTGTCAGATCTCCATGGCTGTAAAGCAGCAGCAGAAATATGGCTTTGTATCAGCTGAAAATTGTGAACATTGTTACTAGGTGTAACAATACATATTTAGGATATTCATACTGTCACCTGTAATTTGGGTAGCTCTTAAAAAGGAAACACAATGTGTGATATCAAGCAGGTCACCACAGACTAAATAGTGTAATAATAATAGATCCAACCTGTGAAACCTTCCTATTTTCATTTTTCATCATATCTCCCATTGAAGCAGATATTTGGAATTTTGAATTCACACAGGAATGGATTATTTCTGATCTTAAAGAAATATTTTTTATCAAATCTAGTTTTGCCAGAGATATACATTGCGTTTTAGCATAATAAGGCATTATTTGCTACCAAATAGGAATTGAAAACTCTTCTTATCTTCAAACTGTACATTCATGAATGGGAAAGAGTTTCTTTTTGAATTGTGCTCACTTAACATTTTTAAAAGTAAGACATTGTTATAGGCCAGTTCTCTGGTTTTGGGGACAATCCTGAATGCTTCATACTGGTTATTTAGAACCCATGGAGTTTTATTATAAGACTTGAAATGTATTGTGTACTTGGGATTTTCTTGTCAAAATGTATTTTAGAAATATATGACTGTTATAGATAAAGCACCTGGGAAAAAACCTCCAAAGAGGAGTTCTGAATTCCTAAATATGCTGGTAGAGTACATGACATGTAACCTGAACATGAAGTGACAGAAACTGAAAGATAGAATCAAAGTAATTTTGTAGGTCAGTTTAGTTGATGATAATACTCCAAGTGATGGCACTGAATGAAAGGGTAACACATATGATATCTATGCATGCATCATGTCTGCTATAAACTAAACAATCCAGGACAAATTTCAAAATGCTGATTTTCTTTTTAATATTAATGATGTGTTTCACACATAGGCCATCCATTCAAGAAACTTAGCCCAAAGTTAGATAATTTATGAAATTTAATGAACAAAACGTGAGTTGTAATTTCTCCAGTCAAATATTTAGTTTGCAACTTTCTTCATAGTCTAAATGTATGTTAAAAACAAACAAGCAAACATTTACCAAATGTTTACAAAACCACATATGATGTTTAGGGTAGCTGTTTCAGGTGTTCTTTCTTGTTTGTTTGTGTAGGATTTTTTTGTGGTTGTTAATTTGTTTGTTTGAGTTTGCTTTTTTTTTTGTAGAACAGATGTAGGAATTCCACCTCTGGTCTAAAATAAGTAAAGAAAACCTGAAAAATCCCACTAAATCAGCTTTCCTTTGTAACTATATACCCCAGTAATTGTTTAGGCTCCTCATTACTTAAAGATTAAAATGTAAAAAAAAGCAGATATTATGCTGAAAAATCTTGTCTGAGATACGACTGTAACACAAACACTTGTGATCAAATAAAGTCAGATATGTTGTGTAAAGGCCTGTAATTGGTTTGAAGAGTTTCTACAGGCTTCTAAAAACCTGCCAGTTTGATGTGATTTATTTTCTGAGTCCTAACATTTTTAGTACAGTTCCTAGTAAAAAGGAGAGTTGCTATCAATGCATGATCAATTTATCTATTTGCATTTTGAACAGTCTGTTCAAAGCAGTGCCCTTATCCAAATGCACAGTTGATGGGTTTTGGTGGTTGGGTTTGTCTTTTCCCCCATTTAGTATACAAGTCTTGTGACTCTTTAATAATCTTGGAACTGTGTGTTAAAGACTGCAAACAGATTATTTGCCTTCACCAAATGCACTAACTGTAATAAAAATAAAACAAGAAAGTCTTTTAAAGATAAATAAGTGATGTGTAGAGGAAATTCAAAATATTTTGAGGTAGGAGTTCTTATTTGGGTACATTCATGTCTGATGCAAGTTACAACTGCTGGCTGTTCAGTGCAAGCACAGCCCCAGCAGCTTCAGGCTTGCTGCCTTACCCTGGCAAACTGAACATCACAAGGTTACACAGTTGGCATGTTCTGCCAAGTCCCCTAGAGCTCAGCATTTTAAATATTTTCTCTGAAGGGTTTAGAGTGAAATGTACTCCATTAATACACGCAGAGTAGTTACAAAGCAGTCATTTGAATTTTAATTAGACTGATATGTAGCTGCACTTCTGAAAACCTGAAAAAACATTCATAAACCTGTGTTTCAAGCTAAGAACACATGAAAGTATAAATGCTTATTTTAAGCCTTTTAGATGAACGTTTGTCTAAAGCAGCAGTTTCAAATTAGCTTTGTACCCCTTCTTGGCACTTGAAGTCATGGTATTATTACTTTGTACTCAGTATTTTTAAGAATTGTTAGGCTAAATCTGGTTCAGCAGACTCCTATGAATAGTCCTAGCCCAGTGGGCTCTCAGAAATTAGGGCAAAGAAATGTGGCTTATTAACAAGTGAATCTGTGTTTATTTGAGGTATCTAATATTGATCGTATCTGAAACAAAATGGAAAAAAAGAGTATAAAATATTTTTTTGTTTATTTCTTAAGACTTTTTGAAACATAGACCTTTGGGTCATGATTTTCAAGATTTTAGGCTTCACCTCCTGGTTACTTCCCCATGAAAAAGGAGGAAGATTATTTGTGCTTTTGTAGCAACTGAGAGAATGTTGTAACTTGCTATCATAACAAGAATATTTTCAACACTAAATTGAGGTTGTTAGTTTATAAATAGTCTGGATTGGAAGAGGGAAGTTGGGCAAGTGGAAGTAGTTTGGAGTTTGAAGATGTATGCTTTATGAGCCTAGGTTATAAACCCAAATTCAAGTTGTTTTAGTAACTTTCCTAGTGCTGACAGTTGGGTTACCACATACAAATACAAGAATAACTTTTTCTGGTTTCACAAACAAAAGAACAGTCACTTTATTTTGCATTAAAAAAACAGAGGCCAGATGGTAAAAGAAGTTATTATGCTCTTAAAGAATATGCATAAATGCACAAGATCACAGTTCAGGCTGCTTTTCCTGAGTGCTTAAATATTTTTGAATAATTTCTGGAAGTCTGCTGTTTGTTTGAAAACCTGTAGATAAGAGAGATGGTCATGAACCACACTGACACGTCTAGTCTGTTTTTCTTAAGGAATCAACATGTGCTTAATACCTGGAGGATGGCAATAATACTGTGGTTTCCCACAGTATGACTAGTCCTTAAGATGTCCTCCTTATCTGTCTTTTTTTTTTGGCTTGGCCTTTTGCAATACCATTAATAAGCCAAAAGGAGTTTTAAAGTTCTCTGTGCCACAGTACAAGGATCTTGTAGAACTGTGATGGTGTGCAGTGTATCTCTGCACTGCCCGCAGTGTGGTAGCTGGGGAGTTGTGTGAGCTGGAAGGGGTTTGAGACAGTGGCAAATTAAAATTAGAACCATCCAGAAAATTGTATGTTCTTGTGCATAACAGGTGTCTGCAAAGGTCTGTAGTTATTATCTTATTATCTGATATCAGAATGTGAACTTTTGAAAAGGAAGATCTTGACTGTGGCAAAGGAGGAAACTCCAGCTTGGTCAAAAATCTAAATGAATGTGATAGTCTCACACAGGGGTGACATCTGTGAACTTGTTATACTCCCTCCTTGTTATACTCCCCCCCTGAACTTGTATTCAAGGGTAGTAGGAAAAGACTAGAAGTCCACAGATTGTGTAGTTCCTTGAGACTGTCTTTACCATCTCTGAATTTTTAAGCCTCTTGCTTTATTGCCTCTTGCATGATTCACTTCCGAGGCAGGTGGGAAATGCATGTGGGTATTTCTGTCTAGACAGTACTTTGTGGAAGCTTTTTGTTCTGTGTGTTACTGAATGATAAGCAAAGAATGATTTAAAGCAGCAGTTGGTTTTATCTTGCAGCTTAGTAGCAATATTTTAGCAACCTAGACTGAAAAAGAACAAAATTCGAATATTTAGGACAAATTACTCCTGCAATTGTTCTTCTTGATTTTGTAGTTAATAGGGGTGTATAGTAAAACAAGTGTTTATTTTTCACATCATGCAGTGGATGTTCAAATGTAGTGCCATGCCCAGGCAAGCAGGGGCTTTATATACTTAGACACTGATAGATAAGCCACAGTTTCTAAGTATACAAGGTGAGCTTTTTTTGCAAACAGATATTTATGCCTGAAAGTATTATTTTTATCAGCAGTGGAACCTTGTTAGTACAAGTCCTTAAATCCCTAGAGTTTCCTGGCAGGCAGTCCTTGCTTTTAGGACTTGTCAGATTCCGGGGTGTGTTCTGGTGGGGTGCTGTGACCTCCCGAACGGACTCCAGCAGAAAGTCGCTCGGCAGGCACTGCACTCACACACACGCACGCACGCTCCGGACAGCTTCTCCGACAGATCGACGGCAAAGAGCCAGGAAGGGTCCCTGTGTGGAATTCCACGGCACAGGTTTATTTCAGCCCCGCGCATGAAGGATGCCACGGACAAAAGACATCGCGGGCGGGAAGGAGAGGGTCCAAGGTTATTTATGGGGCGGGGAAAGCATCAGGGACAGGGGCGGTACATAGGCGGGACCTTGACATATACGGGAAAAAGGGGCAGGGAAATCAACGGGCCAGTCAGGGAAACAGAGCTGGGGTACATTGGCGTGGTAGTACAAAGCATCCTGGGAGGCTCACCCTAACCTAGGGATATCTCTTCTGGTCTGTGCCTTTAGGGGCTATTCACTTCTTCCTCCAAAGACTCTTCAAATTCTTCTTTCCCTAACCCACATTATCTGCTAGAGTTTCTGCTGGCCTACAAGAACTTCAGTATTAAAGATAGGTTGTTTTTTTTTTTTTTTTTAACCTGAAAAACTTTCAATATACTGTTGTAATTGATTTGCTTTAAATTACAGAGGTGGATGTATATATCTTTTAAGGTAATGTATTTTTTTAAAATATAATTTTTAAGTTGTCTTGCCCAGCAGAGAACTGATGATGCATCTCCCTTCCTTCATTTAAGGAAAGGATGACTCAGAACATAAATTCACAGTGCCCCATTCAGCAATATTTGATTTTCCTAGGTACACAGGTTGAACACTGATTTCAGCAACATAACAGTGGAAAATATAATAGTTGAAAACTTGCAACAAAAAACTTAAAGTTAAAATTTTATTTCTATTATGTTTTTTAGTTGATAGTTTATGAGCTAAATAAGCAGATTTTACTTCTCTTAGACAGTGTTTCATGTTTACTGCAATGTAGATGAATTGCTCATAAAAGTTGGTATTCTGGAAGGATTAGTATTTATATGTATTTGGATGTTATTTTTACATGTTAAAGCTCTACTGTGAAGATTTCAGATATGGGATAAATTTAACAGTAAGAGAATCTCAGCAAATAATGACCTATTGATTATTATACAGAAGCAAGAACTTCCACTGACACAGGTCAGGCTGTGTCACTTATTACAGGCACAAAACATGTGCATGTTTGCCCTATTTGTTTGATCCTGAAAGGTTCCAGGGTTGCTGCTTCGAAATATGATTGTTGTAATGTGTATATTTTATATTAAATCTGGTTAGGGATTAGGAACATTTTCCTTTTGGGTATCTGCTATGCTTTTCAGAGAGGGACAAAATAGTATTTTTATAAAGGTCATCTTTCTGATGCTGCAAGAATCAAAGGGTAGCTGCTTCCTTCCAGGTTCTAAAGCAACAGTACCCTCCCAACTGATAATATCCTTGATTCTTACATTATTCATTGCAGTAGCTACAAATACAACATAATCTCTAAGAATAAAAGGGAACGTTAAAGTTTTGAATAATTCACATAAGATTAGCATAATAAGATAGAATTTTTGGGATAAATATGAAGATTAACCATGTTTTGTTAGTTTGGATGTGTGCCTAGAGCCTCTGTAGCACTGTTGATCCTATGAACTTTTTTTATTTTATTTATCAGCGTGGAATTTTCCTAATTATCTTAAAAATTAACACATTTTCACTGCATTAGGGTGATACACTATTAATTAATGTTCATCTAAGCTTCTGGCTACAGCAGCATATGTTTAGATGGGAGTTGAGCTGATTGACCAACTTTATCCATCAATGCTGCAATGCAGTTGTGTGGCTCCTTACCCAGTATCACTTTTATCTGTTGCTAAGAGTTTTAAATTTTCAAAAAGGAGATAAAAAGGAAACAGCTCTCAGTAATGTAGATATGTGGGACTTATGTCCTTAGGTTAGAAAGGAGACTAGAGGGAAGAGATGGAAGATAAGAGGAAAAAGCCTCTTATCCATTTAAAGATGGAATGTATGCAGCCCTTAATCTATACAGAAAGTAAGCACCATACCAGGAATTACAGCTTTCAAGTGATTAAGACAGTCTGCTCTGTTAATAATGGCCTCAAGACCTTTGACAGATTTCAGGATCAAAGCTATTTCCAAAGAGCAAAAACTGAAAAATTCTGAGATGAAACTTTTAACCTGTTTTCAGATTAAAGGAAAGTACTGTAATTGTACTTAAGTAAGAACATCTTACGTAGAAGTAGGTTCCTTATGGATTTTCAAAGAAGACTGTGAGAAGGAAAAACCCCAAGAATCAGTTTCCTTCTACGCCTCCAGGTTTGTACAGATGAAATTTCAGGCACACACAGTTTTCTTTGCCAATGAGCTGTGTTACATAGTGACCAGCAGATGACATTCACTATCTGAAAATGAAAGTGAGGAAGCATTTTTGTCTTCACAGCTGTGCAAACTCATAGAGGATAAAAACTAGTAACTCCTTGTAATCAGACGAAGACTGCTGTAGAAGAGTGTTTGATGTATCAACAGAAAGTGTGCTTAGTGTATCAAGGTTTTTTTTCACTGCTGGATTTATCAAATCTAATGCTTCGCTTATGGGAGAGCTCTGCACTCAGAGGTCTGGACAAGACGGGGGAACTTTGTATATGGGACCAGAGAGAGTATTTTTAAGAAACTTAAAGCAGTTGGTTGTTTAGGTCAGATTAACAAGGAAATCGGCATGTAGTGGCGTAGGCAACCAACACAATTCAAGAGAACCACCGAGGACATGGAGCTTTCTTGTATTTTAAGATTTGAAAAAGGAATGATTGCAATGTATTTGTGTCTGACCTCAGTTCCATCACTAGCTGTTTTTCCCTGCATTTGTCTCCTTTATTTTTTTTTTATTTTTTTTTTTTTAAATTCTAGACCCTGTTCTGATTTTATCCTCCTGTCAGTTTCTAAGTTTTATCTCCTGAAAGTTGTCTGTGAAAAAAGAACTCTCTGGAGTTCTAAATTGTTAACAAGGAACTTTTTTTCTATGTGAAAAATGACATTTTTCAGGAAGTAGAACAAGACTGGATTTTCGAAGTTTTTCCTAGAAAAAGTGAAAAGCGTACTTGTGACACAAAGCCACTCCCTTGTCAAACAGCTCTTCCAAAAACATGAGGGCATTACAGGTTTTAGGTACAGTAACATAAGAAGTTTTGAATGTTGAGAACTTCTCTGCTTTTGAGGGAAACAACTGCTTGGGATGGAATGTCCTATAAAAGCCTCATACAGAAAGTGATGGTTTCAGACTGAAATAGTCATAAGCAGCTGACAGCAAACTTCCTGTAGGAGGTGTCCAGGCAACCTTCACAGTCTGCTCATGGTAAACACATGGGTGCTTGACACTGTTCCTGGAGGAGTTCTGTGGAGAGGACAGTGTTACTTGACACCTCTCTCTACAGAACTGTAAGGCTCGTAATTCATTCTCTGTCTTTTCTGCTTTGGGATTTGATGAACATGGTTCATTCTGCTTGGCTGATGGGACTTGTTGCCAGACCCATATATTTCTGTACTGAGTCCATTGTTTCTATGACAAGCTTGAAAACAAGGAAAGCTATGCCTTCTGTGTAGAGTCCTAGAAATAGATGTTTTTTCTTGGTAATATTGAGTGTGTTTCATCACTGTCACCAGACAGAATCTCATTTAAATAGAAAGGGCTGCCAGAAAGATGGAGATGTATAAATTTAAATATAACTTGAAAATAGCTGATGGGTTCAGTTTCTTTCAGGCTCCCACAAATAGGACTACAGATGTTTTGCTTAAATTCTGTACTAAAATGAATTTTCTGAGTCCTCCTACTTGGAGTCTCAAAGTTAGGCAGCTAGTAAATGTGCTAGTGTTAAAAAAAGTTATGAACACCCACATCTCATTTTTTGACATCAGACTGCTTAATTAGGTGATTGGTTAGGCACTGCTGTGTGAATATTTAGTATACAGTTAAAAGCTGAATAGCTGAAAGTCCATTTAATTGGGAATTTGGGGAGAGGAGTAACAAAAATAACCATGACCTTAGGAAAATAACTAAGAAGAGTGCAAATATCTAGGAAGAGAAGTAAAGCTGAGATGAAGCTTCTTATTCTAAGAGACAGAATTCTGTTTGCTGATGCAATTTATTATCCTTCAGTCTTGTACTAATATTTATGCGAGGCAGAAGTTCAGTTTACATTCACAAGATTATATGCAACGTATTATATGAGCAGGTCATACATTACAGTGGCTTGTTAGCGCTGCGTGATCGTCAGAGTAGCGACAACAGCACTGCATTTTGCATCTCAGCCTCCTGCTTGCATTGGAGTGTGGCTTGTAAATAGAGATTCTCTAGAAACTGAAATTGAGCATAATGAATACAGCCAGTACCCATGATTCACTTGTGGGTTGGAATACAGTTAGGGATATTTTTAAATATATTTCAAAAGCTTAACTCAAACTACCTTTTTAATAAAGGGTATGATTATCTAATTTGCAAATCTGCCTCCCACAGAGTAAAGCATAGTTTAATATGCAAGTATTACTATAGAAAAATTAGTGCACACAATAAATGTAGTTTAAAATGACAGGAAGAATAAGGAATTCACCAATTTTCTGAATAATCCAGTAATTAGTTCAGTAATGGATATGCCTTGAAAATTCCAGATGACCATTACATTTATTTTAACTTGTCTGATTTTGCTGATTGGGCTATTACAAGCCATGATGAAGGAATAGAAGAAGGTAATAGTAATTTACTGCTTTTCTCCGAGAGGTACTGAATCTCCTTTTGAAATGCACTATGCAATTTATAGTTTATTTGTGTAATAAATTATTTTTTAAATCAAACTACTTGCATATTAGGCTGTAATTATGACTGAGATTTTATAGAAAGAAAAGTTGGTGAGGGCAGATCTAAACATGAACTGGCAGCCAAATCAGTAATGCTTTAATTAGTATTGAGATGAACTGGAGTTACTACTATTTACCTTTTAAGTCTCTGAGTATATTTTATATTCAAACCCATTAAAGTATGATTGATTTTGCAAATGTGTCAAAAATGAAGTGAAAATAAATTGTTTTGAGTACTGCCACTGCTTATCAGAATTTTCCACTGATCATTTGAACTGAAGTGATAGATTCCTTGCATTGTCCAAGGACATTATATACTCTGTCACAAAACAAACCAAAATCCCCTTTTGGAGTATGAATTAATTTTCTATGTCTTCATTTAGCAAGTTACTGCAGCAGAGATAACTATGATGAAAATTGGTGGAAAAAAAGGTTGAATATTGCCAGTATGGTTATTTATATCTGAAGAGACCTCTGCTTTTGAGCACTGACCCATTTTTGAGGTTATAGTTTGTGGTCTGTTATCAAAATAGAGATGTATTACTACCATTAAACTATTGGAAATTTCCTGGTAGTTTTGGTGTTTGTTAAAAGTGCATTGGTGGGTGGTTAGATGTGGCAAAATATTTTCTTTAGATTTAGTTATTATTTAATAGTGTGTTCATAGTCTAGCAAAGCAGTCACTGAAATACCTGACTACACATTTCACCTGTCCTCAGAAAAGCCTGATATTGAAAACTAATTGCTACAGGTTTTCCTTGCAGCCACTAGAATATGCAGATGCTCTCCAGGCTGGGTATTAAAATCTACTATGTACTTTGTATGAAGATATCTTTCAATAGAGAATGTTTGGCTGCCATAGAATACCTTTATTTTTCATATGGCATCCTCTGTCTGTGTGTGAGATAATGAGAGATACAATAAGGTAGATAATCACAGGTCTGGCAAAGGCTCTGTTTTTCTTTCCTCATTTTTATTTTATGCTTTTAAGAGATGGAAAAGACACTGGGAATAATTTTTGTTATATTTAAATGAGAGTTTTAAAATTACTTGGAATTATTGTCGTTGGAGGGGGCTATTCAAAAGAAGAAGCTTCAGTCTGTGTCTGAGGCCCAAAGCCTCATCCTTTAAATCCATAGCGTTAAAAGCATCAGCATTGAAATGGAGTGTATAGGGATGAGCAGAGCTGTGACTGAGCTAAATACATTGGCAGGTCTGCATCTGTCCTGTGTTTTTCCACACTTTGATTGTTGTACATGCTGGGATTGATGCAGCCATGCCTGTTGGATCTTCAGTAGAGCAGAGCTGGGTGAGGAACAGCCAGAGAGGAAGGTCTAATTCACATGCTCACTGCAAACATCACTAGGTACACCTTTCCTCAGCTCTTCAGGGAAAAAAATTCTCCCTGAGGGCCACCAAGTACCCAGGCATTCCTGCAACAGAGATGAGGTGGGATAATGTGTTCTCCCTTTTGCCTCATGAAAAAAACCTGCCTCTAACATTTTGCTAGACTGTAGGAACACAGTAGTTCTTTCACTAAATTAAAGCAAAACGATCTCATACAGTTCTCCTTTTTTACTCTCTGGCAGCAAAGGTGTGCCTCACCTGCAGTGAGAGTAGCTGAAAAATGTTAATTGAGACTTCATACCTCAGTTTTAATGGGTAGGAAAGGAAGTGCTCATGGCTGTCTTGAACATAAAGGAGAATGAAATGGATGAAGAAGTGTTCGAGTTATGTTGGTTTGATCAATGTTTGAAATGATGCAGGATTTTCAATATTGGGAAGTATATAACCCGTAGGGTAGCTTCAGTAGTAAAAATTGGAGAGGTCCAAAATTGAATGTGTGAGACATGTTCTGCCAGCAAAAATGCTACTTTAAATAACAGTAAGAACAGTGGGAATACTGTAAAGGAAACTTCGCTTATAGATGCAGAAAAGTAGCCTTGGCTCATTTCTGAGCACAGTGTATGGCGCACTTTTTCTCTTTTGTTTGTACTCTTGTTTGTCAGTCTTCGCTGGGCAGAATGGAGGGTGAGCTGCACTCTTAGGCTGTGAGGCTTTCTAGACTGGAAACCTGTCCTTGCGTTAACTGAGTAGTAGCAACACCGTGCAGCCTGAGATCTTTGAGTGCTCTCTTTCCTGCTTTGCAAAATAAGGGCTTGTGATAGTACTTACATTACAAGGATGTTTTGAAGACAATTGAATTGGTTGTCTGTTGGCCTAGTCCTAGCATTAAAAAGACTGTTGTGGTGTCTGACTAGCTAGGAAAGAGAAATGGTAACAAGAACACTGACAAATAAGCAGAGTCCTGATTCTGAAAGAGTTGGCTGAAAAATATTCCATGCCTAAGTATCATTGCATAAGTCAGTCAAAACTCATGCAAAAGAAGATTTTATTAAAACCTTTTTCATCTGGCTAAAACTTAAATTTAAAATACAATTTTACATTAATTTCATTGGAAAATAATGAAAGGTCTATTATGTATTAAACAGACCTGACTTGCTGTATTTAGGAGGCATGAAGAGCAATATAATAAGCTAGTAAGAGTGTGAGGTATTCTGAGTAAACTAACTTTTGGGGGGGAAAAAAAGGATTTTGCAACTACCTTTTACAATTTGGCCTTGGAAGAGGCCTCTTCACTTTGTACACAGTTTGAGTAAGTGTGCAGTTTTACAGCTTTAGCAGCAAAAGCATTCATGGTGTAAAAAACTGAATTCCAAGAGTCAGTAAAACTATTCCTAAACTAAAATATGCAACTAACATGAAAAGAAAAGAGAGAAGGAATATGAAAGAATTTCTGGAGGCAAGTAAAGGTGTGTGGGAGTTGCATATTCTATTAACAGAAGAAAAGATCCCCACATAAAATCTAATTTTACTTTGCTTTACTTTGTGACTTAGACATTGCTATTACAAATATCTTTCAGTTTTGTATGAATTTTTATGATAGTCTGGAAAACTAACTTTTCAATAGTTCCATGATGTTTTTTTAAATCATGACAAGTGAAATATTAATTTTTATAAGACTCTAGTTTTATCCCAATTAGAGCAGACTGTGGTGATGTATAGTGCCCTGCAGGGCTGTGAAGCTGCTGGCTTGACTGTGATACTCAGTGTCCAGTATTTCTGCTACGAAAATTCATCTTGACCTTCATGATAAGGATGAGGTCTGGCTAACTACCAGTAGCCTAAAGACTGAATTTGTTTTTCCTCACAATCTGAGCATAATGTCTGAGACACATGTTCCATGTACTAATGTCCAAGCACATCACTGCTTTGCTTTGGAGCCTTTGTACTCCCAATTTTATTCTCTAATTTTCTTTTTGCAACTTATATTGCTGCTCCTATTCCATTCAAGGACCACATCCAAGAAGAGTCTGCCTCCATTTTCCCTGTAATCACCACTGGATTTTTAAAGAGAATTGCAAGAGCCCTCTCTCCTCCTCTCTGCAGGCACACGGGAAGTGCACTAGCCCTGACATTCATGGTGATCATCTGCTGAACTTGATGGAATTTGTTGGTTTCTTCTTTTATTGCGAGTTTCTTTCTTTTTGAGAGGGAACCTGATACCCCAGGTATCAGCTTGCATGTGCTGAGCAGAGGGCAAGAGATGCTTCCCTTTGCTGGCTCAGACTTAACTGTTGAAGCCCAGTATGTAGCTGGATTTCATAGCCTCAGAGATGGAGTAGTTCTTTCAGATTCATGGATGGTGAGGCAAAATAGAGGCACTGGAAAGTTCTACTTGGCAAATGTGTTACTGATGTGATCTCATGGTTCTCTTTTACCTAGAATGTTCCACCTGATTTGTCCATCTGCACCTTTGTGCTGGAGCAGTCTCTGTCAGTACGGGCCCTCCAGGAAATGCTGGCTAACACAGAAGAAAAGGCAGAAGGGGTAAGTGATTAAATATTCACCTTTTTTCATCTTGCAAAATAGTACTTTTTTCCTATGGTACCACAGGTTTCATGACTGTCACATGCTTATAATAAGCATGATTAATTCCTTATGTTGAATTTTCCTTCTTTGCTACAGGAATGGTGTATTTTTTTTGAAATTATGAACACTTGCAGTTTTCTGCTGCAGCTTGCCAGAGTTGTAAATTCACAAATATTTCAATGTGATATGAGTCAGTATAGAGTTATAAGGGTGTTTTAATTTAAGAATCTCATAATGTGTCATATAAAGCTTGATCAGTTCTTCAGAACAAATAAGCTTTCTGAGCATTCCTGACTGTATCAGGTGAGACTGTCAGACTGTCAGAAGGTCTTAAAATGACTTGGATGTATGCTGGTTGTCTAAGGAAATAATGAAACTGTTGCATGTGCCTTGAGCTAAAATACCTTGTAACAGACCTTTCAGCTGAAGATGAAATATTATTGAGCCTTGGTATACAAGAAATAGTAGTCTGGAAGATGAAGGATATAGGAATTACTTATATCCTGTAAGAATTATTATTATTCCTAATAGGAATTAATTAATTGTTTGACTAGAAAATAGTTGTTTACAAATAAGTCATAGTAGTGTAATAAATGTTCTCTGCAGTGCAATTAATTTGATTTGTTATGCTGTAATTAAATGTTTAATATAAACCTTAGAGTGTTAATTTGAATGCTATGCTCTAGCTCAAATCCTATAAATTTTTGAGGAAGAGTGACTGTAGAGAGGCAAAAGAGAAGTAGGCATTAACCATAAGTCCGTTACTCAAGAAAGCTGGCAGGAGATAAGCATGCCTCTGATATTTATGGGAATGCCTCAAGAAACCAAAGTTTAAACTAGTATAGAGTAGTCAGTCCCATGAAATGCCAGGCACTTTGACTGAAAATGGTCTTTGGGAAATGAAGTCTGGGAGCACTCCCATGGATGATCCAGAGTGTGTTGTGCCAGTGAGAATTCGTTCCAAGAGAATGAAAAGCACGCCTGAGAGAAGAGGTGGTACCAGAGTAAGCAGATATGTACTTCTAAACCCCTCTTCCCTTACTTTGTAAATACTGAAACCAAAAGCAAGCAAATTTACAGGGAAAAAAATAAAATGAAAAGAACAGACACATACAGGCATAATGTCAAAAATCACAGTCCAAACCCCAGAATGTACATTGATAACTGTGTACGGCCACGTGTGAAGTAGAGCAACAGTTTTCTCTGTTTATTCCCAACAGATGTGAGCAGGTGCGTGAACTAAAGGAAGTGTAGGGGAACTTGTGATAAAGTAATGCTATAGGGCAGAATACAGTGAAGGAAAAAGCATTCAATTTTTGAATATGTAGTATTGAAACTTCTCTTTAAAACATAGCATCACCTGGCAGATTTTCTGTTGCACTGTCTTTGCAGAGTGTTGGGGCCATGTGCCAAGAGAATATTTGCCTTTAATACAGAGATCACACCCAGAGAACATGAGAGAATGAACAAACTTTTCTGCAGAATGATTAGAAAATGTGAGCTTGGGTCTTCTGCTGGGAAGAGGACAGACTTAAGAGAGCTTAGTAGGGGTCTCAGGTGGAATATTTTCACTAGTTCTGGACTATTTTCTGCACTAGATGTGAGCAGAAAAAGACTTTTATAGGACACACTGACCAATGAGACATACCATGTTTGGTAATCTGGTATTTTCTGGAAACACTTACTGATGTTTTCTGTGCATAACCACGAAGGTCAGAGTTATGGACTCTAACACCCATGCCTAAATAACACTGATGGCAGCTGCACTGATCTACAGTGCTCTGTACTCAAAGTTGTTCCGAGATGTGCACAAGAAAGATAAATCAAAGTTCTGAGTGTGGTTATTATGTGGCTGTTGGCTGTTTACAGAGTAGTTTACTGTGCTCTCAGCACCTATTAAATGCCAACACTAGCAGAAGATACAGAACTACAGCTATATCAACACAGAGAGATGGTATTCAGTAAATCGTAAATATGTTTCTACTGCAAATTTTGATGGCTTCTGTAAAAATGCATTAGCAATCTGCTTGTGTCTCTTGCATATTAATATATTGATATTAGAAGAGAACAATCTTGAAAATAATGGTTTCTAGATGAACGCAAGGTCATATTGTTGTCAATGTCAATATTTTTCTTTTTAGTAAGTCTCTGAAAGTTAAGAGTGATGATGATACTAAAATGACTGAATAAGTACTTGCTGATAAATTAATAGAACTGACATTTGGTATCTGTATGTAGTTTCTATGAAAAATATACAAATTTTTCCTTTGCATTTATATTTGTATACCATAGGGCAGGTACTCACATAGATAGCTTCATATTTGTTTGAAGTAACTGTTAAAAGAAGTTTTAAGATAAGAGGTAATCTGTCTTACCTGAAGCATTATTGCCTCCCTGGAGAAGCATCAGTTCTTTTTATTAAAATGGCATTTAATTTAGGAGAAGAAAGTATAGCAATTTTTTGAGAAATTGTTGCTATAAACTGGGTTCAGCATGACCTCAGTTTCCTAGTGGAAAGAATCCTGCAAAGGGAGGTCTTTTCAGTCCTCAGTTACTTTTCATTACATTAGAAATCATTAAGAAGCTGTGCTTATAAGAGGTCTCCTTGTGCTGGTTTGCTTTTTGTGTTGTGTAATCTCTTGAATGCTATGTTTATATAATAGGTATTCTTGTTATGTAACAGGTAAGTTAGCAGTAATGTAATGGTTGAGTAATATGAACAAAATCTCACGCTGGCTTGAGTCAGAACAATAAGCAGCTTTCTTGTGCCTGAGAAAGAATAAGTGTGTGCACTTACTGGATTAACTGCTACTTCTCAATTAGTATGCATTAAATGTGCAAGATTACCTCTGCAATAAATACCTACCTTTTTAGTGCAAGAATCCAAAATGAGAACTTGGGTACTTCATGAGATCAGTGATCCATCTGTCTGAGTATACCTACTTGACTCTCCTTGACCAGACAAATGGTAGTATCAAAGGCAACAGTGGAAAATGACTGAAATTTCCTAAGAAAGAATGTGTGTAGTTCTCTGTTTCTTCCAGGCACTGAGTAGGTATTTCGTGCTCTGAGGTTTCATCGTTTCCCTGTAAAATACCATGCTTAGCTTTGGCAATTTATTAAAACATTGAAACTCATACCTTGATTGAATGGTTTTGGTTTCAAAAATAAAACCACAACCTTGTTTGTTTGCTTAGGTAGCATTATCTACACTTTTCATTTTAAACAGGTAATTTTTTTTTTTTTGCTGGGGTCTGGAGTGCTATAGGCATGTACGAGTTTTATCAGTTTTGTGGGAAAGAAACAAAAATCAAAAACCAACAAACCAGGAATAGATATGGAGAAAGGGAGGAATCCTGTGGAGAGTGAATAGCAAATAATTATATAAATGAGGAGTACCATCACATAGTCTGGGCTGTGGTGTGTTAGGCAAGCAGAATTACAGGTACGCTGTCATACACAAGGGTGACCTACAGCCTTGGTATTATTTTGTAATCATTTTGGCTTGCTTTTTAAGTGTAACTTTTAATATTAGAAGAGAAGATGAAAGATGAAAATGGAAGTCCTTAGGTTTTTCTAAAGCATTTAAGACTGCAGAAAGCATTCAGGCCATCTATTCTTAGCCTGGTTTTTATTTCCAGTGAACCATCTCTGGACCCAATTGCCTTGTGTTTCATTAAAGCTCATTAGTTGGAATGATCCTGAGAAGGTGAATCCATAGCTTCTGGAGTACTTTAGGAATGCAACCTATTGGAACTGTGTTTTGCTTCTGATTCTTTTTCCTCTGATTATTTTTTTTGGGTCATTTGTTAGTTTTTTTTTTTTTTTAAATCTTTAGATTTTTTAAAATCAGATCTTCCTTTCCTAGATTTAAGACCTCTATCATCTAGTCCTTTCTACTTGTGAAAGTGACTAAATGCCATAATCAAATGTTTTCCTGTTAATTTTTCCTAATTTTCTTAGGACATGAAGCCTGGCCATCTATCCATTAATGCTCTTGAATTCAGTAACTTCTGCCATTTCTGGACAATATGAACAATATAAGAAACAGGGTTAAATAGTTCTTCCAGATGTGATGGATATTGCATAGGAGAAAGGGATCTGACTTTATGCCCCTGTAAGAGGAAAGGAAGGCAAAGTTTTTTGTTTTGCATTACCATCAACGGCTCTTGTGCTATTGCACCTTCTGCACTGCTTTCTTTCACTGAGAAGAGGTGTCACAGGGACATGGGAAGGAAGTTGCCAGGTTTCAGGTGTGAGGGAGGGATTTATAATTTTGTGGCTTCTTACAGTTTTGAGATTTAAACATCTTTTTCATAAATTTAAACAACAGACCTGTACATTGTATTCTATTACCAGTCTCGCCTTTTATGACAAGGAAAATTATTTCCCTTTTGTCCTACTGTATACCCAGTAGAAAAGGGTATCCAGAAGAAAAGGTATGCAGACATATTTGACATGGAAGAATGTCAAATATTTTCTTAGCCTCAGTTGGTTCAAAAATTATTTTAGATTTTGTCTGAAAGGTTTTTCTTTTTCCATAATCCTCAAGCAAACATGTTGCATGAAAAACAGGTATTAAGATAAAAAATTGCCAAGAGAGTGTGCAGATTAAAATTAAGTGTAAGGTAACCTTCATAAAGCCCATTGTTACTGACTCTTATTTGAACTGTGTTTTAGAGGGTTTTTCATATGATTCAATAAGAATTATCTTTTTCTAATGGGACAGTCTGAGTATTCGAAACACCACTATCTGTATTTATATAACAAGGGGCTAGTTTGAACTTTCATTCTGTTCTAATGCTTTTATTACTTCAAAGAGACCAAAAACAGTTTTGGGCACAGTGACTAGGTACAGGAAATTAAATTAGTTTGGCATTTAAAGGATATTTTCCCATAAGTGAACAAGCACAAAATCATCTATCATCTGTGCTGGCTAGAACAAAAAATAAATGCTTGTTATTCCTTGAGTTACACTTGCTTTGCCTGTGTTTTCTGAAATATATCCAGCAGTCTCATTATATAAATAATGTACTATTTTTTCACCTTGTCATGTGTTTTATGGTCCTCCATGATAATTGTAATAAATGAGACCACTGAAATGTGAAGATTCTGGATTTTATTTTACATGCCATACCTGATGAATAGACTATATATATGTGTGTGTATCTATATATGGCACATGTAAATACAGGTGTATGTGACTTGCTTTCACATGCCAGTGGGGTGTACATCTGTGTGTGGATGAGAGATGTTGTATCCCATACAGAGAACTGTTGTTAACTGCACCATCCATTGGAGTGATTGAGAACTCTATTAATAAACTGTCTTTTACAGCAGCTTTAATTAGTTTTTGTCAGCAGTGGTAAAACATTCTCTTCATTCTGGTCTACCAGAAGACTGGGGAGTGCCAAACCATCCCAATTTTGTTGCTGTACCGCACATCCACAGAAAAATCTCATTTCATTGAGAGGGTATAGAGTAAGAGACATCTATTTTGGTGAGAGCTTCTGGAGCTCCTGTTTGTTGATCTGTGCTTTGTTCTGCCAACACAAGGTGTAGGCATGGGCTTTTTTTGTTCAGGTATGTATAGGAGTATGAGACTGCTCTAGGTTTTTTTGTTTGTTGGTTTTTGTTTTTTCCAATTTTATTAGCAAAGTGTGTGGAACATTCAATTCCTTTGCTAATGGCTAGGCTTCATGCTACATGAACTGCTTGCTAGTAAAATCATCTGCACTTGGAGTGTAATGTGTTTCTGCTGGAATTGTGTTTTAATGACTCCAGCAGGACAGATGCACCAAACTCACTTATCCTCAATGGAACCCAATGGATTTCTCTCAGTTGCTTTTGTGTCCTTTCACTTCAAGTGTCAGCTTTTTGATTGCTTACTAGAAAAAATGTAATAGTGAAATAAGTAAGGATTTCTTTCCATGCCACCCATAGCAAGAAAGTGAATGTATATGTAGTTACAATTTCTGTGTTTTGAACGACATAATAAACTAGGAACTAGAATTCATCAGGAGAGTGTAGGACTCTCTAGAATTTATATTGAGATAATTTTAAGTGCTTATTCAGAAAATCACACTGTATTTGCTTTTTTCTTTCTGAGAAAACCTGAAGTGTTTTTTTGCTATTTTTTTTCCTAGACTTCATTATACAGGGAGAAAAATTGGCTCTCAGTTGCCTTAGTATGCTTGAAATTTGTTTACTTTTATGTAAAATGAAATGTAGGGTTAAATCCCTTTTTAATTTCCTGCAAATTGATCTTAGTTGCTGTATTATCTACTGAACACTTCAGTGTGCAGTTTGTTGCATTTTCCCCCAGTATTTATTTGCCCAGCAACTGTGCTATTCTAATACTGTATGCCATGAACATTTGCTGTGCTTGGAAGCTCTGTCCTGTCCTCCTGGTTGGTAATGAAGATGTGAAACTTTGTCCATGCCACTCTTAGCTCCTGAGGTTTGGTCTTACAGAGAGATGGAGGTTCAGAGCTGGAAGAAGACTTCTTTCTGTTTGATACTTTTGGGTGTTCTCCTAACCCATCTGAAGAAGAACATTGGTTGTGGAAGGCAAAATCTGATTGTGGGATGATGTTCTTGGAGTACTCAGACACCGTTGCAGTTGAACTTATGGAGAATTGTAGGCAATTCAATTCTGCTGTTGAAGTGGAATGGAAAAGTGAGGATTAAAACAAGAATTGGTTCAGATTCCATGTAGTCTTAGGAAAGAAACTGAGAAGAGTTGGACAAAAAGTTACTGGCTCCATATGAGCAATGTAGAAGTCACTGAAACTGGCACTTGGATGTACTGAGCTGCTATGAGGACAGCTGAGAAACACTGGCAGAGAGATTATGAGGGAATGAGGAACTCAAGGTGTACTGTGCATCCTTTTACCTTGGATGAAAAAAGAAGGGGGTTGACTGTTTTTATGCCTTTTATCTATCAATTCTGTAGGTATTATCCTTGTGCCCTTTATAACCTATAGCTTGTTAAAATAAAGGATGGCAGCATACTAACACTTTTCAGTAGATTCCCTGTTAGGTCCTGAAAGAGCTCAGGGGTTTTTTTAAATGAAATTTAACCACAGCAAAACTGAAAATCATACAGTTAAATTTGTCTTCAGAACCAAATCCTCATTTTATTTAGCAGCAGTTGGAATTGACGAACTAAAGGCTATTTATGTAAAATCCAAGACAAAGAGATAAAACCCACCAAATCCTCACATTCAGATGCTGTTCTAGAATGCTGAAGAGTCTCAGTTTTGCTGCTCAATCCTATGTAAAGCTGAGATAGTCTCCTAAACCACTAATTTTCTTAATGCTACCAGATGTCTCGACAAAGCTAGTAACACACTGAGTTTTTAAACCAGGCCAGTGTAGATAAGCAGTTGGAATCAATAAACTAAGCAGTGATTGCTAGTTGCATTTTTTTCTGATTTTGTTTGTCCTCATACGGCAGGAATGATTTGTGCATCGGTTGAGGACCGTAGCTGATGAAAGCTACACATAAAATAGTGTTAGAAATTGGGTCCTGGGCATCTTAAACTGACCTCCCTGATTTGTGTATTACATTGATTTTAGTGGATTCTTTAAATTTATTGATATGTCATCTGGGGTATTGTGAAAATTGAATTAATATTTGTGAGGTTAGCTTTGCGGTAGTGAATATCATAAAACTGATGGCATTTAATTGTTATGTCTTTAGAAGAGTTTTTTTAATCAATATTTAGTACAATGGTTGCACAACAAGCTGGAATGAAACAAAATAGTAAGTGACCACCCTCTCATCTACGTGTTGCACAAGGCAGATTTGATGTTTAAAAGGTTATGGACACGTGAAATGCTGCATCATAAAATGGTGACATTTTTCTCTTTGCCTTAAATTTGTTAACTTTTTTTTGTAAAATTTAGCATAATTTTTTTAAAACACTAAAACCTTATGCTTTAGCTTAGTCAGAAGTGTTTTGAAATATTAAATTGTTCATGATTGTATACAGTTCTTGTCTGCTATAATTCTCCTCCTACTGATTGTACAAAGTGCAGTTTTACATTAATCTCAAAGCTGACGAAAGGCCTGGCTAAAGTGATACTCAAACATTGTGTTCTCGTTTTCTTTTGCAGTGCACACAGCTGTAAGATGAATTATTTGTAAAGCCCAAGACCTTAAATTAAATAAACCATAACTTTCACTTTTTTCCAGTTATACTGAGAGTGGAAGTAATAATTATTCAGTGTTTTTAAACAGATTGCTTATACTCAATATAAACATCTCATAATACATATGAAAATTCTCCATATCTACATTTGTCTTGTAATGGCTTCTTAGAGGGATAGCTTCCTGAAATATTTGGCTAGCTGGTTGGTTCAGAATTTAAAAAAGAAAGATCCTTTGTTCCAACTCAGTGACTTATAATAGCAAATTTAAAGAATATTTAAGTGAGTGGTGTGAAATGTTATCAGTGTAGGAAATGCATAGCAGTGCTACAGAGACTGGCAGTGTGGAAAACGTTAATTGTGTCTGCAGTACTGTATAGCAAGAAACTAATCTCCTGTCAGGCAGCTCCATGGGATCTCAGCAGCTGGAGCTGGAAGATTACACATGGGATTCTTCCTCTTGAAATGTGTTCAGTGTGCTCAAACTCCAGGAGTTACTCCAGTTCCTTCTGTGGTAATTAAAGAAAACAACAAACCACCCTAATCCTCAAATTCAGTCAAGATTTTCGTAATGCGAGTTTGTTTCTAACTCTCCTTATCCTGCAGGCTTCAGCACCTTGGGGTGCTTTTGATTCTAATGATGCTCTATATGCATCATAGACTTCCATATTGTTTAAGTTTAGATGTGCATGGTCCTCCCCAAAGGGGAACACTTGAACAACACCAACAAGGGTAGCATTTAAAAGAAGAGATGGAGCTAGCAGAACTAGTGAGACTGAGTAGGGCTGAACAGACTGGATTCCTGTCCTGAACAGGAAATGGGAAGGAATTGAGTTTGGGGAGGATCTGGGTTCATCTCTGTATTGCTTCTGTTGTGTGTCTGTCAGAGTTGGTGATAAACATGCAGGATTTCCTGATGGCTGTCAAGGAACTCTGTTGCTGAGCAGGTTTGGATAGGGACATTACGCATGAGGATTCATCTGTGTGTATATAATTGCATCTCCCCAGGGCAACAGGAATTTTGAATCCATGGTAGCTACATCACTGAGCAAATCTACGGTATCTTAGCAAAAATAATAGGTTTAGTCAGAACAAGTGTTATTTCACGCACATCTTATCTCTGGAACAGCCATTCTTCTGTGGAGAAATGATTTCTTTTGATGCCCAGCTATTCCTTAGTGACTGTGGTAGTGTTGATTCACCAAGAAGGTTTCTGGTTTTGTAATGTTTTGCTGGAGAGGCATCAAGTGGTTTGTTTCAATTATTATAATGAAACAAGAGCCTTCCAAGCAGGTGAGTGTATTGGTTGTTTTAAAGTATTTAAGTACTACTGTAGTGTGAGAGCTACACTATTTCAGGTCTAAAGTTAACTTATCTAGGTTTTGTTTCTCTCTTACCATAGAGAATTACCATTTTTTATTTACTTATCAGGATGGTAAGAACTCTTGAGTTGGGGAAGGAAAGTGAAAGAAATGAAGGGGTTTAAAACCACGGGCATTAAGTGAACAGAGAGAGGCTGAGAATAGGGAGCAGCTTCCTTGGCAGAGGTGAGATTCTGCCCCTGGGCTCCAGGTGCCTTATTTGTACCTGAGCCTGGGACCTAAGCACAGCAGAGAAACCCCAGAGTGAGCAATGAACCCCTGCTCTTCACTGGGGCACTGACTTGGCCTTTTTGAGTGGTAGGGTCATCCACCTATAGACCATGAGCTTGCCTCAGGGTGAGTCAGGATCACTCAGCTTTTCCTGAACTTGGATTTTAGTTTTTTAGCATTTGAGTGGCCACTCTGTGAGCAGGGCCTTGTTCCTGCAAGGCTTGGTCAGGACTGCAGGCTCCAGGACAGGGGAGGGAGCTGCCCCTGCCTGTGGCAGTCTGTGCGGCCAACCTGCTGAGCTGCCTTTGGCCTCTGTGGTGCGGAGTGGGTCCCATGCCAGCAGGATCCATTTTGGAGTGTTTGCAGGATCTCAGTGGCAGTTAAGGCTCCTGCTGTGTTCCTGCAGGAAGTCTGGATTGACTTCTTCCCCTTTGAAAGCATGCCTGCTAAATATATGTGTATACACACACACACAGACACACACACAGACACACACACACACATTTAAGTTTAAAAAGAGAGAATATGCTCTCTATGACTCTTCCTGACCTCTTTGTATGCTCTCTATGACTCTTCCTGACCTCTTTGTATGCACCTGTCCTTCATTCTTTTAAGTGAAAATTGAAACCTGTGTTTTAGAGTACTGTTAACATGGTAAGTGAGAAGGGGAGGTATTATCCCCACATTGTTAGGTTTTTGATCTTGATCCAAAAATTTTTTTTTGACAAACATGATAGTTGCTGAGCTTTGAAGATTGTCCTCCCTTTCCCTTGCAGTCTCCTCTTTCTGCCTAGGCTACTGTCTTTTTAGCATTTGCTAGTTTGTTGGTTGCCCTTTAGTCCTTTAAATAATTGTCATTCCCTCTTTACATAAATAGATAAGGCGTTGATTTCCTTTTTATGTGATAGGGGTGAAAGCTCATGCCTTATTTTTCTTTATGGAAATAATGTACTTCAAAGTAGTCAGAGCAAAGCAAAAAGAACTTGACAAGAACAGAGGGTATTCAGACTTCTACTAGTAAACCTGTGTTCTAATTATGTTGGGTGTTGTCATCTGCTTCAGTTTAGGGAGTCCTCTATTGTTGTGTATGATTTTTGTAGTTAATGCTTGTTTCCGCAGATACTGCTGATGGAGTGGAATGTGCTTGTAATTATGGTGGCACATGCAGCTTCCACTCCTGAAGCAGCCTTTGATAGCTTACAGTCTGTTGACAAATATGCAGAACAGTCACTTTTTTTGAAAGATGTTTCTATTTAAAAAAATACTGGGATGAGTCACAAGATAACGGTATGTGAATAGCACAAGGAGAGCGACAAATTTGGAAATCCTGTTTTTTCTTAGTAGCATTTATTTAATGTGGTAAATTGACATAGTCTAGTGTATATGTAGGTCATTTGGCAACAGACTATTTTAGTTACCTGGGTATTCATGCATTTTGGTCTTGCTGTAAAATTCCATTTCCAGGTGGTGTTTGTTTGTTAGAATGTAAACGATTTACTGGGTATAGCTCTGCTTCTTCAAAAGAACTTGTGCATTTGCCCGAATTTTAATAATGTCAGTAACTGATTAAATCCTTTGGCTGTTCCAGGAAAATTCAGGTGGGGTTTCTTATTCTCTCTCCTCAGCCATATGCCACTATTTTTTAGGTACATTACTTAGGGAAATACAAAACCTTTGTCCTAAAGAAGCAACTTGTTGGTGGGTTTGGAGATCTTCAGAGGAGTGTATTACGCAGCCCGCATTTGCCTCTGCCCAGAAGACCACAATTCTCTTTCTATATGCTTTCTTGCTATTACTGCAAGAAGTATGAGACTCCAATGCTTCGTGTGACTCTCTGAGTATTCCAAGAAGCTGCAAAGTATAAAATAAGACATTTTTTAGGGAACTGAGACCTTTGTGTGGAAATAACAGTTGAAACACAGACTTGCTTGGTTTTGGGACTGCACAGCCTTTTTGTAGCTCTGATGTCTGACCCTACCTGAGTCCTTTCTCAACTCATGTATGCCATGGCATGGGCTGAGAGAAGAAATAGAACATGAAATAAGCTTTCTACTGAGATTTTTTCTGAAATTCCAGTGACTTTTCCAGATTTTCCCAGTAAAATTCTAATCATTTTCTTAGGTGACTTCAAGATTTTATTCGTTTGATGTTAAAAAGTAAAGAAAAATAATGCCTTAACACAAGGATCTAAAAGCTTAAGCAAGAGATTACTTAAACTGATTTGTGGATCTTCATGGTTAAAATTGATCATTTCTACTTGATATAGCTTATCAGTGAAGTACAAAAATTGTTTTGTTTCATGCGAAAACATTTTTGTTTCATCTTATTCTTCCTTTCTTTTTTCACCCTAGCATCTTATTCACTATGTCTTTTACCACAGGCCACTCTTTGAAACCTTTTCTGGATAAGACAGGACAGCATTTAGGGGCTTTCCATGTGACTTGACATGGAAATCTATTGAGGATTTGAAGGCTACAAATACAGCTGTTGGTTTAAATACAGTAGAGTAGGAAGGGTTTTCTAAATTCTTTCTTACATGCTTATTCTGCTTGTATTTAAAGAAGTTAAGAAATTTTGGTTCATAACCATTTCCTTTTTATAATCTAACTGCATTTCATAAAGAGAAATTTCCTTTCTCTTGCTTCCTAATTCTGGGCGGATCTTTAATTTCCATCAGTTTCCTGTTTTTGTTTCGGCCTATTGGATCAGTTCAAACTGAGGGCAAGACTTGACTAATCAAGAAGTCAAATTCAGAGAACCAAATATGAAGGAACTGTATTGTAGTTGGAATTTGGAAAGAGCTTCTTGAAAATGGTATTGTGAAAGTGATTATTAAAGGGAGTGATGCAAACACATAACATTCACTCATGTCTAAGTGAAGACTTCAGTCTGTGAGGAAATGCTTGGGTAAAAGTTTCATTTGTTCTGCAACTTGGCAGAACAAATAGCAGATTGCTATTGAATTAATTATCTTTCTAATATAAACCTGACACTGATTTTTGCACTGATTTTAGACAATTACAACAATAAAAGACTGTTTCTTTTGCATTGATACAACATTTTTCTTTTTTTTTTCATTATTTTATTTCTTTTGATAGCTTTTTTTTCCTTTATTTATGCTGTTATTTTTTGGTCTGCTGCATATATTTCCAATCTTGTGAGACCCATTGTTTTTATACATTGTTGTCTCATTTTTGTTACTAACAGAAGATCTTAACTTTGGAGCAGAACTGACTGACTAGTATGCAGTCTGCGTACTGACACTGATATCCAACTTTTCTTTCCTTCCTTAGTAACATTACTTCTAGACTGTCTGTATTTTCTTCCAAATATCACAATCTTCTCCCTGCCTTCCCCTCCCCCCCCCAATCCAGTTACATTAGAGAAGCACTGAAATGGAGACAGAAATAACTCATGGAAAATGTAGGAAAATAGCCATCAAACAAATCCCTTTTATTTAAAAGTCTCAGTAATATTGTGGTAAAGCATTGTAATTAAGGCTAGGAGTTTTTCAGACTGCAGCACTCATAAATCTATGTCAGACCTTATTAGGAGAATGAAAGCATTTGGTTGCACATGTTGTGTGTGAATTCAAAGCTGAACTGTTTCTGTAATATGAAAAACTTTAATTTCACAACCTCTACTCCAATATTTGACAACTTCATTTTTCAGGAAAATGCTGTCTCCAGATACCCATCAGTTAGGCAACATTCTAGCTAAATTGCATCATGAGCTTATTAACTCCCATCTAATCATCCAGTCATGGCTGATTAACCACTCCTCCTGGTGCCTTGTTTTATTAAAATCTGTTTTCTGTGCCGCTGACCAGCAAACTGCTATCTAACTTCATGTGTGGGATAGTCTGCTGTGGATTAGAGGGAAGCCCTTATCCTCTGATCTGAAGGGCTGTGTGAAGGAATTGTCACATGCAAGTGTCTTGCATGTATAATTATCCTTCTGTGTTTAAGGGGTAGGGAAAATGTGTGTTTTCTCACAGAGCTAAAAAGCTTTCCTGTGCTGCTAAGACAGAATGGAGCCATTTTGGGATAGAAATGCAACTGTAGCTGGTGGATTTTTGAATATTCAAATCACCTATCTCCAACTGTGGAACTCTGAATTCATTAATTACTTTGTATTAGTAAGCAGCAAGATAACACGGAGAGCTGGCAGCTTTGTCATTTTCTCAGCATGGGAGGAGGGCAAAAGTAATTTCATCCCTCGTGCCAGCGGAAAGAGGTAACACCTCCCATTTGTTTTAATAAGTGTTCTGTATGTTAATGAATAAGCCAAGTTACCAAAGTAGTTCCTTAAAAAAAAGTATGAAGATTGGCAGTTAAATGCACTCTTGACAATTTAAGGTCTCTGATTCACGCTACAGTAGCCTAGTTAATAACCTATTTGAAAGCTACCAGCAGCTGCGAATATGACAGGCTGAAATTGTTTTCAGGTTTGCCAGAAGAACCCCCACATGTAGGAAGGAAGAGTCAGAAATGAACCAGAGGTTTCTTGATATAACAAAGCAGAGCTGTTTTAGTTTCCTAGCACTACCTTTCCTGACCAGAAAGTTTTCTTAATCAAACTTTTGAGCAAAAAGGCCATGTTATAGCTTCTTATTTCTGTACTTTGAGTTTTTTCATTAGTCTGAGGATTGTCTACAAGTACCAGGCATAACTCACTAAAATAACAAAATGCAGTAATTTTCTTAAGAAATTCTTTGGATAAATCGTTATCAGATGGTGGTGTGTCATAAAGAGGGACAGAGTTGCTACATCCAACAACGCTAGCTTGTACTTCTGCAAGGTCTGCCCTTCCAAACTTCGAGTTTATATGACTGAAGTGCTTCTTACTGCAAAGAAAGAAAGTGACAGAAAGAAGAGGAAGGAGAGGAAGAGGATCTCGGTGTTTAATGCATTGTGGGTTTTTGTATCATGTAGATAAACATAGATATTTGCTACAAGTGGTAAACTTTATGAAAAGATGAGATACAGTCTTATTCTACTTAAAATACTGACTACTCACACCTATTTAAGAGATGCCATAATGCAAATAGGAATAGGAAGTAAAACAGTGGGAAAAAAAGCAGCAGAGAAACAGGTACTGTCATTTGCTCCTCAGTGGACCTTATTTAGCATCAGAAGTGATCGTTAGCAGGCCATTTCAAATAAGGCACAAAAAGAATAAGACTTGGCTTTGATCAACTGCACTTTGATCAACTGCAAGTACTGGAAAAGATCAAGAATGGCAGGCACAATGTTTCTGCACTCTGCTTATCCTCAGGGTCAGGCAAGGACAGGAATAAAATCAATATCTCTTTCAAATCTCAGAACTGTGACAAGCAAATACTTCTGGCCTGGCACATGGGCTCTTCTTTAGTGTGTGCACCATGTTTGGGGTGAGCATGTATGGCATGAAAGTAAACATTTTTATTATCCTAGACAAGTTTCCTATTTTGGAGGTAGATAGCAGCAAGCCTTTTTCTGGCCTTACCATGACCCTTGGAGTGCTAACGTGCTCAAAGTTTTCTTTCTAGGGTGATGGTCAGTAAAAAATGATTTTGGTGGAAGAGAAGTTATTTTGTTTCTACTCGGTAACATTTTCTGATCTAAGTTGCATGCAGAGAAGGAATTCAACCAAACAGACATGAAAGCACAGCTCTTGAAGCATTTTGAAGACAAAAGTCTACACTGGAAGACAACCCTGGGCTGGAAGAGAAAACAGATCATCAGTTAGCTTGTTAAGTATTAAATTCAGGAAATCAAGGTGTCTGTGAAGCTAATCAAGTGTTGTAACAGAAATAAAGAATAGCATTCAGTTTGGAATCTAGTTCAATTCTACTTATTCTCCCCTTGCTTACCGTTATTAAACTTTTAGACAAAGGTTTTGCTATATGTTCTCAGTTTCCATCCACAACAGAGAAATGGAAAAAAAAAAGACAGCAATTTTTAAAATAGTAGTTTCTTTCTTTGGTTCAGAAAAATGAGTTTAAGTGCAAGGGAAGATATAACATCTACTAGTGGATGTTATGCATTTCTTAATTGAGATTTCAGCTCACAATTCCATCTCTGGATCATGGCAATATATTATAAATATCATGGCAGTTCTCACAAACAGTTGTAGAGAATGTGATTAGCCACAGTCAGCTAAGATTCTCCTATGCTGTGTGGAATAAAATTCTTTAGGGTTTTTGTATGCTGCTCAAGAAGATGGAAGAAAACAGAATACAGAAGCCAAAATTAGGAATGGGAGGTTGTTTTTATAGCTTAAAGTAGCTTACTTTGCAGCTTTGTGCACTCGTAATTAATGCTACTGTATTAGTGGGTATCCAGCACATGTTCTGTGAGCTTGCTTTTTGTCAAGATTTAAAAAATGAGTTTGTGAATGACTCCTCATAATGCTGAGGAGATCCCTCTTTATTTCTCTTCAGTTAGTTCATGGCTCCTTATGGCAAGAGGAAGTAGGGGTAGCAGAATAACATTCCTGGTCTTTTAACTGGCTTTTATGTCTGATTAGTGTAGTGCTGGGTATCTGCAGTGCTCGGGAAAAAATGATGAAAAAACAGCTTTCCAGTTTGGATTAAATGCAATTAAAATGAAAGCTTGACTGAAAAGTTTGGAGCTCTGATGTGCCTCTGAAGAGAAGTCAGTAAGTGCAGATCACTCTGAAGTTTCTGGATTAGCATAGCAGTAAATTATTCAGTTTTGCCTGTATGTTCTTCATTGAGAGTTCTTACTAGAGCTACACGAATTTTTAAGGGAAGTATTAAGACTCTGTAGTATAGTGCTCTCTTCTAGTTCAAGAAGGGAAATAATTTCATAATTCTAAATGCCATCTTTGAATGTTCCTTGATTCTTAGAACAAAACTTGGAATCCTTGGGTTCATTTTTATAGCACTACTTGTATATTTTAGACACTCAGATATATGGGTGCCATCCCATTTTATTATCCACTACTCTCTAGTTTAAAGTGTCATATTTTTTACTCATTAACTTAGTTATGTTAATGGCTACTTGTTAGCAGCAGGCAGTGAAATAATTCTTTTGAGTTCTAATTAGTAGTTTTCTATAAAATGATTACCGTAGTATAAGTAGTCCACAGTCACTAAATAAGTTCTGGAGACATAATATCCTTCAGCTTTTGTTAACTCTGATGTTCTCATGGCAAGATAGTAATTTCCTGTATTCAGAATTGTCATAGGGCAATGTACCCACTAAATTTTGATATCCAGCGTTAGACAGGGTCATGGTTTTTTTCCTTTTTTTCTCAGAAAATCTTTGAGTACCCAGGTACATGAGGAAAGAATATTTCTAAGTAGCAAACTGCCTTTGAGGTATATATGTTTTAATATGGATCTTGTATCCTCTGCTGCAGGAAATGTTGTAAATCCAGATAGTCTTCAGGTAAAGAAAAAGAGAAAAATAAGTTTTTACCTACCTAAGCATTCTGTTTTTCCAAACAATGTGACTTAATGGTCAGGAGAGAAGATGAGCTGGATGAAGAATAGTTATTGAATTCCAGGAATTTGGATTTTTTTTGTGACAAGGCAAAAATTCCTGTGCTTTATAAAATAAATGATTGTACTGTTCTTTTGGACTGTGTTTAACATAATGTATGATTGAAATGAAGCAGTTACTGTGGGATGCCACAGTGAGAGGGAAGTTAAGAAGTGACTGCCAGTCCCTGCCTGCCATCCCCCCAAACCCTTCCTAAACTTTAAACAGACCATTTGAAAGATCTACACCTCCTAACAGGTGAACAACTCAGCAAAACCTAAGCTGAGTAATTTATGGTAAGAACAGGTAATTTCAAGTCCAACGAGCATTAAGCACTCCAAAAAAGGAAAAAGGGTGATAACAAAATGTGGTCTGGTAGAAGAGAATGTTGCTTGTTTGTGGGTTTTTCTGTTTGTTTGTTCAGTTTCTGGTGTATATGTGGACTTTTTGTTTGTTTTGTTTTATGAGGTTTTAAATATTTTTTTTTTTAGTTCTTCCCCCAGATTAATGACCAATACACGTACAGCAACAGAGACTTTGAATCTTAGTGTTTCCTGAATTTGGATGTGTACTGCGAAATCCTTGGGGAAAGGGGTTCCTTCTAGTCTTGAAGACAGACAAAAGATGGAGGTGTCAGTGTGAAACAGAATCTGTATTTAGATGTGCTGTGAAGCATCTGCTTGCTTGTTTTCTGAATGATAGCTTAGATCTTACATACAAGCACAAGAGTGAGGTATCCATTGTTTCCTTTCATTTCTGTTTATTTGAGCTTTACATTTATTTTGTCTACATTAGGAAAATTACTCTTGGATATGAATCATCTTATTTATTTTTAGCTTTACCTAATCTGTATTCCTAGGAATTTCCAGATGAGTGAATATATTATTGTATCACGCTTATGCTTTTTTCCACCCCCAACTGGGATAGTAAATTTCCAGGTCACAAGTCTTCCAGAACAGGTTCCAAAAGGAGACAAAATTTTACCTCCATATGTTGTACAAAGAAGTTTCAGAATTTGGGACAAAGTGGTCTGTAAGAAAGAAATGTCTTCTTTTGAGTCACTCAAAAAACTCTCCCACAGATGAATCGGGAGCACAGCAGGCCTGGGAGGGCTCTGACGAAGCTCGCAGCAGAAGGCCTGTAAAATATGGCTGTAATTACAAATGAAAGATTTTACTGTGCTGTGCACTGTACCACACTTTCAGAATCAGATCTCTTTGGATAAATTCGTAGTCTTTCCCATGTAGGTGTCAAACTGTACAGTTGGACAAGTGTACATGCACTGCTCAAGTGGTTGTCCTGAGAGACTGCTGTTGACAATTCTATTTAAACATGAGAATACCAATGCAGAATTAGTGTGTACCATGTATAAATACTTGGCAAATATTGCACTGTTGTAGTCCCCGAGCCACCAGCTGGGATGGCTGGGGAACCAGGGGGCTCAGCAGCTCAGTGGTGGGTGAATTCAGAGATCTAACACCCCCCACTAGTCAGCTGGCCAGGATCCCCTCACCTGGTCTTGTGACCTGTGTGAGGAGGGTCCCCCTGGTTGGTCAGCAGCCAGACAGTCACTCTAACCTTGGGTCACACCACATTGGCCCTCAGCTGTTGTCCCTCCCCTGTCTGTATCCCTTGAAAAAGAACTTGGCGGGCGGGGCCCGCCCTCTTGCTACCTGGCCAGCCTGCGTGCCGGTCAGAATAAACATCGGATCCCTCGCAAGAGCCATCTCTGGACTCTTTACTTCTGATACCGCTCGAGCTAGCAAGCTCTGTGTGGGCTTGGCCGCGTGCCTCCATCGCACGGTGAGAGAGAAGCTGT
Source organism: Gymnorhina tibicen (assembly GCA_013399875.1). Classification (NCBI taxonomy): domain Eukaryota; kingdom Metazoa; phylum Chordata; class Aves; order Passeriformes; family Artamidae; genus Gymnorhina; species Gymnorhina tibicen. The sequence continues at coordinate 4,671,194 of VXAZ01009477.1, forward strand.
ATGCGAGGTGCCCGGACACCGCCAGGAGTTCCTGAGCCAGGAATTCTTAGGGAAAAGCAACAGTTTCCTCCACCAGCCAGGCCACACAGCGACATTGCACTTGACTCTTGAAGCTAACTGGTGTCCATTAAAAAAAAATAAGTGGACAATTCAGCAATTAATTATGGCAATTAAATATGGCAATTAATTGTAAGACTGATAATGTATGTTGAGCTTTGAGTGGATTCTCTCTGATAACAGTTGAGGCTGCCTTGTTCACTTACGTTTTGGGACAGCAATTTCTTCTCAGAGCAAGGCAATAAAGCGTGCATCACCTCTTTCTAGCATTGTCACACAGGCAGATTCCTTGCAGTGCTGTTTTCAGAGCATACACAATTTTAATAAAGCAAAAGGTGTATCAAAGGCAAGGTAATAAATGAAATACTTGTACATAAATCTAACTTGTACATAAATCTAATATAAATCCTTACTCCTTTTTTTTTAAAGACAGTGTAGTTGCATTTTTATTTAAATGCTTACTTTTATAACTCATTGCTTACTTTTATAACTTACCAACATCTTAGCAAATATTTTCTTACATTGTATCTGTTTTAAAACACTTACCTGTTTTTTAGGAGGCATTTCTGCAGCTGTGGTTGATAATAAAAGTCACAGTAAAGATTGCTAAAAAAATAAATAGGGCAAATCAGAATTTTGTGTGCTAGCAACACTGAACAAAAATACAAAGCTGCTCTTTAATTGAAATGTATATTAAAAGTGAGAAAATTTACTTTGAATAGAGCTATTTTAACGGATGAGAACTAAATACATTGCCTTTTATTGCAGTAATTTCACAAGCAAGTTGACATCCAAATATTACTGGTTTTGAAAATTACTCCTGCTTTGCACTAAGCTATCTTAAATTATTAAACTTTTATGTGGCATCTGCCTACAAAAGGTCAATATGTGCCTGCAGTAAAACCACTGACGGCATGATATTCTGCAGTGTTTTCTCTGCAAAGTCCAGAGACAAATCTACTTCAGATATACTGCTCTTAGTGCCAACTAAGTATTTAATAGGTAGTGCCATACTAACTGTTCTAGTAGCTGAAATGTGTTCTAGTAGATATTCTCAATCCTTTCTGAGACTGTAAGATAGTCCAAAGACTTTTTAGAGAGAGTAATTTAAAATCTGTTTCCTTAATGAATCCTGAAACAGTTTTGCTAATATAAAACCTTAAGCCTTTGGAGTCATTCTCACTTTCCTCATTGAAGAGATGAATGACATTTTGATGTGCTGTTCTCTGTTCTTATGCAAGATATTCTCATATGCTGCAGGTTGTAGGGTCAGGGTTTGACAGGTACCCCTAATTCTAACTTTTATACTTATGGCATTCATTAACATGGCAAACCATGAATAGCAGCAATGAAACCTTCTCAAGTGAACGATGTTCACTAATGGCAGAGCTTTACTCAAGAGGAAATGGAGATACGATTTGTGGGATACTGTGTTCTGCATTTTTGACTGGTTGGTACTGAATACAGTGTGGAATTAATTCAGCATCAGTCTTCCTTTGCTGCCTGTTACCTGATTTTAGATGGACATTTTTGACTTCTAGACTTTGAAGTGCTTTCTACAAAATAAAGACAGAAAGTGGAGTATTGGTATTTTAAAGAGAAGATGCCAGGAGAATATCTTAATTACTAGAAGCTATAGAATAGAATAGATTTTCTTTCATACTAGACACATTTCTGAAAATATGAAATGTTAACTTCAAAATAGACTTTGCTATGCTGTATTTAAGGAAAGAGATTTACTGATTTCTTGCTTTTTCTTTCTACAGCTAGTTGATGTGGAAAAATGGGTATGTGATTCTGTCTTTTATTCACTTGATCCCAAATGTTTCATGTTGCCACTGAGTCTAACCTGTCTGTTTTGATACCCTGTGTGTTCATGACCCTTCAACTTGCACGGCTCAAAAAAACCAAAAAAGAGGTGAATACATGGTCATGTAAAATCTGATCACTCCTGAACTGACCTACCAAATTTCATGCTACCACAATGACTTTTATCTCTTACAATTTGATCACAGAATTGTGTAATATAAATGTGTGATTATTGCCTGTCAGTTTTGAGCCTTGCCGTCTAACGTTATAATTCCATTCTGTAACCCACCCTGTCTTTTCCAGTATAGACACTGTAATCTTAAACTGCATGACAGTAAGATAATTAATACTGATAAATTATGTGTGATGCTGTGTGTAGCTGCAAATATACAAAATATAGAGAATATAAAATATTCTTTATTAGAAAATATTTTAGAAAAATAAAATATGGAGAACAGCCACTACAGAATAAAAACAATATTTCCTAGATCTTAGCAAATAAAGCACAGTTCTCTGCTAAATGTGTTGTTGAGGCCTTTCCTAATGTGTCTGTGTATACCATACATATTCGTTTGGGCATCTGATATAACTCCCCTCTGTGGGACATATTTATGTATGTTTTTCTTCAATGTAATCTCTAACACCAGTTTTATGTATGAGTTAGTGGTCATAAAATGTGTGTAGAATTGTTTGTTCACCTTGAAATTATTAGAGGCCTCTCTGAAAGGTTGGACTGTAATAGGTCTCCTTGGTTTCTTAATACTTAGTTTGGGCTGCACATGACCAGAGACAACGTCAGATGTCCTCTGAAATATGGCCAGTAACATAACTGTAGCACTGGTCTCATTTAATTTCAGCCAGAAATTACAGAATTTTAATCTGTGATTATTACATCTTTATAGTAAGTAGTGACTCAAGTTAGAGCTTGCCTGAGACTCCTGTAGGTAAGTACATTGTTTAAATAGTGGCTTAGGCTTTTCAATACCCTTTCTACCGTACTCAAAAATATCTGTGTCATGTGACATATGTAGGTAGATGTTTATAATATTTATTAAACAATAACTGTAGTTAAGTCTTAACTTTTTTGCTAATTGTATCAGTCTGACAGCATTATCCATATTCTGTGTATCTGGTATTTATGACAACCATCAATTCTTATACAATTGATTTTAAGTGTTTTTAAGCCGTACTGATGGTCAGGTTATCTTTTCATTTTGTCACATTTTCAATTACAATTGAGAAAGCTTAGTTATACATCTTTAGATTCTTTTGTTTTATTTCTTTAAAGAATTTTGCTATAAAGAGAAAAAACAGCAGTAAAAAGCATGTTCAGTACTCTACAGGCACCTCTCCTCATACTCCACAATGCATGAAATATTATATGCCAGAAGTTTATTGGTGACACTGACGTGGTCTATTTGTGACTGAAACTTTCATAAAATCTGTTCATGGAAAATCTAGTATTACTTGCATAAATAGAAATCAGATCTGCTGTTTTGTTTTTTTTTTTTTTAAATTCAGAATTAAGTAACATCAAAATCTTGCTTAGGAGAGACTGCTTCATCAAAACATGCTCTTAAACCATTTTAAAAAGAACTGGTTCCCATGAGAGCAAAGCTAAATGTGTCATTCTAAGTTATATTGGGTAAAGACTTTTCCTAATAGACTGATTCTATAATCCAGACAACCTCTCCGATGGGGATGGAGAGGTACTGGCTTTACTTCATATATAACATTATTTTCTCTCAGATGAAGCCGCAGTCTGGCTTGAAAAGCAGCTTTTAACTCTCTCTGTAATTCCAGAGTGTTACCAGAGGTCTTACAGTGGACTGGAGGTGTAGTGAATTAATGCAGTAGAAAGCTGGCTGTTGTAAAGCTGCATGGTCACTGAGGCAGACACCTCACTGTAACACATGCATTTCTTGATAAGCCATTTTCCAATATAGAACACACAAGGTTAATGCAAGTTATATCTGGCTGTGGAAACCTTAAAGCCCAAGCCCAGAGAGAAGCTTCATGACAAATTAATGAGCAAATTAGTAGCTGAACCTTGCTGCAAGCATTTTCATGCTGTTCAAAGGATAAGCTAAAGTCATTCACCTCTGAGCTGTTCTAGCCTGTAAAGTGTGCCAACAAAAGTTTTAGAAGAAATTACTTTAGTTCATGTGTACTTCTATCAAATGACTATAATTATTCTTGTGATTTTGTCCCAAAATCTTTATTGTACTTAAGGGATGTGCTGGCAGTTGAAGCTGGGTACAAATTAAATGGGTTTCAGGTATTTATTGAACTCTTGGCTTCATCCTTTTGTCTCTAAGCAGGTGTGAGTGTGAAGGCTTATAGGTCTGCTTCAGCACAGAATTGAGCAGATTAAAGACGTCTTGCCAAATGTAAAACCTAGTGGAAGTAAGGCTTACCTGTTCCATCCTGGTTCCCATTTCATATCTGAAAATGGCTTTTCTGCTTTTTATTAAACTACCAAGGTGGGGAACCCCCAATATTTGATCAGAGGGACTTACTAAATTTCAATCAAAATTTAGAAGACCCTGAATATATTTTCTTTACAGAGAAAATGACAGTAATGTAATAAGATTGAATTGAATAACACAGTGAAAGGAATTTCTTTAATCTCCCTGACATTTTTTCTCTTTTAATGTATTTATGAAATAAGGGACATAATCTTAAAGTGTCTGTTTTTGTGAATTAGCAATGTGCTCACAAATTTGTGATCTCAAGGGAGGTGTTGTATACTTGAATTCAACAGGACTAATACACTCACAAAAGCACCTGTCTATCTTGACTTTCAGGACAACTGCTTACCTCTGCAACAAGTTTCAGTGTAAGGAGAAGCAATTTTCTCGTGTATCTCTGGTGATGTGATAATTTGGCCTTTTTTACACATTTGACTACATCTAGTTGGTAAATTACTTCGAAAATTTGGCATTAAGAGCCATCAAGAATGACTGTTTTCAGGAGGGATTATTCTGAAGAACTTTTTACCTGAATGGAAATGAAGTGTATTCTTTCTTAAATTTAGAGTGCAAGGCACAAGAATTTTCATGTTTATCCTGACTGATGGCAAAGCTATGGTAATTATAAAACTGTAGGATTGTCTTCAACTTTTAGACAGAGAAACCTCTTCTGCTGAGGGTAATGGTAAATTTTTTCTCTTCCCCTCAAGTAATTACTATGTCAGCTCAGTTTTATGCCAGTAGCAAAAGTAACTTTCAATTTCTTTGTGGAAAAGAAACTTGCAGAGTAAGGAAACACACTTTCAACACTTTTCAAAAGAATTGCTTTCATTACGGAGACTTGTGAGCTGAGAAGTAGTAAATAAATTCTCTCTTTGATAGTGTAGACTGGATAAATATAACAAATGGATTTTGACTAGAGTTCTTGTAGAGGTTGGAGAAAGCCACAAAACAAAGCTTCATCAAGGGAAATGATTCAAGTAATATGTCTTCAGTGCTATTAAAGTAATTAATTGCACATGAGTACTTTGTAATCAATATGATTTTCAAGCATTAAATGAATTATATAAGGACAATTTTTTCTTGTGATAAGCTACCCAAAAGCTGTCCAAGGAGCCAAGGAATATAATGGCCCCAAACAGCTGTAAATATTTACATTGAAAACACATCCTTAGTGTCCTCAGATAAAGTGTCAGTAGGTTTTAAATGCCAATATTTTGCTTTATTTTGAGAAAGAGGAAATAATTAGGATGATGACTAGAATGACGGGTGTTACATTCCTCAAATATAATGATTTGAAATTTTTCAAAGTTTTTTTTATTACTTTTTCAAGGCCTGTTTCAAGTCATACATGCAATCTGGCTGCTGAGTGCTCAGTTTAGTTCCTCCACAAGGATGATATTTGTTTGATACTAGACACTCACATAAGTATTTGTCCCCAAAAGGTCAGATAGCATGTGCAGCTGAAGACTTAATCAGTGGAATATAATTATCCTGTTGTTGGTTACATTCAATTATCAGTCCTACCTCTCAGGACGGCTTCTGAAAAATTGGATGCTAGAGAAACAGCATTAAAAATTACAGCACACTGATTTCTTTAACACGTGAAGGAGAAAGTGGTGTTTTCAATGCATTTAGTCATCAATTGCATTGATTTCAGTTGTACAGGGTTTAAGAGAAACACTTATTTGTAGTCCAGAAGTACGTCAGAAGTCCTTTGTCAGTACCTTTCTTCTGGATGCTCAGTAGAGAGCCCCCAGTGGATTACTGAATTTCAGTATCTAATGAAATATGGGTGTTCTGTACTTAAGTTCATGACTGCTACAGTTACCTTCAAATGTTGGAAGTAGTTTAGCGGTTCATGCTGTAGACAGTGTAGGGTTGGCAAGTTATTTAAAGTCCTAATTATATTCAAGGCAGAGAATTGAACACTTCTAGTGCTTAGTTGGTCTCATCCTACAGAAAAGGTCAGCTTAATAGATCAGATGAATTGTGCTGTAGAAATGACTTTCTCTTCCTTGACTGTAAAGTAAGTCTACACAACTAGCTGACATCTACATGGTGTAGATAAATTTCATCCTTACTGACACTTAAGACTCAGCTTGTTTTTAGTATGTTGTTTCATGCTGGATATTGCATACATCTGTATTGTTTGTTAGGGTGTGTAGAATATCCTGTTTCAAATATAAACATGACCAAGCTCTACAATCAGTGCCACTCCACTGATGGAGTAGGAGATCTGTGTATAACTAAAATAATATGTCACTATGATTTAATCTCTGCTTTTAGCTGAGTTGGTGTTGAGGTGTTAAACAATTTCTTGTTGTACTTGGTGTCTGTATTCATCTGTTTGTTTTGGTGTTAGTGTTTGACAAGGAGTACCTTTCAAGAGCAGTGGATATGTTGTGGTTTAGCCTGGCAATTAAACATCAAACAGCTGCTTACTCACTCTCCTCATCCCATGAGATGGTGGAGAGGGTTGTGAAAAAAGGTATGATTCATGATTTGAGACTAAGACAAATAGCAGAACAGAAAATCAAATTACAGCCTGCAGTCTGCCGCCAAAGGGATTGAGAGAAATGCCTTAGTGGTATCAATTGTGGCTACTACTTGGCTGCCTTTGCCTCTGGTTCATATTGAAGTTCCAGCATGTTCATTATGGCAGCACTCAGTGGCAGTGTGGCTTCATTCAGGCCAAGATAATCTATTGCTAGTCTCCATTAGAATTAGAGTCTGTTAGAATGTCACATTGGCCATATGGATCTGTTAAAGTGGGTTTTGCTGATTATTCCTTTGCTCTCCAGTTTGCTAATGAGCTTATGATTGGGAACTGGGTAGTCTTGGTTGGTGTGACACTGCTGCCAGTGCACTGTTGTGGTAGTGATTGGCACCTGTTCTTCTTCAATCTCCAGCTGTTTAATTGCCTCTCTCCAAAGCAGCTGTACTGAAAGCCCGCAGATACCCTTAGGGGTGCTTTACATATCCTCTCCTAAGACAATCTTTGCCAAGGATGCATGGAGCCTTTGGGCCAGTCACAGTGGAGTGCTTTTGCCATTCATTCCTAGTCAGGCTCACTTCAACCTCCAGCACAGTCAGTTGTTGGGATCCCCCTATCACTCCAGAAATACAAATGGGAATTGAAGGTATTACAACTTTACATTGGTGTCAATAGACTCTTTTACTACTGTGGTTATGATGAGCCAGACCACTGGATCCACACAGTCCAATAAAGTCTAGTTGTCCCTCTTGTCCATCTGTCTGCAAGGCAAGGCCCTTGTAGTCTTAGCAGTAGTTTTGGCTACTCCTTGTAAATATGAATCAGAAGTCCCTTCAATCAAGAGTAAGATCAGCCCTTCTGCTCTGGGGAACTGCCTACAGGAAACTGGACCAGCAATTTTCTGGGAAGAACCCCATTTGTGGTTGTTTTTCCTTGCAACTCACATACTTGTGCCTCTAGGACTGAGGCAGATTGTCCATCTTAGTTGCTCATGTCCTCTCTGTGGTCACGCGGGTCAAACCACAGTGTGATGTGTACTCACTGTGTCCTCTCTTCTGAGCAGAGGAAAGCTTACTCCTAATATTTGAGATACTGGTCCATCCAGTTGGGGAGTAGGGTCTCTGTGTTGCTGGACATGTTTTTCCACAGCTGAGATGATGAAGGAAGAAAGATTTTCTTCATATTGCTGGAGTTGACCAGCCAATTCATTCACCTCCAGCACGACTAATTTCCTCAGGATGCCTTTCTTCATGGTGGTCCACTTGCCTAGGTGAAAAATACCTTCCTTGGAGGGATACCTTTCTTTCGCATCTGACAGAAGTTTCCTCCAAAACCTAAGGACTTGTATCCCTTTTCCAACCTCTTTGTCAATGCTTCCTTACCACGAAAGGCATCCCAGCTGTTTAGCTTCCTTACCCTATAATTCTGGGCTACTGCTCCACTTTACCCAACACAGGAGCAGCAAGGTGACAATGGACTTGCCTAGACACTAGACAGGAGCTGAAGTCTTTTCACACATCTCACAGCTCACTCAGGGAAAGAGATCCAGTGGTTGGCACTCATTTGTAAGTTTTTGCTCATTCTTCTCACTGATCAGTGTCTGCCTCTCTTCCTCCTCCTGCTCTTGTGATGGCCCTGCTTTGGAGTAGTCTGCCTTGTCCTCTTTTTCCTCCTGCTCCCTCTTAGAAGACGCTCTTTCACCCCTTACTAAATGACCTCACTGTTGCTTCCAGTATTTATTTTTGTGTACTGAGGAGACTGACACTGGCGTATGTTGGTTCTTTGGTTCAGCTGCAGTGCCTGTTGCCAGGGTTGGGGTAGCTGCAGAACCTGTCATTTTGCCATCAAATCCAGAGACCTTCTGTTCGCCTTGAGGGTACTGAATAATGTTGAACAGGGCTCGGTAGGCCTGAGTCAGGCCCAAGCATGTTGCAGTGATCTGTGCCTTTCTGGAATTGCCAGGATGACAGAATACTTTTTCCGAATACTTTACTAGGTTTTCAGGATTCTGCATTTGTTCAGAGGTGTAATTCCAAAGTGTTGGAGGTGACCAGTATTCTAGGCACTTGCCTATACTATCCCACACACCCTGGCACTCATCACTATCCAGCCTCAGGGCAGATCTGTGGATGGTACTCTTAAATAGTTGTTTAACCATAAACAAGACCTGAAACAGATTCAGGAGCCCTAGAAATAGGAACATGCTGGTTTGAATATCCCAAGGATAATCAGAATTCTCAAGCGCTATTGTAATTAGCCTGGAGGAGAGGAGGAAGATGGAGGAAGTTATCTCCCCCATAGATGGTCTCTCCGGGGAGCAAAGATAAAAGGGGTAATTATTAATAGTTTCTGATAGATGGCTCCTGGAATACAGAGGTGGTGGCAGTGATGAGTACAAACACCAGATTAGTCTCACGACTCTCAACTTTATCCTATCCTAATGCAATAGTACAAAATACAACAAAATAATGGCCCTAATCCAGCCCCCAGAGGTGATGAACAGCACGGCAGGGAACATATACCACAGGTAAGATGTCACTAAATGCCACTTTGAGAACATGCAGAGCAGCTGTAAGAAAGATGGCCTTTTTATCAAGGCCTCTTGTGATAGGACAGGGGTGGTGATTTTAATCTGAAAAAGGGTCATTCTGTATTAGATATAAAGAAGAAGTTTTTTATGATGAGAGTGGAACAGGTTGCCCAAAGAGGTGGTGGATGCCCCAGCCCTGGAAACATTCCAAGTGAGATTGGATGAGGCTCTGAGCAACCTGTTCTGGTTGAAGATGTCCCTGCTCACTATGGGGGGTTGGACTGGGTAATTTTTAAAGGTCCCGTACAACCCAAAACATTCTATGATTCTACATTTCCATGGATTCTGAGAGCAAATTAATCAACATCACAATCAACACACGGCATCACAATCAGAGAATAATATACTAATAAAATGAATGCTTATAAAAAATCTGTTATAACATGCTCTGGTCAGATCTTTTGTTATCTCAACTGTTTGTGCCCCATTGTGGGCTCTAGAAAGCATTGATGGGGTTTAAATCTGCAGGCAATTAAATGCCATACTGCTAGCTCACTGCCTTCCCAAGCCCCAGTAGGTTGAGGGCAAGAATTGAGAGAAAAAAAAAGTAAAATTTGTGGGTTGAGATAAGGACAGCTTAATAGGAAAGAAAACTAAATAATAATCATAATGAAAAAAGAATATTCAAAGCAAGTGATGCACAATGCAGTTGCTCACCACTCACGAACTGATGCCCAGCCAGTTCCTGAGCAGCGGGCCCAGACCAACTTTCTCCCCACTATGTGTACAAAACATGACTCTATATGGAGTGGAATATCCCTTTGGCCAGTTTGGGTTGGCTGTTCTGGCTATGTGTCCTCCCAGCTTCATCCTCCCAGCCTACTCCCTGGCAGGATGATATGAGAACCTGGAAAAGTCCTTGACTTAATATAAACATTGCTTAGCAACAACTAGAACATGTGTGTTATTGACACTGTTCTCTTCCTAAATTCGAAACACAGCACTGCACAAGCCGCCGAAGAAAATTAACACTGTCCCATACAAAACCAGGACAGGAAGTCAGAATGACTTTAAGAAATTTGAAATTATATATGTATTCTATCTGTTTAATTTTCATATGTGCATTCTGAATTGCTAATATTAGTCTAGAAACTCATATGCACTATTGTCCTGAGACACAGAGAACAAGTGTTAAGGAGCAGGAAGATCTTCCCTCTGCAGACAATGAGCTGAAGAAATTTCTTGTGTAACAGCCTGTTGCATAGATGAAATACATAATTTCTGTTGTTTTTTTTTCTCTTTCTCTCCTTTTTTTTCCCCAAGCTGAGAGTTATTGTTTTTCAAAGTAAGCATTCTCCTTTAGCTAAGAAGAGATTTGGTCTAAAAACCCTGGAGAATGTTCTTGCAGAACAGTATGACAGGAGTGCCCAGAACCATTTGCTTGCAGCTGTGGCCCTCACAGGTCATGACATGTAACTTGTCAGGCTTGGCCTGAACTTCCACAGGCGCATTCGCTTCACATTTGTGGGCATAACATATGTTTAAGTGTTTCCCATGAAAACATCTTTGCAAAAATTACATTTCAGAGTATTTCTTTCCCTGGTGGTTTTAAAGGAGTAGATATAGAGAGAGATATGTGTTCAGACTTTCCGCCACACTGTTGTCTTCCAGGTTTTCTTGAGGGGGTCTGTTCATGGCACTTTTTAGCTCTAAGAATGACGTGTAAATTATCTTAAAAATTATTAAGGAACCAAAGTAGCTCTAAAGAACCTGATATGACAGATCCAAATAGATGACAATTGTTTCTCTCTCATTTGCTGTAGTTCATTTAATACATCAACTGAAGAGAATGAATTGTTAAATCTGGTCTTCCAAAGAATCCAGCACAAGAAACTGCTGTATCATTTTAGTAATCAACAAAAGATATAAATTATTCACTTTGATTTGAAGGTAGTTAAAGATTACAGTCAAGCAGTTAGATAAATTATTGAGAAGAGAACCAGGAGGTTTCACAGGACTGTTGTTTAATGTACTTGTAATATGGAAAAAGCAATGGGGTTATGTAATTCTCAGAATAAAATTTTATAGATGAATGACAGCTGGAAGAGACTGAGGTTTTTTGACAGATCTAATGTCCTTGATAAACTAATGTCCTGCCAAACAGCATGTTGGCAAGTGAAAATCTGCATTGGCAAATATAAGAAAATAAAGAAATATAAGAAAGGATTCATTTGAATTAATCATGTACATAAATTGTTTATGTATTAATGAATTTATACACATTCCACTGTAGAAAGCTCAGCAAAGATTTCTGGTTAGTTTCTGGAGCCACCCATTAAAAGCAGCAAAACTTCAGAGTGACAACTACAAAGCTATTCTGATAATAACCAAATAGACTTAAAAGAAGAGACAGAGAGAAGGAGAGAAGTCTTTGAACATTTTAAGATGATTATGGCTAGTTTTTTTTCTTTTAGCTAGAACATCCTATACATCTTTGAGAACAGATACTTCTCTTTAAAAAAGCACATATGAAATGAAAGCAGCCAGCCTTGCTTGGAAGCTCTCCAGTTAAGAACATCTTTTCATTTGGGATAGAGACAAACTTCAGTCCTCAGTTTCAACCTTTGTGATATCAAAACATGAACTGATGAGGTCAAAAGGGGAAAGGTGGCCATAAATCTCTGACAAAGAAAAGCAAATCACTGCATGTAACATATTACTCTCCCTTTATTCTTGAGCAACCTTCATGAAAATTAACCTAAAAATTTCCATAATCTTCTGGCATCAACCATGTGGAACTTAATTTTTTTAAAACAGTGCATGAAGTCTTAATAATATTTAAATTTTCTTAATGTATTTTGCATTTGCATACAATATGTTACTACAATAGTGGTTTTTCTCTTCAGCACTGCACTTTGAGTGTGGGATTTAACAACTCACACTGTACTTAGTTAGAAACTCATCAGAAGAAGTTGTTTAAGATGATCAGGCATGGCTCCTGTTTTACATGTACTGTGTTTTTTCTTTAAGCAATAGGTATTTCATGTGCTCTATTATTTAAAGTGAAGAAAACTCTGAGAAAAAAGGGATAAAGCCATGTTCTGAGTAGCTGTTTTGCTTTGCAACACAAGCTATAATTATGTTAATTGCAATGATAAATGTTCCTTTTAAATGTGGTTTCTAGTGAGTGTATCCCACTCACTTTTTCAGGGGAAACAAATCCCATTTTTATGCACCTGAAAGCAAATATTCATTTCACAATTTCTCTTTTTTTTCCCCTTCTCATGGATCTACAGAAATTTATGATGAAGGTAAGCAAGTTAAACATTTGGTATTATACTTCCTGTGGATTCCTACAATTTGATTTAATTCATTCAATTTATTAATTTTTAACATCAGCATGAAACTTGCCTTCTTGAACATAAAACATACTGAATTTTTAAAAAAAATTAATTTAGAAACCACAGTGACTCTAGTTTGGTTTGGGGTTATGGTTTATTTAGATTGTGAAGGACCAAAGGCAGGTCGTGGAGAAAGGACTTCTGTCTGGCTTCTCTAATTTTCACTTCATACTAATCATACTAATCCTTTCCATGAGAGTGTAGCATTGTGTGGTAAATACAAAATCTTGAGACAATGAATAAATAACAGAAGTTACAGTAAAACATTTGGGCGTTTTGGAAAGCAGGGACAGCACACTGTTTCTTCTGTCACTAGAATGCTGATTTGATGGTTTGGTGTCTCACCTGTGGGGTGGGTGGGGAGCCCTTGGGATGGGGCTGTCACTGCCTCAGGTCAGCTGGCATTTGCTGGAGCTCTGTTTCTTGGGGCTGCTTTTTGTCTCTTTACTTTTTTTTTGGCTTATTAAAACTATGACAAAGCACTTGGTGAACCTCCAAGCATTTTGAATAACTGACAGTAAACTATTAGCTGCAAATTTTGTCCAAAATGTGTTGCTTATCCATTTTGTACTTTAATTATCAGTCTATTCCCAATTCAACTTCTAAATGGATTTCTTTACTGATTTTCATTCCCTAAAAGTTTACATTCCTGTGGTATGGTCTTGCTTCACTGTCACTCTCCAAAAGTGAGCAATTCTCAGCTAGATAAGCAGTTCTATTTTAAGGGCTGGATTTAATGATGTCAGAGGAGTTTTCTTAGCATGATTCCTCTGCTGATCCATCTTTTCTTCCCACTCGGCTGTCTGTCTTATTCTTTATCTGTGAGTTTCTTTCTCAAGTGACAAGGATGATTCACATTACTTGTATCATACAACAACAGAAAAAGCTTAGTCACGATCCTTAACCTGTGAAAAATGCCTCCCTCCTCCACTTATTTAGCTCTAAAATAACTAGGAAGATTTTTATTATTTCTTCTATGTCCTATGCAGATAAGAAGGAGGAGTACGGGGGAAGAGAAATCCCCACTAGGCTAAAGGAGAAATCAATAAATTTTATCTTCCCGGGCAATTTTTTTCCAAAACACTGGAGGTTCTTGAAAGTAGGCATTTGTAATGGAAGTATTGCCTCAGCCATAAATATAGATGTTTGTTTTATATATAAAGCTGGAAACAGACAATCAATATTATTTATTTGTGATTAAATTTTACTGCTGTGTCAGCTTTTCATTGTTGTGAAGTTTCCCATTGCTAGGAAAGTGATAACATAAATGTAGTGTCAGAAATATTAATCATGAAGTATATTTGAAGTGTTTCTAATTCTGCCTTCCAACAGGTCAATATTAGCAAAATTGGGATCATTTAGCATGGTGCTGGCACAAATATTTGTCATCGTTACTAATTATTCCAATCTTTTTAATGTAGATAGTAAAATATTTCTGTGTTCTCAACTGAATAAGACATGCTTATGGTTTTTTTTGGCCAGCTGATTTATTCAAATTCAGATTTTTATGATATTTATATAGAGCATAATTACACGTTGTGATGCAGCTTTTATTTAATTCAAGCCATCTTTAGAAAACCTATCGTTAAGCTAAAGTGGTTTTTCTGTTTTTTTTTTTCTTTTGGCATGGCCAAAAAAATAAGAGGTAACTGCTGATCAAGTTAATAAAATACGTTTGTTTTGTTACTTTTTTTTCCTTACTTTTTTTTTTGTCACAGTGGCCATCATTATCTGGGAGTAGGTACCAGCAGTCATCAATCATACTGATCTCCATGCCTGAACTTTTGCATCGTTTACTGTTTTGTACTGAATTTCACGGAAAGTCAGTAGTGATTTAAAAGTGAAATATAAAAACATGAATATGTATGGTATATATGTCTTGAGAGATTCAACTTCCTGTTTGTTGTTCTAGTGCAACGGAGTGTAGGCTACAGACAGAGAGGTTTTAGACTGTTTGAATTCACCCTTTGGTGTTGCTCTTACGTGATTGGAGCAGAGTGAAGGAATATTAGCTCAATGCCTGATGTCAGTGAATGTATTTACTTTGCATCTTTAAATTTTAAGCAACCAGAGGCTGTGGGTTTGGGGCCAACCAGTGGAAACGGCACAAGAGCAGAGTAGTTGCAGAAGGGTTAGCATTTTTGTTTTCTTTGGTGGAAGAATTCAAAGGTTCTGGGCCTGGATGCTGTAACTGTGGAAAGGAAATTCTGTCTGTTTTGTATCAAGATTTCAAAAGAAAAAGAATACTTCTGTGAGCAAGAAGAAGATATAAAACTTCTTGGCTTACTCTCTGCAGCTTTGTAGTCTTTACTGCTTGCAGCATTTTCAAGTTCTCTGATGGTGCTGAAGATTTAATTTCCCAGTGTTAGTATTCCAAGTGTCAGTTGTTTAGTTTTGCCTGACTAATCTTGTCTCACAAGCCTTCTAGCTTTGTTCCAGGGTTACTTCACAAGTTCTGCAGTGATTCAGCCTGTTTCCACACACCCTGTTTTCACCACTGCTCGGATTTTCTGGACTCTGGTTGGCACTCATCTCACAAAACTGAAATGCCAGACTTAGAGCCATGGATATCCTAAGTTCTCTGTGTAACCACAAGCAGAATGCTCAGATTTTAGGTGGGCTGAATTACTGACCAAAAGGGCCTTTTCTCTTTCTACTGGCTATTTAGTTCCCTGAAGCTACATTAATCTGAGTGTTTTGTCATCAAGTGTATTAGGTCTGGCTGAGATGGAGTTTGTTTTCCGCACAGCAGCCCTCACAGTGCTGTGCTTTGCATTGGTGTTGATAACACACCAGTGTTTTGGCTATTGCTGAGCAGCACTGGCACAGCATCAACACTGTCTCTCCAACGTTCCACCTCCCATCAGTAGGCTGATGTGGGAAAGATCTTGGAAGGGGACGCACCTAGGACACTAGACCCAAATTTACCAAAGGAATATTCCATACCATATGATGTCAGCTCAGATCTAAAAGCTAAGAAAAGGAGAGAGTGGAGGCATTTGTTACTTACAACAGTTGCCTTCTGGAGCAGCCATGATGTGTGCTGAAGCCCTGCTTCCTGGGAAGTGGCCAGACATTTCCTGATGATGGGGAGTAGCAAATAAAATCTTTTGGTTTTTTCCTTTACTTGTGTGCATGTATGACCTTTCACTTCTACTTTAGTAAACTGCCTTTCCTTGTTTTCCATCTCACTTTCTCTCCCCTGTCCAGCTGAGATGAGGGAGTGATAGAGTGACTTGGGGGGCACCTGGCATCTAGCCAAGGTCAACCCACCATATCAAAAATTTTTTTTGGCTTTTCATTTTCAGCTTTTCATGTAATTGATCATAGTGGTATTAAGAGAACAAGCCTTCCTATATTTTCCAGCTGGCTGTTGCCTGGTATCAGAAAGAAGCTCTCATTAGTCATCTGAACTTGTGTTCAGTGTGAAAAAGTTTAGACAATATATAGTTATGGGGAGCAGGAGGTCTCATTGAACACTTATCTGTGGTGGCCTCCCATTCTAGGCAGCTTGTAGGACTGCATCATTGCTGATTTTAGATAAATACTGACCTACATCAACATTTGTCTAGAACAGATGAAGAAATTGCACATTAATAATGAAATCAATAGGTGAGTAGTTTTTACATTGCTATGGAAATATTTTAAGAATCATCTCCTCTACAGAAATGGTTGTAGTATCGTGCAAATATTTATATGTAGAATCATAGTGAGATGGTTTTAGACCGTGGGACATCCTTTCCTGCTATTCCTGCTAGGTCCTTTTAGTCTTTTCCTGATTTCTTTCCCTTCATGGCTAATTCTGCCATCATGGGGTTTTCCTTGTCCTGAGTAAGGATTCAAAAGTTTTCAAAATCTGCATTTATTCCACTTCCTTTCAATAATTTTCATTTTGTCTTGCAGGTTGCTTAAATAGAAACCTTTAATTTGCTTAAATGAAGAAAGTCGCAAGAATTTTATATAAACAAAGCACGTTTCTTGTGCATTCACTGTCTTTTTTTTCAATAACTAGCTCAGAATAAATACTTATATTAGCCTGGTGGTTTAAAAGCTTTCATCAGCATTGATGCCAACAGCCTTATATCTCTGATCTTGACACAGGTTGTTTCAGACTGGGAACAGCATAGCCCAGGACCTAAATATACTTTTACTTGGAATACATGGTAGTTGATTTTTTTTTCAAGCCAACACATGACCCAAGTTTCCTATTTGATTTCTCTTCTTAATGGATCAAACCCAGAATTTCAAAATGTAATGAATTCTCTTGAATGAAAAACTGACAGCTGCAATGTGGGTCTCAGGGAAGGGACTTGGAGAAGATTTCATCACTGGAAGAACATTTCCTTTTGTGTTTCTCTTCTTAATGGATCAAACCCAGAATTTCAAAATGTAATGAATTCTCTTGAATGAAAAACTGACAGCTGCAATGTGGGTCTCAGGGAAGGGACTTGGAGAAGATTTCATCACTGGAAGAACATTTCCTTTTGTGTATATATATATAATTGATTAAACCTATAATTTTAATTTGCAATGAACTCTNAACTGACAGCTGCAATGTGGGTCTCAGGGAAGGGACTTGGAGAAGATTTCATCACTGGAAGAACATTTCCTTTTGTGTATATATATATATATATGTATATGTATATAATTCTTTAGCATTTCCATCACTGGTGGGTGTGATATCATGCTTGATTTATTTCTGTGGTGGTGGGTTTACATTTAAAAGGGTTCAAAACAGGTAACTATAGGTTATTCTGTGTTTAATTCTGTGCTTCTGCTTATGCATTTAGTCTAAATGTCTGGATTTAGAAAGAGAATTATTTTTTAAAAAAACTTTTTAGTTTTCTAATTGTATAAACTCCTGAACTGTGTGAAATATATAAATATAACTGTGTGAAATAGTATAAACTCCTGAACTTCATGAAACTTGGAACATCCTTGTGATGGAGAATTTAATGCCTTTTGTATTCATATTTGCAAGTGTTTTATAGGTGTCATATGTTTAACATGCTGTTGTCTCCAGCAGCTGATTTAAGTTCAAGATGGCCATCGTTAGCGTGTTCCATTTCAATGAAGTGTGAGTAGTCAGGGCTTTAAAGGACGTGTTTTACTCCAATGTAGATATGAAACAACCACTGATAGTCATATTTGAAATTTCTAGTGGTATCTTGCAGTAGTTGCCTTGAAAAACCCTTGTGAAGAGAAATGGGGTGCATGTCTCTTCTTTTATTGTACAGCCACTTTACCATATTCAGTGCCATGAAAGCAGTTGTGTAGTATTTTTTAGAGACCCATTAAAAGTGATACTGATTGGTCACAAGTTCCATCTACACTCTCCGGGCTGGATCTGGGGCAAAGAGGGAATACAAGGCTGAGCAGCTGATTGTGATAGGTCATGCTATACCATTGCCGTAAGTTATATGGATTTACTGCATTTTTGAAGGATTTACTGATGTCATTTATTGTTTCAGTTGATTAAAAAAAAAAAAGAAGAAAGTCTGTCAAAGCTATTTTTCCTTACATTTTAGTCTTTCTACTGTTATTTTCCCTATAGCACATGTTAGTAATTCCGTTCTACTAATATGGACCCCTCATGGAATGAAGCAGGAAAAGACATTACATTGTTCTTAAAAACTCACTCTGCTACCTTGTGTGTTTCTAGAGCGTGAATCAGTTCCTGTGTGACACATTTAGTATTTTAAATTTTAAATTGCTTTTGTGGGTGACTAGACTTGTTTGAATAGCCATGGGCTAAATGCAGTTGTTGTTGGGCTTTCTTAAGCATTAGATTTCTGAATAATGACATTACAGGAGCTTTTTCTGTACATATGCAAAGTGCTGAAATAACTGTCTTGTTTAAATACTTTTAAATGCTTTCACATGGTTGTCTTTCTCTGGTACCTCCCTGAAGCTCAGAGCTTTTTTTCTTTTCTCACACATTTGAAGATTGTGAAGACCTGTGCAGAAAAGTCAGCAAAAAAAATCAGCATTTGCTTGCAGTAGAGTCCTCATTGGTTTATGTGAAGTTTTCACAAGCAGTGTGAATTTGTCTGTCCCATATGCTTTCAATCGGAAATTATTACCAGTTTTTGCCAGTTCTCGAGGCTTCTTAAGTCTTTTTCTAAACTGCAAATTCTTGGGGAATAAAATGAGAAGAGTTTTGTGTTGATATAATTGATACTCCTGAATGGCATAGCTTGTAGGTCTTCAATGGATAAGTTATTCTTTGAAAACAAATGTATTTTTGTTCAGCCTGGTTTTATTCGGGGAATGCATTGTTCAACTAGAAATTACTCTGAAAATTGGAAATTAGAAACATAAAGAAAATAAGACTAATGATAAATAATGTAGTTGTTAGCAACTGCCTTGCATTATAATGCCGTTCATATATTTGTGCAAAAATCTGTGGGCATTATGGATTGAATTAGTCAGCATTGTGGCTTCTAAGCAGTCTTACTTGCAGAGTCTTCTGAAATGTTATTATTGCAATGTTACAAGAAATTTGGTAAAACTTTAGTGGCAGATCTCACCTTGGATGTCGCATCTTTTCCACAGAAGTCCGATTGTCAACTTTTAAATTTATTTAAATTTTTTTTAGCATGGAAAATTTACAGTTTTCTGCTAGAAATGGAATGGATAATTTTAAAAAATCAAAGATTATTTCAATAGACAGTCATCGTCCAACAGCTACTTGCTCTGCAGTTTCTGGCATAAAGATAAATGCTGAGTATGTAGTTATGAAATGAGTCATTAAAATAGGAAATAAACTTACAGGTATGTGCATGTCCTGGAAGACAATCTCCAAAATGGAAGGCAGTTCCATAGAGCCAGCTTTGTTTTCTAGCCTTTTCTGTATTTTGCTGTTTCATCTTTTCACTTTGCCCCCAAAAGAATGGTTTGATTATGATTGCCTTTCAGAAATCTCTAAGTGGAAAATACTTAAAATGTGTTTTACATTTAAGAAACAAACAACAAACTTGCTTGCATTCTTGTAATGGACAAAGTAATACTAATTAAAAAGAATGTCTTTAATCCTGTTGGAAAAAATTTATCTAAAAACCCGCTCTTCCATTTTTCACAAAAGGGATTGAAATTTTTTAGAGCCAACCTTTCTCCTGTTCAGGTAGAAATGCGAATTTAACAAAATAGGTGCTAGACAGACAAATCAATAGGGCCAAAGTAAGGGCAAGCTAATATTGCTGTGATTTTGTTGGTCATGCTATTCTCAGCTCTTGTGCAACAGGCAATCAGACCTATATGTTAGATATCAAATTTATGGATAGTAAAATAGAATATTTTGATAAAAATACTCGTGAGATCTTGAAATTTTGTTCATATTACTGATTTTGTTAGTTGGGTACCTATGTCTGCTGTTGATACAATTTGCAGGTAAATCTGAAATGCTGGTAGGGCAGTATGCTCACAGCAGTTTTTTTCTCTCTTCCCCAGTGCGATGAGTAGCAGACATTCAGTGTTCATCTTTGGCACAGTGGGCCTGACATTATCAAATGCCTTGTTCTTTCCTTGTGCCTTTGGAAAAAGTGGTGGTGCTAATGGTAGTTCAGGGCTAAGTCTTCATATCTTACTGTCAAGACTGCACCTGTAACAAACTCCATGACTTTGATTATTTCTTAATAAAAATTCATGTCATTCAGTCTTCCAGAAAGATTTTTTAATGTGCCTCCCTGCATTTTGACTGCTATGCAGTTTGTT
Organism: Gymnorhina tibicen; assembly: GCA_013399875.1. Classification (NCBI taxonomy): domain Eukaryota; kingdom Metazoa; phylum Chordata; class Aves; order Passeriformes; family Artamidae; genus Gymnorhina; species Gymnorhina tibicen. Next base: position 4,691,672 of record VXAZ01009477.1, read on the forward strand.
GAAAGTCAAAATATACCTTGTGTCCATCAAGGTATTTATTTTTCTCAGTAAACAAAAAAGCCAGAAACTCTTGGCAGTTTCTTAAAAGCGCTAAAATTATTACTTTTGAAGTGCTTGCTGTTTCACCACCTATCCCTCTTTTTTTTTTTCCTTGACCAAGTAATTCAAAGTTCAGTAAATACTAATGCAGAAAAGATAAAGAAGGACAAGAAATAAACATGGAAGGGAAATAATTGCATGTTGCCACCACAGCCATTCAGTTAAATTGATCTTCTGCACTGAAATGTAGCTGCCAGAGATGTAAGATAATATGATTTTTTCCAATTTATTTTGTAATGAATCTGATGTTCCAGTCAAACAGAAGGTGAGTCTACTATGGTAAGAGAAAAGGTATAAATACCATATATAAGAAATTAAATTAGGATTCCTATATGAAAGAATAATGCTGCTTATGGAGTTGTCACATTTATAGACTCATAAAATATTCACTTATCACTGCTTCTTGAAGAGTGTGCTGTGCATAATGTTACATGAGTTAATCTGTCAGAGAAGTATGAACTTATGCTCTTCACAGTGTTTTGTCAGACAGTCTCTGCTCCTGTCCAGTGCTAGTGCATTTCAGCATAAGGAATACATAAATCTTCAGCAGAAGTTGAAAGGTTGTTCATGCTTTAACAAGATTTGTTTATTCTTTCATGAGTGGTTAGACTGATTATTGATAAATAGAAACTGTAGTGAAAATTTTGGGGAAAAGGTTGTAGTTTTTTGGAATAAAAGTGAATCTTATCACTTTAATTTTCTTTTACTCAAGATTTATGCTGTGTTGCTCAAGAGGAACAATTACTTGGACATGATTTCTGAATTTTCAGAACCCCAGAATACTGTTGAGTTAGCTTGGGTGTCTTTGAACATTTACCTGTCCTAGCAGATAAAGAATTCTGTCTGATAGTATTAAAGCAGTGTGGGACAAGCAGTTTGCAGATGGGTGATCTTCAATGTGGTTGGTGGATACTTTCTGGTAAAATAAGGAGAATATTCCAAAGTCTCCCTCTGCATACCATCTGTGTAGGAAAGTATATAATTTGTAGGGAAAATGGGTGAATATGAAGACATTTAACAATAGGTAAGTGTGTAGAGGGTAGCATGACACTCATCAAAGCTGCTCTTCATAGAGGCTACCTGCTTTCAGCACAGGGAAGAAGGATTTGAGACTCTAAAACATATTTTTACCAAACAGGTGATGGCTCAAAGTACACTGTTTTCTCTCATCTTGCTTTCTTGCTTTCTTTCTTTCTCAAAAGGCTCCATTTTATTAGAACATGCCAGTATATAATTTCTCTTTACCTTTTAGTCTGCACAAGGTGGTGGACATCGGACACTGCTCTATGGGCATGCAATCTTGCTGCGCCATTCCTACAGCGGCATGGTATGTAATCACATTACGTGAGTTGGGAGCAGCAATGATTTCTTTTTTGTATGAAAGTTATGTTTGAAAGTGCCCAGAATATTGCCATTTACTGATATCTGGAGAATTACTCACATCAGAAGCAATTTACTGTGGTAATCTAGAAACCTTTGTGAAGGATAGGTGCTTAGAAATACAAAACCAAGCTGGTTATATCTGGGTAAGTGCCAAAACTAAGTCTGGCTCCCCTAGTGCTGAGTCCTCTGTTCATCAGTCTGAGTTGGTGAATTTTCATTTCTTTCCCCTTGGATATTCCATATTGCATAAGCTGTGACGGAATCTACAGCTGGCATCTTGCTGTCAACCTGAGCATATGTTGGAGACTGAGTGGAAAAGGAGATTCCTTCTTACATGTGTTTTGGACAGAAGTCTTACTTGGAAATTCCCTGATAAATTATACAGGTTCCAAACTCCTTACCTACAAGTGAGGATTCATGGAGCTGAAATTTGATGCAACTAACTCCTTTATTTTCACGCTTACTATTCCCGTCTCAGTGAAAAGACAACCTGGGTAGACTGACAGGTTATTTTGGAGCATATATTTTTGTCAAGTCTCCTTGAGTGCATTTCAGCTTACCAGGCATGCATGTTCCCGGTAATAACGAATGGGGATAATCTAAGAATATTTAATCCTCTGTTAGTAGGTTGATGGCTTTTTATATTCCAGTGGATTATCAGAAGTGAGCAGAACAAGTAATGTATGCTTTTTTCTTTTGATAGTATCTATGCTGTCTCTCTACATCTCGATCATCAATGGATAAGCTGGCATTTGATGTAGGATTGCAAGAGGACACAACAGGTAAACACTAGTTTAAAAGATTATGTAATGAAGAGTACTGTCTGTCTAAAAAGAAGAGTCTAAGAATTGCTTAGTTAGATTAAGTTTACTTGTTTTTCAAAGCCTTGCTTTAGATAGGAATAGTAAGAGTAATAGCTGCAATGATTGAACAGTTCAAAGACCTGAGTTCTTTCCTGAAAAACATGGTTAAAGAAGACACATCTGAAAAAGAGTTTTATTAGAGGAACAGAATTTTTGACTTCAGTACTTATTTTGGGGAATTAGAGGCACTAACAGTCAGTAGAAGTGGAAGAACATATCTGAATTTGGATTTATATGATGTTTCAAATATTATTTTATGCAGTATCTAAATGCTTTTTTTCACTGTCCTTAGTGATGGGTTGCTCTATTTTTTTGTCCTAATTCTCAGCAGAATATTCTCCAATGTCTTTTCCAGAATGTGGAATGAAGGTGACAGGGAAGCACTTTAACAAAAGCATCCTGGACCAGGTTGCCCAGAGAACACAGAGCCATCATCTTATTCAACTCTGGAATCACTGTTCCAGAGGTCTTGGTCTTTTGCTTGTGTGTTATTTAGAGCTGAGTTTCCGACAGTGTGATGCAGGAATGACACTAGTTTTTGAAAACACATGGACACTTGGTGTAGCTAACTGAAAACTGGATCAGAAGTTTTAAGACTGAAACAAGTGTGACAGTAACATCAGTAACACTGAGTCTTTTCTTTCTTGTTTCTTTCTTTGCTGTTATTCAATATTGATATTAGGTGAGGCTTGCTGGTGGACCATACATCCCGCTTCCAAACAACGATCAGAAGGAGAAAAAGTGCGTGTAGGAGATGATCTGATTTTAGTCAGTGTCTCTTCAGAAAGATACTTGGTAAGTTGTATAAAAATACCTGTACAGCGGTTCTTCTACATAAAAAAAAAAAGTTATTGAAAGTTTTATAATAATATCTGGCTTACATTTCCACCTCCTAAAAGTAAAACCTAAGGTGCTTAAACTGTTTTTCTAATAATATTTTGCAAAACAACACACTGAAGGTCTGGAAAGTGTGACTTTGATATATGGCTAATCTAATTTCTGTTCATTTCAGTAGTGGAATAGGAGTTTAAAAATTTACTTAGATGAAAATAAGAAAATACAGAAAAAAGAAATCTTTTCCAAATTGCATAATTGAGATGTTCAGAATCTGTGTGTGTTCATAGGTTAACAACACTATCATATATATTAAAACTTTGTACAAAAATTTTGGAATGTCTAACAGGTGCATAGGATTTGTGGGCTTAAGAGGTCAATATTTTATTAAGTACAGTGTAATATATAGAGCTACTGACATGTCATAATTAAATATAACGAAAATACTCAATGATTAAATATAATTGCAGTATTTTACAAGTTATTATGCTAGCTGCTTTTTTCACTGGTTTGTGTAACTTTCTTCTTCATGAAAGGATATCCCATTTGTTCTGTAATGAAGTAGGTCAACACTTTAAGATGAATTTCTTTTGGTATTGGTCTTGCAAGCACCTGAACTATTCTTTATGGCAAAAAGAAGGTGAAAATAATTGTGCTGGAAGCTTCTGAAAAATCAGCCCCAGTGATTTGGCACAACAACTTAAAAAAAGATTCTTTAATGGGGAAGTGTTTTGAATTTGTCAAAAATCTGTCTCAGATCTAGGAGGGCATTGAAGATGGTGAAGGGCCTTAAGGGGAAGCTGTGTGAGGAGCAGCTAAGGTCACTTGGTTTGTTCAGCCTGGAGAAGAGGAGACTGAGGGGAGACCTCGTAATCTAAAACTTCCTCATGAGGGGAAGAGGAGGGGCGGGTACTGATCTCTTCTCTGTGGTGACAGTGACAGGACCTCAGGGAATGGCCTGAAGTTGTGTCAGGGGAGGTTTAGGCTGGATATCAGGAAAAGGTTCTTCATCCAGAGGGTGGCTGGGCACTGGAACAGGCTTCCCAGGGAAGTGGTCACAGCGCCAGCCTGACAGAGTTTGGACAACACTCTTGGACGTATGGTGTGACTCTTGGGGATGATGCTGTGCAGGGCAGAAGTTGGACTCAGTGATCCTTGTGGGTGCCTTCCAACTCAGCTTCCAGCTCAGCTCAGGGTATTCTATGATTCTATGAGATGTGCATATAATACTAAAGTTTATTCTCTATTTTTCGTCTTTTTTTTTTTCTATGAGGTATTATTTTTGATTTTTCTAAAAAATTTCAGAAAAAAGTGAATAGTTTAATAAGACATCAATTATAAATTGAAAATATTCTCCCTTCTCTTGGAAACACATAGGAAAATGATAATATAATTATTAGAATATAATTGTATCTTCTAATTGAAAGCTCAATAGCTCATTTAATGAGCTTTTGGTAATTAGATATTCTGAAAACTTTCTGATCATCTTTGCATTTTAAAATTATTTTAAATGACTACTTTTATGAGAATTCTAACTAGACATAGTGAAAAAACTTATTTTGGACTGAATTAATGAGAAATCTAATTAATGGAAAGGTTTTATTTAAAGACATTGGATTTCTTTGAATTGCTGAATTGGGTTGCTGAAGTTGAATTTTGGTACAGATTATGTCTCTGTGTAGGCACGTCCTGGCCTCTAATTAGTAATAATCAGCTCAGTCTATTATTTAGGGTTTGTGCCTCAGCTGTTGATTCTCAAGGCTGTCACATGTACTTTTATACAGCACGAGGCATGATTCTGTTTGCAGAGACTGATTTTCCTTAACATGTGGTGTTAATGCATGTACTGCGTGTTCCATGCAAAATATCAATATACTAAAAATAAATAATATTTTCAGTGTAGAGAGAAATGAAACTATTACAGTCTTAAAGTGTTTTGCAGCTAGATTGTAATGAATAGTTACTAAGCCTATTTCAGTTATACAGCTCTGGTTTGACAGTAAGATGGAGCAAGGATTCAGCAAATTAATTTTGCTCTTACATGCAGTCACACATTTTTATAAACAGATGTTTTTCAAACATAGATTAAGAGCTGGTAAACTATGTAGCTTCACAATCATAAAAATATTTGGGGTTTTGCTACCTGTTCAGTAATTATATTAGCACTGTCAATAAAGCAATGAAGCTTTTATGCAAATTGAAACAGTTGATAAAGAATAAATCAGCCAGTTACCAATAAGTGAATATTTTTCATGAAAACTTTCTCTTTCTCTTGAATTGCTTGTCTTAATCCATTTGGTTGTTTACAAAAATAACTTTAAAGAATATAAGTTTGAAAACATCCACAGTTCATTATTTTCATGTTGAATGCAGTCTCATGTTGTAGCTGCTATTTTCTACAACTCCTAAAAGAATGTAGCATCTGATACCTTTTACAGCAGTTAGGACTGTGGAGAGATGAAGTTACGTTTGTGAATCTGCTTCGATATTGAGACCAAATAAGCTCTACTGAATCCAGTTGAGGAATGCTTCTTCTAAGGGAGTGGAATTCCTCATATGGATCTCTTGACAGAAAATAATGTTCATCAGGATGCTGAGGGTTGGGTTTATGTATGTTGCATACTCTACAATTAAAATCTTAGGAAATTATAAGTTCTCCATCAAATGTTCTATGTAAATATGCTGTTAGGAATAGGACTGAGATGTCACTTTTGTATATTGCAATATTGCTCTATGTTTTTAAGCAATTTCCTAATTCTTTCTGACTGAAGAAAAATAGGTTAACCATCCTGGGGCCAAGATGTGCGTGTAAAAATAATGGATGAATAGAGTTCATTCACAGGGCATGGCTTTTTCAAAATGTAGTCAGCTCTTAGTTGAATTTGTATTATGCAAGAGGAGAGAAGAACTATGTCAGCTTCTTAAGTTGGTCTTCCAGTTGTCTGTCTGTAGCTTAATTAATTTAACATTGACTTTGACACTTTATGATCTCAGTGTAGTCAGTAGATTAGTGTTTAGACCTCATTTGGTTGGCAACACTCTTAAGTATTAGGAAAATATCAGGACTTTGCTGTAGTACCTCTTCCCCTCTTTCCACGAAATAAAATATTTTGGGACAGTTGAATCTATTTTTTTCCCCAAAGACTTGACTTTTTACTTACACTGAACAAATGCTAAACTAATAGGAAGATCAATGTTAAAATCATAAGCTAAAGGTCCAGAGAGGTGGATTTTGACTTTTGACTCACAACAATGTCCCAGGGCAAGTAATTCACTTGCTCTGACTCTCATTGTCTACCTAGACAATGGGATTTTGGATCCTTATTATCCTGTGTAGTGTTTCTGTGGAAAAGCACTTACATAAGTGCTTGTGGCATTATATAACATGTGAGCTGTGCTATTGCCAAATACTTCAGAGAGGGAACTTGGCTCTGCTGAACCCTGTTAGCATAGAGCAAAAAGATGTTCTGCTATAAATATTGCCACCATTTAAGTTCAAGGCAGAGTTGCTGTGTTTCCTTTCTTGAGGCAGTGCAGCCTGATAAAGAACAGATGTAATATTTCCAGCATGTGTCCTCAACTTGTACATAATAGTATCTACCTCTGCACTGAGGTTTGCCTATGCCTCTTATTAACTCCATATCCTGACTGCTTTCAATATTTCTAATTTTCAATAATTTAGAAGTTCAATTAATTGCAATTTCTTTCAAATTCATGAAGTCTTTGAATACCTTTTAAACATGATTCAAGAAAAAAATCCTTAGACATGAAGTTGAAATACAAAATGCATAAATGAAGATAAAGCTGAAAATTGTTATCCATCAGGTCGGTATTATTCTGGCTGAGAAGTCAGAAAAGAGGGAAAACCCCCCAACATTGAATCTACAGTGAACAGATTTCAGTAAAATGCAACAGTGGTATAAATCCTGTGGTTTATATGTAGTTACTGAGTTACTGTCTCAGTGACTACAATGCTGACCTGCAGCTGCATTATGCAGATCTGTGAACAAGCCTTGACATTTATTTGATTGAATTGACTTTCTTTTATTTTTGTCTACTGAAAAGTAACAAAAAAGTAATTGGGAACTTTACTTTGAATTGTAAACTTTTCCTTGAAGATTTTTATCATGGTTAACTGATGGCAGCATTCCCTTTCAAAAATAATAGCATCCAAATTAGATCAGACTGTTTTAAAGGTGAAGCTTATACATACCATTACTCCGGGACAGGAGGACAGGTTCCTCAGTATTGCAAAGGCACTGCCTCTGTATCCTCTTGTATCAAATATATTGTTTATTTTCAGCTTCTAGTTTTGTTTCTTTTATTTATTATCATATGCTTGGAACAGCTTCTAAGTATCCATATCATTTCTTGGTGCAATAGTATCAGGGAACACGGCTGTGTGTGAGGGTTTTTTTAAATGTAAAAAAAAAAAAATATTATTCCCTTTCATTTTTTTTTTCCTAAAAGTGTAAAAATCAGTATTGGACTTTACTTTCTTCTGTGTGAATTCACAATTCCATCATTTCTCTTGGTTGAAAAATTATAAAAAAGGTTTTTTTAAAGAATAATTTTAATCTGCATAAGCAAACCTGGAATTAGTGGAACCGAGGTAGTGTTGAGCTGCTCTGTTACACTGATCATAATTCAGTTCCCATGGAGTCTTTATACAATGATTTGAAATGTTATTGTGGAGGCTGGTAGGACTTTCCAATAATTAAGGTTGTCAAGCTGCTCTGCCTTATGGTGTCCTGCTTCCAAGTACTTATAATCAAGTGCTTGTGATGTAGAAAAATCTCTTACTAGAATTAGTAGCATCTATTTCTTTTTTTTTTTCCCTTTTTTTTTTTAAACCAGTCTGAGATAATTTTTTATTTCATCCAGAAGAGGTCAGATGTTACTGAGCTCAAAGACAGGGAAGAAAAAAAGATCTCATTTTCTTGTGTACTTCTCAGTAACTTATGAAAAAACAAAAGCAAAAACAAAACAGAAGAAATCAAGAAAAGGAATAAAAAGGCAACAAGCCTCTCCCTGGTTAAACGTAGTAAAGAAATGTTCTCATGAAACAATGGAGCTTGATCTTTACCAGGGCAGAGTGTTTAAATTTTCTTTGAGTAGCTAAAAGTCTGATGACTTTGTCTATTTTACATAAGCTAGACCTCTTGTGTCTATTTTACATAAGCTAGCACCTCCTGTGTGTTAATGAACTGTTTAAACTCCCTCTACAGTGAATAATTAAATACATGCCAACCCTAGTGGGAGCAGATATTCCTTGAAATGGATTGCTCAAGGCAGGAATGAAGCCAGGCGCTGTATTGACAGCTGAGAACTCAGTCTTGTGTGTGCTGCTGCTGATGTCCTGTCATTTAAGATATGTGGAGGAAGAAGCTGTGACAAAGTAGAAGGAACAAAAGGCAGGTGATGTATCAGTGACAGGAGTGGGACTGATTCGGGAAGGAGGGAAACTGAGTGAGACTTGATGAGTGGCTGGAAAGATTGTCAACTGAAGGCAGGCAAGGCAGTAAGGGACTAACAACTTGTCTGGGACAAGAAGCTGGTGACAAGGGAAGAGTAGGCACCTGCTGGTTAAAGTGGTGTTCAAAATTTAGTACAGAAAAACTAAGTGGTTTTGGCAGGGAGAATTGAGAGAAGAACCAGAGTGAGCCTGGAAATGAAGGATGACGAGAGGAATGGGCTTTCTGGAGAGAGCTAAACTGCTGGACAAAGATCTGGAGAGAGGAAAGTCTGAGGCCAGAAAATGAAAAAAGAATTGAGGGTTAGGAGTTGTGGTGAGTTTCTGGAAAGAAGTCTAATGCTGACTGATGTGGTGAGGAAGAGTTTGAGCAAGAGAAAAGCTAAAAGACCATGCTTAGGCTTTGTAGGTCTAAGGAGAACCTTTTGAAGCAGGAGGAGGTCCTAATTCTGGGTGATAAGGTAGGCAGTAATTAGGTCAGGAAGCTGGTTTGGCTAGATGAGAGACATAGAATCATAGATTCTCTGTTTGGGTTGGAAGGCGCCTGGAAGAAGTCGCATGTGGTATGCTGACAGCCAATTCCTGCCATGATTTTTATAGTAGTATAAGAAGGAGATGTCTAAAAAATGGTTTTCAAGTTACCCACATGAACCACAGGTAGAAAACTGTAATTGTGGAATTTTTTTCACCTTTTTTTTTAAATTTAGGAAAATGACATATAAATGATAACACAAAAATAATTTTTCTTAAATTTTAAAAAACCACAGGTATTCAAAAATGCGAAAATTACGGTACTGATATATTTTTAGGAAATCTCCTAAGTATACAGTCACACTGGCTTTTTATGGAATGCTATTTCAGTGATGATAAAAGTTCAGTGAATGTGTCAGGGCTGTGTACCAGGGAAGCTGTGGTATGAAGCAACTTCGAAGATGAAATTTCGAGCTGGGAATTGCGTTTGGAGGATTGGTGGTATGATGGTTAATTATTTTCCTGGAGAATTAGATTCTGTACCAGACTCTGCTGTGCAATTTGCTGAGCAGATGATCTTGTATACTAGGCTTGCTTTCAAGCGGTCACTACTCATCCCTTACTGGGAATATTCCTTACTGGAGTTGTGTCTCTTGCATCCCCTCCTTTTATTAGAGATTGAAACCTCAGAGTCGCTCAGTCTTGGTAACTGCGACTGAGGTGAATGTAAGATGTGCCTTGACCAATAAACTACATATGATGCAGTCACCTCAACTTGGGCATCCTAGATTAATGAAAGTTTCTTAGTTCATTCTCTGTACCTCACTTCCCCAATGGAAAATGGGCTATAATACTGCTTTGAGAAAATTAATTCATTAATACTTGTTGTGTTTTGTGAAATACTGTAATTGGTGCAAGAGAAAAGTCTATGAGGAAATTAATAATTCTCTTTTCAAAGCTTTGAAGAATTGACTATATTGAATAAAGCATGAGGCTGCAGACTGCAGATTGAGGGGAAAACAATGCACAGAGCAGCTGTTGACAAAGTGAGCTCCATTATCCTGTATATACAATTAGGAAGCACACGTGCAAAAAACAGTATCATGCCATTAAAGACTGAAGTGTGATGTGTTCACTAGAAGCCGTTCTTTTTCCATAGGGTACTTAGTTTGACATTTCCTAACTTTTGATGCTTGCTTCTGTAAAATTAATACTTTGCTAATGAAAGCTCTTGTGACTAATCATGCAAAATGATCGTCATTTGGAAGCATAGTAGCTGATGTGCTTCAGGCTTTTCATGATACAGTGCAGAAGGAAAGCTATTATAAAGAGGGGGAATGCAAACTACCCCCTTCTACCCTCTGTGGGTCCCTTATGCTTTCCTGCCGTGCATCTGCAATTACCCATGCTCAGCTTTGTGGTAGCGGAGTAGATAGTTTTTGTTGTAATGGTAAATTTCTGAGTATCTATGGGTTTTAGCTTTTACTCTCCCTTTACTGACGGTAAATTTATGCTGAGTGAAAGAGCTGGAATTGCTTAGTATATTGCTGAATTTCTCTTTCTTTATCAAGGAAAAAAATTCCCTTCGCTTTTGGGTTTGCAGGCCAACTGTTTAAAGCACTCTGGAGAAATGCAAAGAAACCAGGATTTTTTAGTACTTTAAACCGTTTGGAAATTTCCTGGGCTTTGCCTACTTTGGATCAAAATTTGGATAGTAATTTTCTGTTCAGCAGTGTAAGTTTAGCCATTTTTATTCAAACTTTTTCAAAGCATTCATAGATGTTTTAATGATTATAAATATATTGCCCCTATAAGACATAAGCACAAACTTCTTATTCTATAAAAATTTTACACAGATGCAGTTATTACTTTTAGCTCTGTCCGATATCTCTCTTCCTTGTGAATAAATATTTGTATTTGTTTTGACTGTTTCATTATAATGCACTGTTACAGAATACTTTTTCCATGACTCAGATAATAAATTTTAATAGAAATGACATGTCGTAAGTAGAAAGTTAACAAGTGGTTTGTTTCTAGAGGCTGTGTATTTAGTTTAACCTTTGAATTTTTACTGAAGTTTGCTAATTCATTGGGTTTTTGATGCAAAATGTTTTCCTTTCCTAGTTAAAAAAAGAAAAAAAGGAAAAGGAGTATAGTTTGTTTTCTGTTGTTACTTTTTTGGTTTTCATTAGCTATAGATACAAGTACATTCTTGTGTACCTGTCGTGGCAATGGTGTCTGTTCAAGACTTGGAACATCTCAGGGGTTCTTGGGTCAATTGAGGATAGGTGCCTAAATTGTTTGAAACTGCTTTTCTGTTGGGATCAGTGTAGTAATTTTAAGTCAGGAAGCAAGGGCTGTGTACAGGAAAGGAAATCGCTTCCATCTATCTCTGCACCAGCTGGTACTAAGAAATCTGAAGGAGTGTGGTTGATACTGTGGTTGTGCAGTACTTAAACATTCTGAGAAGTGCACTGCTTTATACATAGTTTTCAAAATCTAGCAGTAAATTAATTTTTATTCTTTTTCTTTTGTTATTCTTGCTATTTGAAATGGCCTGAGATTTTAGACAGAGTTAACCAAACTGCAGATGAAAATAGATATTGCTAGATAAACTGGCAATATTGACACACCTTAGCCAAGAGGAAGCCTGAAGCAAAAGTTTTCCTTTCTTTACATTTTTTTCTTTTGACACATGCATGTTTTGGAGAAGAAAAGCTTTCATGCAGACTGTGAAATTTAAAATGTATCATCTAGTTATTCAGAGCTCTTGTAAATGCAGCTATGCTGCAGCAATCACTGCTAAAGGGTTCTTGTGGAAATTAACATCTGATTCCTAAGCTCTTCAGTGAGCTTAAATACACTGTGTTCTTTTTGAAAGCCTAGGGACAGAGTTATGATTATGTTACTTTGCTGCAGAGCAGTATAGAGTTTACAATATGCCATTAAATTCAGTTGAAAAACCTGCAGTATTCTCAGAGATGAATCTTGGAGTTTATCCTTGAGATAAACTGCCTGTGGACTGCAGTGTTAACCCATATTCATAAAACACCATGATTTAAATCTGAGAAGAGATAAAAACCCTATTGCAGGTTAAATGCTGGTTTAGGAGATTATCACTCTATCAGTAGGGAAGGCAAATCTAGCTTTTTGCTTGAACCTGGACACGGGTGCAGAAAATACATTACTTGGTTGAGACAACCTGCCTGTAGTGGGGAAGACTCATATGAAGATCAGAATAGACAGCAGGATTCCTGAACCCAACATATTTCTGCTTTCCAAATGTTACTACATACCCAAAAGACGTGCTATGCATGTGGTCCTCATCAGTGATGGCAACCTTCCAATTCTGCCAGATGCACTGATATGCCAGGTAAAAAATATCTGTGTAGTATGTCTGGAGACTGTTCAGCACCACTGTGTGTGTCATGTCCATGTCCTGGACATCATGTTATGGATCTTTTTTCATTTTGATAGCTTTATTGTGCTGAAAGTACAAAATCAAGCAGGTAAACTCCTGGAAGTTATAGACAGAGAGCAGATTGCTTTAAAACAACATTGATATTTTTAAAGCATAGCACTAAAAACTTAGGCAATGCCAGGATAAATAATGACATCTCTAATCTTTTGGGATTTTTTCAATACATTTGACATAATTGAATCCTTGGATATCCATTAACAGGGTATTTTCTCTACATGGTCAAAGCTTCCTTTTATTGTTTTCTATGAATGGTTCCAGGGAGTGAACACCATAGTTTATGGAGGTGTAAATGGTAGGACCCCTGCTGTCAATTGTAAATTTAAGGATGCTGCAACGAACCTAGGGAAGTGAGGATAAGAAGGGAATTGCAGAATATACTCTGCCTTGGAGGTCATATGTTGTATCATTTGAACCATACTTTTTAAAGTTATAATTCCCTGGTGACTCTCCTTGAGACATCTGGATTACAATCAGAGCTGCAACTGGAATCCAATGAATGGATAAAAATTACAGGTGCTCTGAAAAGAGGTCAGCAATGGATTGTTGTTCAGTGTCCTGTCTGTAAAAATGTAACACTAATTCAATTAATAGTACTGTGTTTGAAAATCAGTTAATTAACATGTACAAAACACACAGTTAGAAAAAGTCCTCTATTGATGACAGATCTAAACAACAGAGGAGTTATCCTCCTCCTCTTTTGTCTATCCTGAATGATGTGTTTTCTTGGAAAAGTAATATTCCCGCTTTGGTTGAATTGCTTGTTGTCACTAACTGAATCTATGTGATGATCGTAGAAGAACCCTAACAAAATTAAGGCCCACAGGGCAAAAATAGAACTGGAGCTGTGCTGCAGATTCTAATCTCCCATCCTGGTCTGCCATTCACTAAGTTACATACCTACAATAAGGGAAGAATAAAAGGCAAAGTACTTATTTGTTCATTAGTGTTCTCCGTGACATGTGCTGAGGGACACTGGTGCAGTGTAAACACGGCTTTTGTGAGATCTCTTACTTTGTAGGCCATCAGCTGTTATGGGAGCCTTCTAAATGAGCTGATGTGCTATTTCTTGTACTTTTGTACAACTAGAAGATGTGCAGGTAGGAAGACAGAACTCTGCACATATCACTGAGAATCTACCCTCTTCTGGCCTCCACTGACATTTATGTCTTTCGTGTCCTTAATTATTTTACCCAGAAGCTGTTAATGTTGGTGACAACATACGGAAACAGAGACCAATACTACTGTATAAATGCAGTTACTGTCCAGTAGTTTAAGATAAAGTTCTGATGAAAGTGTCTAAATGTTACTGCACTTGAAAAATGATTACCTGGTAAGATAAACATTATACTTCAAACCATCTGCTTATTCACAGAATGCTTGGTTCCATAATCTTATATAATGTTATGTTGGTTGGCATTGACAATGTATCCGTGGAAGTGACTGATGGTGTGGGGGGGACAAAGGATTTTGTATGGATGCAATACAGTATGCTTTGAGATAAGAATTTCTGAGACAATGTCACTGAACTAGCTGGAACTCACACAGAATTCTGAGAAGAGACAGCACCTGTTGCACTTACTGCAAAGATCTGCAACATTGGCAGAAGGTAGGAAGTAACAGAGCCAAAGAAGAGCATCCATTGAATGTGTAGGTAGGAAGTGAGTCTTTCAAAGAAAGATTGTTTCAGTTTTGCTTGGATCTTGAAAACTTTGTTCAAGAATATATTTTGTGAACTGTCTTAAGTGACTTACAAAGTCAGTAGTTTGTTTACGTAATTTCTTTGACCTAATGGCAGTTTTAGGAAGCCAGTGGCCTGCAAAAAATATTCAAGTGGTGAGTTACACTTGAAATACAGATTAAGGTGATATCCCAATATTCAAACTTCATGGAAATTCCCATTGTGTGTAGAAGGAAGAACACAAGTGTAAGAACCCCACAGCATTTAACCATTAGTTCTTCAGAGTGTTCACTACAGTCTAAGATGCCAAGCAGCTGACTTTGACTGTTCTGTACTGCTCCTATACGTTTTTTTGAGGCAAATATGCTTTACTATTCTAGCTTTATTTCTAATGTCCCTTGAGGAGTACCCAGGTCTAACTTTGTGTTTACTTATACAGTCAATGAGAACAATTTATGTTTGAAAGAAACAAGAGAATGTTTGATGCTATAATGGTATACTTTAATGAGATTTTTAACTAACCTCAAATAAATGCCTCCTTCTTCCCTGGTTCTAGCATCTCTCTTATGGCAATGGTAGCTTACATGTTGATGCAGCCTTCCAGCAGACACTCTGGAGTGTAGCACCAATCAGTTCAGGAAGTGAAGTTGCCCAAGGTAAGATTTGACTCAACTTCAAATATTGAAAGACTGATAGTTAATGAAATACTTCAAAAATCAAATTGTTATGCCAAGTGTGGGAGTGGTTTTCTCCTATGTAAACACTGACTACAATAAATAAGTATACAATTGATCTGGAAACAGGAAAGGTTATACTGAAAGTAACACTGATAGTTTTTTACTATTTTTGCTGAATACTGAATGTCTCATTCAAATCTCATTTTGCTAAAGATATGATATCATTTGTAATATGTTTTTTGAAATGGCTTTTGGTCCTGGTTTAAAATATTATCTCAAATCATTCTGATGTATGCAGTCATGGTTACAAGTTTCTGAGACTGAGTAAAAAATGGGCAAGAGGCTTGGAAGCAGGATGTGAAATGCTAAGGCTGAAGGTGGAAAATGGTTTTATGGGTAACATATGGTTGGAAAGAAAAACAAGAGGAGGGTAAAGACAGAAAGAGAACAGCTTTCAAGAATTAATTTATTTTATTTAGGAATTAGGAAGGAGTTTTAATGTAATTTCTGACATTGAAAGGACAAGAATCTCTGAATTTATGCCATACTGGTTTTAAAACAAAGGAAAGAACAGTGTTTTTCTGAAGTCTGTCACAATGTAAAGCCTAACGATTTCTACTTTCCTGCAGACTGACTGTTTTGAGTGGGTGTTGTAATAGAATCCAAAGAAGTTAAAGCTGCAGGTCATTTTATTTTGTATGATTTTTGGATACTATTTTTTAAAGAGGCAATACTCTGAAATTTCATATCAATTCTTTCTATCTGGCATATTTTAAAACTCAGTCATAGAATGTTCTTGCGACTTTGCTCATTCAGATTTTAGGGACAGTGCTGCCAACATCTCTTTTTTATATAGTCATTTATATAGTGTTTTTGTGTATGAGAATCACTCTGCACATACAGATTCTCTGACATGGTTTATAGTGCAAACCATTATTAAAAAATGCTAGGGCATTGCTTGGCAGTCTCCTAAACTTTATGGAGAAAACCTTTCTTTTAATGAGAAGAGAAGACCTTTTCCTTTTGCTCCTTCCTATTAACTCCATTCTCCTTGTCCTCCCACTGCTGGCAGCACTGGTGTGTCATTCTTGCTAATAATGCAGGCATGGTTTATGTGCTGAGACCCAGATCTGTGCTGTGCCACACTGCCTGGTGAACCTCATTACTGAGACCTGCCTGCCTCTTTGAGAAGCAAAAATCCACAGTGACGGAGTGTCATATTGTGTACTCATACTCTCAGGAAATAATGTGAAAATGATGCAATGTGGTTTTTGAGCTGTGTGTTTATCTGTGTATGTGCCTGCTCTTTGTTGCTATGCTTTTCCATTTTCACTTTCTTCAGGTACAGACATTATCTTTGTTAGGCTAAGTATGTTTTCTAGAGAAGATCAGCTGGCTGGTGTCAGAAAGGATTAGAGCAAAGGCCTTATTCTTGAAAAAGCGGCCACAGTTCCTGTAATCAAGGTAGTCCTGTGGTGAAGGGAGAGCAAATATCACACTTAGCATGTAAGGCCTTTTCTCTATGTCCTCAGTAAAATGGTAGCCAAGCCAGAGAAAATTATCTCAAAAAGGAAGAAGGAAATAAACGTATTTTTTAATTTATCTTTAAGATGCTTTGTCATATTCATAGAGCAAAATATTAATATATGGGAATAATTGCACTAAAATACCCTCTCTTAATCAGAACTTTCCATTAAAAATAGATTAATAAATTAAACTATTCAGTTAAATGAAATTATTTTGAAGTGAGAATAATGAATAATTAGTCTGTAATATGAACTACGATATTGGAGGTAGTTCAAAGAAAATTTCTTTTTACATGCATTTCTGTAAAATTGGCTTACACAGAAGTCAATTTATTGTTTAAGTAAAAACAGAGCTTTAGAGTCAAATCAAGTAATTCTGCTAATTCTGTGTGATGAAGTAGATGGGGGTCACTTTGAAAACAAAACCTAAATTATAGAATTATATTGACACAGGTCCATGTAAAAATTAATGTATGTAACAACAGTTACCTGGGCATACCCTGCTGTGTCAAAATCAAGAATTTAAAAAATCAGTGCTAAAATTTGCCACATAAATACCAACCTTATACTGATTTTAAAGGTTTAAAAATATATATCCTGAAATACTGCCTGACCTATTCAGGACAAAAATTTCATGTAGCTTCAAAATAAACTTGTTAAAGGTGTGCAGTGTGGCTAAAGGGTCTTCAACAGAATTTACCTGTACAGATCTGTCTTACTTCATGGCATTACTTATTAATATGGACATTGCTTCAAAATGTAATTTCAGGTATAAGTTTTAAAAAATCTTGTTGCTATAACACTAAACCCAAGGAGTTATGTTATGGCATCCCACTCAAATGTACAATTTGATATTAACTGATTTTAGCAAGAAGGGAAGGTGAGTTTAGGACACAAAGAAGTGTTTACATCTAGCTTGTCAGACTGAAAAAATACCATTGAATTGTGCTTAAAGCTTACCAAGTTTTAGTATTCTCCAGTTGCTTGATTATAATAAAATATTCGTAGGATAACATAAAATCATATTTCTTTTTAATGTCACATCTCTAATGCAAAAAGACTGATGAAAAAACATCTATTTTGTTAGCATCTTTACTGATTAGAATTATGGCCTTATTTTCAGCTTCTGGCTACAAAGTCCTGGCACTTCAAATATTGTGATGCTATGTGTATGGTCTGTGCCTTGGTTTGTGAACGCACACATCTGTACACTGTAAAGCCAAGTGTTTGGCTGTGAACCTGCACATGCAGTGGAGGTGTTTGCAGTATGGGAGTTTCCCTCTGGAGTTCAAACAAATTGTGATTATTGGTTTTGGATTTTCTGTCAAGCAGAGCTTAGAAGGGATCTTCCCAGAAGTTTTTTTCACAGAAAACTTCCAAATAATCCAAGAAGGGCTTTAAAAATAATGAACTAGCTAAATCAGTCTTTTTTTTTTGGGGGGGGGAGTATGTTAACTGGAATTCTTATCTTAAATAAAACGAAAAGTGAGTAGGTAAGATGGAAGAGTTTCCCATTTTTTCTATTGTAATCTGGGAGAGGAGTACTTGGTTCCTTGTTTTGGTTGGCTCAGTCTTTTTCTGAGCTGTGCTAACTATGTAGGATCCCCTGCCTGTGGCTCCTCTTTATCCTGACCCATCCTTCCCTACTTGCTGACTTGGAGCTTTTCTCACTTGGCAGTGTTCAACTGGCTCCCCAGGGAATGAGATATCTTCCTCTTCTTCTGACTCTATTTTAAAGTCACATAAAATGCCAACAGAAAAAACCGAAATCAACCTGATAGTATTTATTACAGTTTGAAGTATAGTTTTACGTGTTGCTGTATTTAGAGAAATGCACTCGATTTTCTCCCTTTATTCAAGGATACCTGATAGGAGGGGATGTCCTCAGGTTATTGCATGGTCACATGGATGAATGTTTGACAGTCCCTTCGGGTGAACATGGAGAAGAACAAAGAAGGTAGGTTTCCAGCCTATAACAGAATAATAGTAATGAATGTTCCTGATTCAGTATTAAGTGCCCGTGATAGCACAATTGTTTGAAAGATGTTGTGATGAGATTTATTTCTCATAAGAATGAATATTGTTGAGATAAACTTTGGGCATGAGCCTTTTGTATTTTCTTTTCAGTATTGTTTGATAATTTATTGCCATTTTTACTGATTTAAAAGCACTGTGAATTAAATGTGTTGGGTTTTTTATTGTTGGTTTTTTTCTGTTATTACAAAAAATTCTTTAGGACAGGAATATTAAGAATACTGCCCAGTCCTTCAAGGCAACTAATCTGGGAATTGATCTCAGGTCTACCTGCCATGGCAGTCTAGAATTTAATTTATGGTTATTTTCTTGGCTCAAGGAATCCTAGAATGGAAGTAGAGAAGTGATGACAACTTGGTATGTGTCTCTCTGTGTTAACTAAAAAACCTAAATAGTGAGAAGACTGACACCGTAAGTGGCATGTCTCAGTGGAGTGATTGCATCAGTCCTCTTTACTTGCTCTAATAAAATATGCCCTAAGCTTGTTTTTGGTAGGGCAGTGTCATATCATTTATTTCTGCCTTCAGGCTAAATGTTGCTAAATGTCAGTAAATGGTATTTTGGAATAATTTGTTTAATGCAGCCTATTGGGTAGCTTCATTTCCTTGACAAAGAAAGTGCTATTCATTAACTCACTCATCAAAATGAGTTTTCTTGGTCTGCAAGTAAAAATGCGTTTTTTTATTTTATTTATTCTCATTTGTAAAGATGAGGAAAAGACTCTGGAAGCTCTCATAGCAAAATTCTTCTATGAATTTTTAAATGTTAATAAGAAAAACCTCAGAGTTTTCTTGTACAGCTGGTGACCAACACTTCGTGGATATTTCTCATTTTCAGAGAAGGGAATAGTTTTTGAATGCAGAAGACAGTTCAAAATACTGATACTTAAAATGTGATCAGTTCAGGTTTTAATTTTAGTCACCATGTGAGAGTCATTACAGCCTGATCACAGCTATTATTATCCTCAGCCTGGAAGTAATGAAAAATTAAGGCGATAAATAAATAGGAGTCTATAGTGTTTGCTCTTACTTCAGTCTAAATCTTGCAAAATTCCTTTTAAAAATGCAGTTGCAGTATAACTTCAGATTTATAGGGTGCTCAAACACTTCAGTAATGAACTTCAGTGCTTAAGAGCACACAAAATCTGTTTCTTTTCAATAAGACTAACATTATATGTAAAACACAATAATGGAGTGTGAAGTTGCAAATTAAGAAAAAGTTGATTTGACCTACTTGTGCATTCACATGATGCATTTTTCTGTCCTATAACATGGGAAGAATATGCTTAATTTCTTAATCTGCAGACCAGTGCTTGTAAACAAATTAGATAATTGTATTTCTTTCTGCAGTGTCTGCATTTCTTTCTGCCTTCCCCATATCTGTCTAAAACCCCCAAAGAAGCAGAGGTAGTAGGCAACAAATAGTATGTATGTCTTTGTCTTTGTTTTTCCTGATAGCAATACCAAGAAACATTGCTTCTTAGTGCTTCATAAAAACAGATTTGATCTTCTGAAACGTACTGTTGTTCAGGAACTTTCTTTGATAAACAAGCAAAATAAAAATAAGTTTGTCTGTTTTCTGTAATCTCCTTTCTGAAGTTTTTATATGTTTCTGAGATATTTTGAAGTATTTTTTACTATTAAACCTAGAATACAATCTATGATTACTTTTAATTATATGGAGTTATTTATAATCACTCTGTGACCCACATTTTCTTCTCTTGAATTATTAGTAAATTTAGTGATTGCTTAAAATATCTATACTTCTATCTCTAGTTAGGACTGTTGCCTATTCAAAATGATTTGTGGTTCCTTTCAGTTTTCAATATGTATGCATACATCATTTTGATGGTTATGATTCAACATATGGCAGAATTATATTTAAAAATATGCATAATTTTGGCAGGTAGGAAATTTGAAGAAAAATTAGTTTGTCTTTCAGTTCTGTAACTTTTGCACGAGTCATACTAAGGTGTGATATATTTGAAGTGCAAAAATTCCATATTATCCTGTCGTTGCCTTTTGAAGCAGTCTGGTGATAGATTATTGTGATTTTGCTTGGTTTGCTTTGTTCCAGCATACACCTGAAGAGCAGGTCTGTTGTGCAGAATGGCAGCATAAAGGAGCACTGAGAAGTACCATTCCTGTTATGACTCACTAATTCCTCTATCTCACTTTTATTTTTCTGCAGAGGTCTCCTCTTTAGGCCTTTTTAAATAAATAAAAGATCAGACAATCCTAAAATAACAGTTCTATTCTATAATGTCACCTGGTATCTATTTCAGGGAATAAATAAATAGTTTAGATGTGAAGTATCCTCCTAGGCAGTTTCCAAAAATAACTATAGTTTTACTCTATTCTTGGAACGTTGATACAGTTACATAAATTTTGAGTGTAAAAGTGTTTCAAAGAGTACCAGGAGTTCAAAATAAAACACACATTTTCAAGATGTTTATTCCCTTGTACATATGAGAATTTATACTCTCACTTAGCACAGTGGAGACCTATGAAACAGTAACAGTGTAGATACTGTCTTTATGATTACAGTACCTAACAAAGCTTCCTCTGAGTCAAGGTCATCGAAATCTACACTGGAAGATGCCTAGTACATTGACAGAAATAGTCATATAAAAAGCTTATAGAATTATGTTCTGCCTCTCAATTTTTTTTGGAGTCTATGCTGTGTTTCCTTGCTTAATTGTTGAGCTTCTGTGTCCCTCCGTGTGGCCCTTATAGTGTGGTACTGTGATCCCTAGAAGGTAGGATGGAATCATTGTATTTTGGAAGAGGGACTTTGCTGTCAAGTCAGAAACTTAACTTTTCTTTAGGAAGCAGTTTCAAGTAGATCGTCTGTGAAGCTGCTAGATTAAGTTTGCTTTGTAATCAAAAAACATTCTAATTGGAAGCAGTGCAAGTGGGTAAGTTTGGAGTAATATGTTGGCTTACTTGATACTACAGTAGAGTAATACAGTGGTATTATTTTTAAAATGCCACAGGCAGGGTGAAAGATACCCTGGTAGTCTTCACTCACTGACCCAGATAAAGAACAAAAAAGGAACAGACCAAAGGTCAAGTATGTGCAATGTCACTGAATTAAATATAGTTTACTGCATATTCTAGTTAGGTATGTTTCTTGTTTGGTGGTTGCTTTGATTTCCTTCTGTCTTCAAAGCCAGGGCAAACTTCTGCAGGAGCACAGTAGCTGTGAATCCGTATTCATCTTGACTCCTTTTTTTTCAGGCTCTGTCCACGTGGTTTGTGATCTAGATCCCATCATATGAGCTGATATAAGCAGTTTGTCAGTAGGAATGAGGCAAACCCACCACCATTTCCTTGATTTACATATATTTTTATTTTAAATAAAGGATTGCATAGTCTTCTTTGTCATCCTTTCCCTCCAGTTTCATACAGGAGAAATTTGTTAATAATTCTTAATACTTCTTTTTTTTTGGGGTGGAGGGTTGTATATGATTATCCAGCAGAAGATTTAAATCACTTTTTGTATTACAGGTACCTTGAACTGGTCTTTAGTTTCCTTTGACATCTTTTCCTATTGAAATTTGACACTTTTTTTTTTAAACCTGCTATTTGGTAATTATAGTATTGAGTCTTCACTTTTGAATGTATAATATCAAAGGAATGAATAAATTTATTCTAATTATGAATGGGAGTGTGGTATTTAGAGCATGTATACAGTGAAGTGCTTCTGTGAAGTTGCTTTCTATTGGTTCACTCTCTGAATTAAAAAAAAGAAGTTCATAACAAGTTTATTACAACTGAATCAGTCAACAGTCCCCTCCCTCTCTTTCTTTTTGCAGTTCAATTAAGTGGAATTGTTTTACATTATTGACATTTCTGTATTATGTGTGTTATTTTTAGTTTCCTGTAGAAATGTCAGCTGGTTATTAATACAGGCATGACTGTAGAGTTTTGGATTGCTTTCTTGTGTTGGGTGGATTTGTTTTGTGGTTGGGCTGTTTTTTGTTGATTTTGTTTGGTTGGTTGTTTGGTTTGGGGTTTTTTGTTTTTTTTTTTGGTTGGTTGGTTTTTGGTTTTGTTTTTTTTCTGTGGTTGTTTTTTTCCTTAGAAGTCCCCCAAAAAGCTAATGGCAGATAGCAGTAGAAATATGTAATCAAAATTACTTTGTGGGTTTTTATTTTTTGATTGGGTTGTGGTGCTTGCTCTTTATTATACCACCATCTTTCATATTCTTTTAGAACTTAAATACTTCACAGGAGTAGGGC
Organism: Gymnorhina tibicen; assembly: GCA_013399875.1. Classification (NCBI taxonomy): domain Eukaryota; kingdom Metazoa; phylum Chordata; class Aves; order Passeriformes; family Artamidae; genus Gymnorhina; species Gymnorhina tibicen. Next base: position 4,714,434 of record VXAZ01009477.1, read on the forward strand.
TCCGATATTCATAGTTCCCAGTCTAGAAAGGAGCTATGAGTGTTCCCATTGCAACTAATTTGCATTTTGATTTGCAATATGTGTTTTAAAGTAATGACTGCAGTGCAATTTGGACCCTTCAGAAATATATCATTATGGAAAGCAATTACCTGTGACAGAGAGAAAGGTGCTCCCGGCTTTTCAAAGTATCATTTGCGCTGGAGCAGACTCGAATTTCTCAAACCACCCATTCAGAATAGGCCTTCATGAGGGAATGGATAAATGTAGCCTAATTTCAGAAGCAGTTTTACCATTCCTGCCTTTAAGACTTTCTTTGGGTGAAACATATTATGCTAAGGCTTTTGTAAATTACATTGAACACTTAGTGTTAGTCTCAGAGATAGACAGACTTTTAAAGTGATGGTCAAAATCAGTATGACTTAGACAATCCCAGCTCCTTTTTTTTATTTTCCATGCCATTCTCTGACACCTTTTCTTATGGCATTATGAACTGATTAGGTCTGTTGTACCTCAGAAAGTTTGGGATCTGGCATGTGTGGAGCATGATTTATGACTGAAATGTGAACTCAGAAAGTTTTCAATTAGCATAAGTCAATAACCTTTCCCCTGCATCCAAACTAGCCCTTGAGCCTTGAATAGAGATGGCTTGTGCTTTTAAACATTATTTTGAAAACATACATAGGGCTCTTTAGTGACTGATTTTTCAAACTAAAACCAGCCTTGTCTGTCATTGAGAGGAATGGAAAAATTTCTTTCACTTGAGCTTTGACATCTTATTTGGATTTATTAATTTGTGTGTAATCCAAGTACATTGTTGTTCTTTATGTTGCCCTGATTCATTCCAAGCTACTGAGATTTTTGCCATTATTTTCTGGCTGTGGAATTTCTTCACCCAAAACTACTTCAGCAATATCGAAACACTGTCATTTAATGTAATTTATTTTAACCTCATTTAATTCCCATTTGTAGTCAGTGAATTTCAGTGAAATGATTGCCCTCTCTCTGCTGAACAATACTTTAACAAGAATATAAATTCAATAATGGTTCTCCATGGGGACTGACACGTGGTACCCTATTTTAAACCTGTGTAATTAATTCATTATTGTAATTCAAGATGATAGATTCAGGTATGGAGCTTTCTTTTGGATGTTTACTGTCGCTTTCCCTCTGCATTCGCTCTTGGAAGGCTGGAGGAGAGCCCTGCTGGTGTGCCGGGGTGAGCAGGACCGCGGTGCTGTCCTTGGTCCTGCACACAGCCCGGACTCAGGGAGACAAATGCGGTGGCCAGTCCCAGCTCTACTTTGGATTAAGGGGAATTAAATAGATGAACGACACTGTAAGGAAAAGGATGGTGTTTTAAATGTAACTTACAGTCATAGGTCAGACCAAAAAATGACTTCATTACACCAACTAATTAACTAGATGGAGGTTTATAATAAAGATTAATTGAAAAGTCTTAACAGTTCTGAATTACTTATAGAGATTTTATTTTGAAATAAAAGTCATTAATATCCTTAATACATACATGTAGAATATATGGATAAAATGCTTTGAAAAAAATATAAAAAAATGTCACAAATGTTAATGTTATGGGTATGGCTCTGAAAATACAAGGTATCCCAATCTTTGAGGAAGACTAACACTCATTGTAGTTTCTTGTCCTCTCTTTTTCTGCTGTTGTTTGTATTTTCCTTATACACTTACATTACTTATAATTTCATAATTAGTTTTTCTAATGTGAAGGTTTTCTCTACTGTTTGGCAAGTAACATGCATCTTCTTTGCACCTTGCAACTCAGTTTTTTTTTCAGCCTGTCAATGTAAATCTGTAGTAACTCTTTGATAGCCAGAGAATTTTTGTGGGTTATTTCATGTCATTCAAAGCAATTTTTCATTTGACCTAGCAGTACCAGTACCTGATATGACTTACTAGTGTCAATTTCAGGAAGGATTCAAACGTTATGAATCATCCTTCCTTTTCAGCACTGAACTGTCATCAAAAGTATATAAAAAGAAATAAGGTACATCCTATCAAATAATGATATATAGAGCAAGTACTAAGGAAGTTGGTTTGAGAAATTTCAGAGCAGTTTACTACATTTCTTTTAGTGAAAAGAGAGAAAAATGAACTTTCAATTCCTTAGCATAAAAACTTTCTGAGATGGTCTGGGTTATGAACTTATTCATCTGCTCTGGGACAGTGTTCAGCATGCATGCTGTTATGGCAAATGCAAAGTGATTTGCCCTTCATTGAAGAAATCTTTTATTCAAAGCCATCTTTTCTTTATCATCTTGTCTGTAGTGAAGACAGTATCTAGTTAAAAACACAAGAGCTTTCACCCTATTCTTATGCTTTGTGCTAACTTAAATTTTGTAGCATGTATCTTCTTTCCTGTTCGTACAGAGCCTTGCCGCTCCATCCTTTACTCCAGTCTTCAGGCTCCTCCTTTTGCTTCCCTGTAAGGGTCCTTGATCCCTAGCCCTCCAGTCACCAGCTCTCCTTCAGTCCCCCTCCAGACTGCTGTACCTCATTCTTTTGCTGTGGCTTAGCTTCTGCCTTTTTGACTTTTGTCCTTAAAGTTCTACTACTGTCTTTTAGCCTTTTCTCCCTCTGTTGCTGCTGTACCTGGTCATTCATATGGAACTAAGAGACAACCCTAGGATCCTTTTTATTTCCACTGGTAAATAAGTAATATGTTTTAATTTAGGATTTCTTCTATCTCTTTCCCATTTTCTCATCTTAAATGCCCATTCTAAGACAGATAGCTCCCCTTTGAAGGAACAGAGAAAGAAAGTAATAGATAGACAGTCATGTGAAGTAAACTACTTCATCCATGAGAAGCCATTCTTTTAAGTTCAAGATGGGAGGTTTTTTAGATGTTTAATGTTACACTGACCCATCAGCTATATGTAATCCAAAACTAGCTTCAAAAGAATAATCAAACTGAGAACCTGGTGACAGCTTTTGGGTTTCCATTGTGAGAAACAGCTGAGCTAATTCCTGAAAAGTAAAAGGGTACCAGCTTAAGGGAAAAACATTCTTATAAATTTAAACCTTTGCTTCAACTTGATTTTTCATATAATTCATGACTTGAAAACTGCTGAATAAAATTCAATTTTATATTATACCATATGCAAGTGCAAGGATTCCAAATGCATTTTTGTGAGTGGGGTTCTTACTGAAATAAGCCAGGATGTAATCACAGTGTTTCAACTTTGAAAAAAACCAACAACCCCCACCCAAGCTGCCCAAACAAACAACCCACACCCTCCCACTCCCCATCGAAACCAACCAACCAGGGTGACATCTGATCTGTTATTCTTGTTACAACACAAATCCAGTCTCGGTCTGTTAGCTGCAGAAGAAGAATTTGAACAAATACCTGAGCGCAGAGAGAGTATCTGAACAGAGAAATAGCTGAGTTCAAGGTCGTTTAGCAATTGCATTTTACTGTACTAATAAAGGTAAATTTCAATAAAAAGTAAGATTGCCTTTGAATTTCACTTCCTTCTGTGAGAGGGAAAGGAGAGATTTGCTAATACCGCCCAGCTGCTCCTAGCACCACAACCATTGCAGCAAATGGCTGAGATATTACTTGGAGAAAATAGTGGATATAAGGTCAAAGGGTGAATATTGTACATATTTATATATTCACCTATAAATTCTTGCTACATAGAACATGTGCCAGAGTTTCTATTTATATCTAGGTTATGAATATTCAGTGTGACTGATTCTGTAACTGTAGTGAGATGTATTTATTTTGCGTTTGGTCTAATTTTTTCTCTTGTATGATTCATCTTCTTTCTTTTGCAATATCTGGGAGTGTTTATTTCCATAATACTTTTTACTATATTCCAAGATGGATTTATTGTTTCATGTATGCTTAAAAGTACTGAGAAGTATATTTTAACTCTATTTCTTCTGCTTTTGAACTATTTCTTTCAATTCTGGGTTCGCCTCTGTGCTAAGCATTCAGTCCCTCTGTATTATATCCACAGGAGGACTTTGAAAGCTAAGGCCTCGTAAGTAGTATGTGCTTGATTCCAAAATTTTAGTCCTCAACAACTGCTTTTTAGCAAAGAATAGGGAATGCCTACAATTTCATTATTGATAGTCTCTAAAGTTATGCTGCTGGCTATTTTTGGCAGTGCCTGATCTGGACTGAAGTTCGCAGCATTTACTCAATCCATCAGCTCTTCCAGGATCTATGAAACTAGGCCATTGTTTGGTACTATTCCCTGACATGCTTGATCTGATAAGCATAGTGGCAGAAGTCCTTTGCATAAGTGACTCTTTTATTTATTTTCCCAGAGGAAAGGCCTGGGCTTTTAAAGTCTGTCAGTGTCATAGGGCAGAAACACAGGCAGGACACAATCCAAAGAGTGACTCCTTAAATTTAGAACGGCCATGCTAACTTTCCTTAGTGTTTACTTTGAAGTAAAACAGGGTTATCTGCTCAGGGCTTTTGGTGACCATAAATCTTAACCATTTTGTGCATCTGGTATAGATCACTTACCTGCGTGTAGAAAAATGGAGGAAAAAACTCTCTACCTTTTTTAGGCTTAATTGACTGTTTTCTAGAGATACTTAGATTTCTGGTCATATGCAGGAATTAGAAGGGCCATTACATATAAAAATTTGTAAATAGGAAGCTGTTAACATCTGAGATGTGAGAAGACTGTGTCAGTGTGGCTGTTGTAATATCTTAGGCGTTGTGGTATTAAAATAAAGTGCTAAATAAGTACATTTTCAAAATTCAGTGGAATAAGTTGCAGTTATTTTAATAGTATAAACTCTGAGAAAACACTACCTTTCATGGGAGATAAATGCAATGATCACAAATTTTCATCATTGTTTGATATTTGGTTTTTGTTAGGTTCTAGAAATGTTGTAATTATCAGGCTATTGATACTGCTTTCCCCCCTGGATCCTTTATCCTTAAAACACTAAGAAAAATGTCTAAGCAAATGCTGTATAAACCTTATTAGTATGAATGTCACAATAATGGATGCTAAGGACAATTAAAACAAAATTTAAATAACTGAGTCTGAAGGTTTAATTGACAAGAGTGGGTTTTGAATCTAATAAACTTTGAATCTGACAAATGCAATAATTGTTTTGACAATCTTATAATGAGAGATATGGTTAAATGAACAAACACTTATGATGATGAATTCTGCTGAACATTTAGTCTGTGCCATTGCTTGGTTTTCAGAACTGTCCATTATGAAGGTGGTGCTGTGTCCATTCATGCTCGTTCTCTTTGGCGACTAGAGACTCTAAGAGTTGCGTAAGTAAAATCTATCTCAGAAAAAGAAGGACATTTGACAGGACACTTTTTGTGTAGTAAGAGTGATCCTATAAAATCAAAATGATAATTATAAATCTGGATGAGTAAAACTAAAATAATCCTTAAAAAATGCTTTGTATGACTTTCATTAAATATTAAACAAGTTCCTATAGAGAGGGTGTGTGTTTTGATTGTTTTTTGAAGTTGTTATAGCTGTCAGTGAATTCACAATTTATATTTTTAGCACATAAATGACAAAACCAGAACCAGTTTCCTTAAAAAAAATCACATGTGGCACTCCTCCCCCAGCTTGTTTAAGTCACTTGGAAGACTTTAAAATAAAAAATTTACAGAAATAATTCTATCATGCATTATTGGAAGTGTTGGAGTAATAGTAAGGAATTGTGCCTTGTTTGTTAAGGTAATTGCAGTGTAAAATTGCATTTAAATCATACTACAATATGTGCTTGTGATAAAGTTTCTAGTGACAAATAAATGATTGCTTTTTAGAGATTAAATCAGAGCAGCTTATGAAAAGGTTACACTCCAATGATGCTGTTTTCTCTGTGTGCATTTTATTAATGGGATGACATTAAATGTCAGTGATAGGGCAGTGAGATTTTTCCTTTGGACTAAAATAGACCTTGAGACAGTAACAACAAAAATGAAATTGTGGAAGGATCTCTGGCTTTTTGTTTTCCCCATGGCATTTAATTTCCTAATAAGCGGTACTGGAGCAACATGGGGATCCAAGAAATGACAGGTTTCTGTTATGACCATCATATATATCACTTTGACAGGCATTGTACACAGACTTCTGAAGGGTAAACATTTGAACATATACGATTGAAAGAAACTGTCAAAACAATTATAACAAAGAGAGTGGTAATCTTTCTTTTTAAAAAACATGCTTTTCTTACCAGGAAAAAAGAGAACCAAATAAAACCCCAAGAATAACACCCTTTCCTACATATGCCTCACCAACCTATTTTCCTGTGTGATGTTCTAATTGCTATATGCATTCAGTGCTGAATTGCAGTCCATTACAATTCATGCAAATGCTTCAATTTTTAGCTTTTTGTATGCATGCCTGAACTTCTTGTTCAGGTGTAGTCCTTCCCAGAATGACTGCAGGTATAAAGCTATGTGAATTTTAAATGTTTCTAAAGGAACAAATTTTTTCTCAACTCTGTTCATTAGTGGAGAACTCTGATAAAAATTGCCTGGGCAGTCTACATGTACAGATGCCCTTGGGATGCCCTACTATGGGACACCAAATACTATTGCTCAGCACTGCTTTCTTTCCCAAAAGGCGACAGAGTTCATGTTCTCACATTGCAAAAAAATATTTTTAGTAGTCAGAAATGGCTTCACAAGATACTTTCTGCTCAAAAGGCTTTTCTTGTAAGTGCACATGAATTGTTATTTTTCCTATCCTGCAGGCATGAACTAGGAGCATGGCTCAATTATGCTGCTTTTTTTTTCTTATGGTCTGTAGCTTTTGGGTCCAAGAGAAAATTGAACCAGACAAGAGAAAAGGCAGCTCCCCAGCGTGACCTGTAATATGAAAGGTGCAGAACTGATGTATTTTACCAGACTCAGCAACACAATAGCTGAGATTCATGACCTGACATTTTACTGACTAGAGAAACAGAAGTTAGGCTAGAACACTGTCAGATGTCCTTTTGTGGAGTATATGGACTTTGCTGTGGAGAAGACAGAAGAAGATAAATGTGTTTCTAAGATACAAAGCTTCCATATTTCCTTCTACCCCAAAGCTCCCTCAGCTTAAACAGAAGAGACTCTTTAGATTACAAAAGAAAATAGTTGAGGGCGAAAACCTTTTTAATCTTTTGTCCTCTTTAAAACCAGTAACTAAAAAGGTTTAGAAGTTTAATCACTGAAGTGTAATAAATCCTGTTACAAAACAGAAGCATTTTAAAAACTGCACTTTGAAAATGTCTGCTGAATTGGTTTTGCATACTTTGCATCCAGTATGGCCAACTCTTAAGAAGGCACATTTAAACAAGTGGGTATTGGTATTGAATAGGTAAGTGCTTTAACCTGCTGCATCTGTGTGTCAGGGAAAATGAAAATTACTTAAATCTGTATAAGTGCTATCTTAAGTGATTTACAGACTTCCACATGAATATAGGTTTTTCCACAGAAACATATACATGAAAACTTCTTATGTTTTTAAATGCTGTACCTAGAATTACCTTAAAGGCAAGTGAGAAGATGCGGTAGTACAAAATTCTGATATGGCACTAAGCTTATAAGCAGGTTAAGTTCCTAAGGATGCATTTGTACATTTCATTGATATTATGTGAACATGTAGATAACTTTAAGATCTTTGAAGCCGCAGTAAATATAGAGGATTTCTAGTATTTGTGGAAGCACAGCAGAACCTTGGCAGTATATCATAACTCCACTGTGATGGGCATTTTGCAAGCACAGAATAAAATACGATTTCCTCTCCAAAATGCAGCATTCACATACATCTGAAGTGCAAACTTTTGAGGATATAAGACTGAAGAAGGTTCTGTGAAGACTAGGAAAATATCCTAGTTGTGACAGTTTTCCAATCTGAAAAGCCTTTGTGAAGTACGGACTCCTCAGTAACCCCTATACAAATTTATCTTCAGGAATTAAACAGGAAGAACAGCAGGGCTGCATTTTCAGTTTAGGGCAAGAAGTTGGAAATCTGTATTTTAAGTTAAGTAACTTTTGGGGAGCTTAGATAAGCTTTGCCTTTCTTCCTTCTATAGAATATGAAGAATCTGGGCCATTTTATAATAAGTTTTCATATTTATTTTAGGAAGTTTTCTACTTATTTGTTTTTTTAGCCATTTATTTTTGCACAGCATTTAAAGTGTGCTTAAAATCTGCTGACTGCTAAAAGATGAGGACTCTGGGAGAGTGAAGAATCGCAGCTGCTGGTAGATGAAATATTGGAGAGGGAACTGGCAGATCTAAACTCTTTGTGTACAGCATAAGCCTCCTTTTCTGTAGGCGGTCTGTACCTTCTCTCAAGAGGAATTCAGTCTGAACAAAGGCAGCTTGTGCAAAGGAAGACCTTAAGATTATTTATTAGAATGGTTTTGTAGGGGATAACCACAAAGTAGCCACTTTCTTGCTGATACTCCAACATGTGAATTTTATATTTTTTAACAACTAGTTGGAAATATATTTTACTTTAAAATATTTTTGCCAGTAGTTAAAACATTATTTTTTTTTAATAAATGTTTTTTTATGGACTCTCTTAGGTGGAGTGGCAGCCACATTAGATGGGGACAGCCATTCAGACTAAGACATATAACAACAGGAAAATATTTAAGTCTCCTGGATGACAAGAGTCTTCTTCTCACAGACAAAGAGAAGGCAGATGTAAAATCTACAGCATTCTGTTTTCGGTCTTCCAAGGTATGGAATCAGTGCGGCATTACTATTACTAGTAATAATTCCAGTCTCTTTAGAAAGCCAGATTTAGATATTTTCTGTTTGTTGTGATTGCATTAATTACTGGAGCCTTCTACTTTTCACTGATTAAAAAAATTCCAAAATGCAGTATAATCAATAACTAGAAAGCATCTTTTATCATACTTTCTCTATGTATTGCTACCTGGCTGTGTGTTTGTGGGTTTGTTTTTTATTTCCTTGTTATTTTGTTCCTTTTTTGTTTTTGTTTCATTGGTTGGGTTGGGGTTTTTTTGTACTGCTTGTCCACTTTTGAGCAGTATACTCATTTCTAATTTGTTTTCTGATTAACTTCTCTGCTGCTTCACTGCTTATGTCCGCTGGCTAACATAGAAAAAGTTATAATATTGTGAGTTACTGAAATTAAATTGAAAATTCAGGATTTCTCTCACCAGATACTTTACTGTTAATCTGAAATTACCAGAGTTTGACTTTCCATTTTGACAGCTTCAATGAGTATTTAGAGTTTAAACCAGTATTTTTGTAGTGGGTAAACAGTTAAAAATAATACTATGAGAAATTCTTAAATATCTTTATTTCTCATACTTTTCACCTGTAGCATGGTGTCTGAAAATTTTCCAACAATAATTTTGTTGTTGTAAAAAACTATCTTCTAAAATACAAAGTACCAGTAAACAGAATTACTCAGTAAGTTCTCTGTACCATTTAATTTATATATATTTTTTAATTATTTGCCTGCTTGGGAAGATAAGAAAAGAATAGGTACCCAAAGCAGGTATATAGATTTTTGCACCTTGATGACAAAGACTGTAGTTCAGGCGATTGTTTTGAGAGCCAGGCGATTGTTCATTCTGAAACCAATTAGAAAAGTCATAGAAATGCTTAAATATTTTAGGACAATCCAGTAGAATCATATTGGGGATTTCCTGTTGCAGCTAGTATAGATTTGCTTGAAAGCAAGAGGGATAGAACAATTCATTCGCTGATTTTCAAGATGGATTGTCAGCAGGGATTGCTCCAAAAAGAGTGTAACAATATACTGTGCTCTACTGTTACATGGTTTACTTAGTCAAAAAAATACTTGAAGGCAAGAATTTTTAGCAATAAAGAATGTCTCTTGTTGAATGGATAAGATGGTTTGTCTCTCTTTTCTATGTAGCATATGCACATGTATTTTGGAGACTAGGTGATGTTGTATTTGAAGTTTCTTCTTTTTATTCTTTTTTTCAGCCTGAATTTGGAAGTCTCATTTGAAATTATTTTGAGGCTTTATGTTTTGAAATGGTTTTGTTTTACCATGCTCAAAATGAAAGGTTAACATTTATTTTGTTGTTAGTGGCCAAACCTATCCTATGCTGAGTAGCGCAGAGACAAAAGGCTTTGGGGCAGGTAGAAACTTGTTTTGGTAATCGATTCTTGAAGTAACGAGAGAATTTTAAGAGGGGTATATAAGCTAATCAGCATGTGAAAAATATAATCTTACTGATGTTTAAATACGAATTTTCTAAGAAATTGGAATTCTGGAAGATCATATTTGATGTAAGTGTTGTGGATATCAACATTAACGAATTACTTATTTGGAGGGAATTATAGAGATACCACAGGGGAGGAGGAGTATATGGTTTGCTGAGGATGAATCGAGTCTGGATGCAATCCTGCGTCATGTGCTCTAGAATGACCCTGTTTGAGCAGGGAGCTTGGACCAGAAGACTCAGTGTGGTCCCTTCCTACCTGACCCACTCTGTGATTCACTCTCCTGCTTTGGACTTCTTATGGGAGTGTCATGATACAGGCATTAAAAACTTTTAGGTGCCTTCCCTCTCTGGGAAATAGTATTAAAATAAAGATTTCAAATTACAGGAGTTCTAGAAAGGCTTCTGTAGAGAAGGTAGGCAGATTTAGGGTCTCTTTTCCTCTGAGTATGTTTGAACAAACCATCCAAACTTTCACTTATGTTGTTGCATGTACTTAGCACCCAAAAAAATTATTCCTGGGTAAGAGGGAGCCCCTAATCTTCTTTATTGAGTACAGAGCATTAATACCTGTGAGTATTTCAGGTGTCTGGGTCTTTCTTAGAGGAATTTAATGCCTTTCTTTGCCACAGTCATAATTCTTCCTTGCAGTAGCTGGAAAGAAGAATTGTGAAGTTCCCACCTGTTGCACAATAGTAAGTTAGCTTTAAATAGGCAAAAACAGACAAGAGAGAGGAAAGTGTTAAAGGATCAGTTCCTTCAAACATGTGAGTAGATAATAACTTCAATTTCTATATGAAAAGAAGCTTTCATATTTGTAGAGATACATCTTCAGTACTATCACCTGTGAACCTGAAGATTCACATACAAATATAAAGGCTCAACATTTATTTTTTATACCTTATTATTTGCAAGGGCTCATAATCTTAAACATACTAGCTTGCCAGTGCTTCATTTAAGAAGTAGCCCAGAAGAGAGCTAGAAAGGTAAAGGGGTTTTCTTTCTTTGTTTATTTGTTTAGTTTTTTTGTGAAAGCTTGAAAATATCACAAACTATTGCCAAAGAGCACTGAGAAGGTAAGGATTTTCTGAGGAGCTAACAGTCACTTCATTTTTCTTTCTGGTAATCAGCCTCTGTGCTCTGGGTCTCATATATTACCCTAATAATTATCATTAAATGCAAAATATATTAGCTTTCAAGCTGCTGAAATTCAGAATTTTTTTTTTTTTTCTCTCTGGTAGTTTTGCTTCACTCAGCACAGGATGTCCACAGATAACTACAATTTATTTCCCAAACATGCAGCTTTTTAATAAACTTGTGTTTGTAGAGATCGAGTTCTTTGGATTTTTTTTTCTCTTCCATTTGCTCCATATTGATTCTTTTTGGTAAAAAGCATTGTTTTAATATCACTATTCCACTGAAATAAGGTGATTTTAGCAATTTAGAAATGTTTATACATTCTGTACCAAGTTTGCTTTTCCTGTTTGTGGTCTTTTCCAGTGGACAGAAATACATCAATTTTAATAAAATGTTATGGCTTGTATTTTTTCAGCTTTTTCTTTCTTCTTCTTTCTTTTAAAATTTTATAGAAATTATATTAATGTTGCTTAAAAAACAGCCATAAATTAGCTTTTTGCAGTTGATGAAAGTTGAAAGGACAAGCCTTAATCAAGGGAATTCATTTTGGAATGTTATAAGGAGTTAAATTAGACCGAAATAATGTTTAAGGTGAGGCTTCACAGAATAACTTTTTCAGCATTAGAATGAAACAATTTTGAAAAGATTTTGTTCGTTTAGCCCACAACAAAAGTGGGAAGGCTGGCTTGTGTTCTTGTGGGTGTGGAATAAACACTGTTTATAAGGAGCACATCCTTCTGGAGAAAATCAGGCCTATTGTTCAATAATCCTGTTCATTTCTGATGCATTCTTGTTTTGCACTACTGAGGTGGTTTACAGACTGTTGCAAAACCTACTTGTTGCTGGTTGTTCCAGTGTAATAAATGAAGATTTTTGATCCTTGTTTAGACAAGGCTAATCATCTGAGAATGGGTCTAGACTACAAATAAAACTGAAGGTTTTATTTTAAAAATGCTGTAGGAAGAATTAGCAGATGGTTCAGTAATGACAGGTTACATGTGGTGGCTGGAAAATTGCATAATGTAATTTCTGTGTCAGTGTACCATTATTAATTAGTGACATGGTGAATTCTGATGTTTTTCAGATCATAATTTTCACTGATGAACTATTTTACAGTAGATAATGAGATTGATTCATTATACATACTTTCTCAACTACCTGCCGTTTCCTGATATGAACTCAGCACTCCATTCAAATCTTCCCCTTTATAAATAATTTGTGGTTCCCGTTCACTCCTGCAAAAAGCTCAATGTCTTGAAGCTCCCAAATGAATGGTGTAATGCCTGCTGCCCCCACACCATCCTCTAGTCTTCTGTTTCTCTCCTGTGTGTAGTCCAGCTTTTACACTATAGTAGCTTTCGTGGCTACTATATTTATTTTGTAGGACAGAGCTCACTTTAATGGGATTGATTTCAGTCTGGGCTTTAAACCTACACGCAGCGCTGTTAGTGTACTTACATCAGTGAGAACAGAGATCTTGTTTGACAAATTGTTGGCACTGAAATTTTTAAGCCAAGTAAATTTAATTCTGGATTGAAGATTTCAATATCAAACCCCTTCACTTTCTGCTGCAGCCAGTAGATTTTTAACAAAGAATGCAAAAATACTTTAAATTGATAATACCTCATCTTATTTACAGTGCTTTATGAGAAAACTTGTGAATTCTTGTATTCACACCTTAAGAAATTAATTGTGAGACCTGAAAAAAAAGAAAATCTTACGATGTAGAAGCACAATGTGTTCACAGTACCTTCTAGTTACAAAGAGAATTCAAAAAACTGGAGCTTGAAATCAGGATCTACTTTATTTTTTCCTGTATCATCATTTGTTTGCAATGTCATATTGTAAGTAGCTTTCTGATTTCCAGCTGTTACTACATTCAGGTTATTTGTGATAGCTTTTGAAAGAATTGAATACAACATTTAGAGAAATGATATGAGCAAAATAATAGGTTGATAATGGAACAGAGGCACACAATAACTCTGTAATTGGCATCAGTTTATTAATAAATAAGTTATTACCATGCATCAATGGACAAAATTTTAATAAGAATTTCAGCTCTTAAGAAGTGCTGAAATTCATTTACAAAGCAGTGAAATTAACATCTGTATCCACAAACAATCAGAAAACAAGCTGAATTGATGAATATATTACATCTGAAAATTTAATGTTATGAAAATTAATCATAAGAATTTCACCTCAGTACTACTGTAATTTTTTTTTTTTCAAATGCTTCAAAATGTATTCATGATTGTAGGCTGAAAATCTAGTTACAGGACATTTCCCTTTACTTAAAAAATGCTTTAAAAAAACCTTTAATAAGTTAGAGATTGTTGTCTGTTCATGTAAAAACCCCAGTCTTTGTCATCTTTTACTCTGAAGCTGTCTTCCCGCATTGTCTGGGCACATGTGTATGAAGCAGTCATTCTTCTAATCTTTCTTGGTTGTACTTGGGTAGAACAAGAAGAAGTTTTTGTCTCAGTATTTGTGACATTACTGTGAGTAGCTGCAGGAAGATGCTTGCCATCTCCTGCTGATCAGGAGAAGCACAGAACGCTGAAGGTGTAGTTGGTTAAGGGGGTCATGTTGCATACTGAATGTACAGCCACAGGTATATCAGTCAGTTGAACCATACCTTCTCGGACACATTAAATGGATGATCTGCCATGAAGCAGGATGCATGGGCTGTTTGTCTATACAAGTCTGTTCAGAAGTAGTTTGTGCTTAGGAGAGCTAGGTATTGGGGAAACACCTAAAATTAGAGCCACAAACTCTAGTATTGTTTGGGATACTACATATCCTCTCCTGAAACAACTGCTATCTCTACAGGACACCAGCTGGAATGACATCCTGTCATGCCATTATTAGTTTGTGGGCCAATCATGCAGAAATGGATTGCGTTTTTCAGGAAGTACTGAGCCCATTGTTGGGCAGTGACAGGTTAAAGGCCATCTCTCAGTGACTTGGATGGAGCTTGTCTTTTCCAGGCTGGAAAAAAAAACCCCAAATGCCCAAGAAAAAGCTTGTGGAGGTTAATGCTTGGTTCAGCTAGGGGAGTCAATGTATCTGGGTTGTTTTGTAAGTTCTTATGTTTCAATAATGACATGTAAATTATGATCCTAGTTCTTTCCTATGCAGGTGAAATGAATACACGTGACTTCTCAAGTGTACCAGGCTGCAATGGGATTTCTCTTTGTCTTTAACTAAAAGTTACACTTTCCATTTATTTAGTAATATCTTTAAGGAAGGAATGCAAATATTCTTTTATGTCCTGTTCTGGACAATTTCCTAATATTTAATGTTTTGTGCAAATATTAACACCTTGGTTATTGTTTGTGTATACATTTTTTTCTTCATCAGGAAAAGCTGGACATAGGGACAAGAAAAGAGGTGGATGGAATGGGAGCACCTGAAATAAAGTATGGGGATTCAATATGCTTCATACAACATGTAGATACAGGCTTATGGCTCACGTACCAGTCTGCTGATGCAAAGTCTGTAAGAATGGGTTCTCTGCAGAGAAAGGTAAGACTGTAAATAGGATTGCATTTCATTCACTCACAGTCAGATAGGGTGGGTTGGCCTGGGTGGTGGGAAATGAAGGGAGATATGTGAACCTGCTAATTTCTGGATTTCAAATATTTAAGCATGCCTTAGCATGCTTGCCAGATGAAAGACTGGGTTTTTTTCAGTCACATATTGAAAATTGAAGTGGTGTACTGAATTCTCAAACTGAAGGCCAGACAGAGTGTGTGTAATAACCTGTAGACATTAACTCACAAGCATTGAAATATTAGTAACAACCTATAGAATATTCTAAGATTCCTTTCTTCAATGTAGTTTGGATTGAAGAGGCTTTTAGTTCAAAGTATTTCTTTCCACATTGTAAGTATATTACCTTTTGGGCTGGAATGTTCAAGTCTTGAGTCCTGAGAGATTTCTTTCTTTATGGAATAATCACAGCCAAGCAGAATGCTAGCTCAGCATCATAAAGTAGGGAAAAGATTCTTTTGCAACTTAACACTGTAGTGTTTTCCATGACTATTATAGATACCAGAACTACACAGTTAGAGCAGAGGTTTAAAATATTTATGTGGATTGGATTGAATACCTTTAGAGCCATGATAACTAGACATGAAAAATTGTAAGTTATTGGAAATTACTCAAAGCATAGTCAGAAAAGGCCAGTAACACCCTTAGAAATGAGGACCAGTAAAGAATACCTGTTATGACCTTTCCTGCTTTAGGGATTTTTCTGCTCTATAAGGGATGTGTTTTTATTGTAGATAAAAACAAAGAGCAAACAAAAACCCCTTAGATTTTAATTATGAATTAATTATTAATTTTAATTATTAATTAATTTTTGATTTTTTTTTTAAATAAAGCATGTTGTTTACAAAAGCTGTAGCTTTGAGAATATTATGGCACTGAACCTGCTGGCTCAGTACAGTTGTGTCCTTGGACATGAAGAACTAAACCATGGAATTATCTGATTTTAATAAAATTGTTATGTTTGTATGTGACTTCATAATTTCCTAGCCTGCCTTCCTATGTGAGTTTTCAAACTTCTTACTGAATGTCTCATTTTGCAGTGACTGCTTCTTGTTTTTATTTTCAGGCAATAATGCACCATGAAGGGCACATGGATGATGGTTTAACACTGTCCAGATCTCAGAATGAAGAATCCCGTACAGCACGTGTCATCCGTAGTACAGTCTTCCTTTTCAACAGGTTCATAAGGTGTGCTTTTAAAATGATCTTTTCATCACTTTTCTTTTTTTCTTTTTTATTCAAAGTCCCTATTAACACAACAGGGAACAATTTATCCTTCAGAAAAAAATAGATCAGTGCTTCTCAAACTGGACGTTATGTCAATTCTTTGTGTTATCAGCAGATAAGCACCTTGAGAGATACTGGTCAGTTTCTTTTCTCTGTTTTCTAACATTAATTTATTGTTTAATCTTAATTTAAATGCATAAACATACTGAAAATGCAAACAACAATAAAAGATATTTTTCTTTGCCAAAATTTGCTTTAAGTCATGTGGTGCATCATTTAGCTTTTTCTTTTCGAAGTATGGTTTTCAAAGATGGTCTTCCTTGAAAAACCTGGGAGAGGGAGATAACTGCAAAACTACAGATCTGTAAAAACCACAAATATACTGAAGACCACTGTCATAGACTCAAAAAGAAGCTTTTCTTAAAAATTGTACCTTCTTTCTACCCCCACATTACACTTTGCTTATTTGTTCCCTTTTAATGCTACTTGTTTGTTTAATATTTCAAAACATAAAAAATGTTGTGTTGTATTTTATAGTAATTAGCCATTTAAAAATCCTGTCAGATGTATGCAGTTTGCATTTATCTTCCTGTTACTAAATAATGCTGATAAAATGCTAAATCTCAAATGCTTGTGATTTCAGTAATTGATGAAAGGCCCTTTCATCAGTGTAGCTTGCATTAGAAAGGGAATGATATGCAGTAAGACAGTATGGAACGATAAGAATTTCATAAGAACTCATTTGTCACAAGAAAAAACAGTGTGGGAGATGGTGACCTGAAGCAACCATGTCCTAAATCAGGGCACAGCCAAAGATACAGACATGTCAATTTGTTGAAAAACATTTAACAAGGTACTTAAAAAAAATTGGACAAAATCACCCATCAGGGAAATTGTCTACTGTATGACATTTAAAATACAAAAGAAATGTAAGCCCTAGGTCACTTTGTAAATAATACACCTTCAGAGAAGCTTGTAAGAATGCCATAAAAGATAAAGACAGAGAAAGGCAATTTAATGATAAGGTTTCACAAATCAAGGTATTGCTAAATTATAGTGGAGATTTTTGTGGAGTGCACAGGAAGTCCAAGGTAGTGTTTAGCAGTTTAGTTTTGGCAGGATGTTACTCCACAAAGAAAAAGCTGAATTGAAGAGGACGAAAAGTATTCTTTTAAGTGTATGCTCCAGTTCTTTCTCACAAAGTCAGTAGAAAAATTGCACTTTGCTCACAATAAAAAGTTAAGTTTTAAAGGTAATTTTTGTAGCTATCCTTTTGAGCCTGCATTATTTGCAAAGGGATTCAGCTGAGCAAGGGGCAGGTGCAACATGGATGGGAACAGTCAGCCCTCTACTTTTAAGAGAGAATCTTCATAGACTTCCGCAAGGCCAAGCTTGAATTCGGTGTCAGGGAAACAAAAAAGGTAATGAAGTGCTGAGACAGAGTGTGTGGAGGTGCTGAATCTTCCCATACTAAAAAGGCTTAAGAACGGGTTAGAGGTGTGTTTGAGAGCCTCCAGGGGCAATCTGGACCCTCCTCAGCACTGCAGGACTGGTCCCTTTAACTTCTGTCCATTCCAGCCTCATGATGCTTTGTACTAGTTTACAATAACTTCTTTTCATCTTTTGCTCTGCCTCTGGAACTACTACACCTGTAGGTAGAATATTAAAATGTGTTTTTTGGATCTGAAAAAAATTTAAGAGAAATAACATTTTTCATGCTTTCAGTTTTTGTTTGGGAAGGGAGGGGTAGATTGTTAAATAGAGAATGGGCAGATATAAAGAATTTTTGACAAGTTGCTGTCAGAAAATGAGCTTTGGCATCTAAACAAACTTTGCTTTTAAATAAATAAAGAGTTGGAACGATAAAGTAAATTAATTTTCAATTCTCAGGAGACTTTGCATCTTCTTGCAGGGGCCTTGATTCTCTCAGCAAGAAAGTGAAGTCTTCCACCATCGATTTGCCTATCGAGTCAGTCAGTTTGAGCCTTCAGGACTTGATTGGCTACTTTCACCCCCCTGATGAACATTTGGAGCATGAAAACAAACAAAACAGGCTCCGAGCACTGAAGAATCGCCAGAACCTCTTCCAAGAAGAGGTACTTCTCCCAGTTTTACTCCTGATTTTCCACTATGTTGTCTGCAAGTATTCTTTCACAATATCTGTAGTGTTGATGTCTAATATGGATTGTGCTTGCAGTGGGTTTTTTTTATCCTATAAGAGTCAAACTATTTTCTACATTCACGGTCTCTCTAGATCTGCTGTTTTTCCTGCATATTTGAAGAAATACATTTACAGCCTTACTTCTTTTTCCCTTTCTAATAAAGTTAGATGACCTTGTGCCTTGAATTCTAACCATAATTTTCTCCTTATGTGTTTTTCTGTTATAGTTTCATCTCTTGATGTAGAAGGATGTTTTGGTTTAATAAGCATTCTTTAAGTATTTTGTTTAATATTATCTGTTATTTCTCTGGTAATAATAGTTGCTCTACATTGTCAGATGCCTTAACGTCCTCCAGAACAAAAACTTGCCTAGAATTATAGAATGAATACTGTTTGTTTTTGTTTTAATTTGACCATCCTAAATGGTAGATGTTTATTACCACCATCAAGGAAAAATTTTCATTGGGATTGCTTGTTTGACTTCACAAATATATTCTTGTGTTTTGCATTTCCTGTCTTTCAAGTTTTGTTTTCTTAGATTTCTGAAAATCTTTTGTGTTTGCATCTAAAAATCTTTTTTCCTCTGATGATATGAGCTTTTTCATTTTTAGGGTATGATCAACCTTGTTCTTGAATGTATTGATCGCTTGAATGTATACAGCAGTGCAGCTCACTTTGCAGATGTAGCTGGGAAGGAAGCTGGAGAAGCATGGAAGTCTATTCTGAATTCTTTGTATGAATTACTAGGTAAGACATATTATAGATTACTTGGATAGTTTCAGCTCAAAATAGTGAAGAATAAAGAAGAACATAATTGTTTTAGT
Source organism: Gymnorhina tibicen (assembly GCA_013399875.1). Taxonomy (NCBI): domain Eukaryota; kingdom Metazoa; phylum Chordata; class Aves; order Passeriformes; family Artamidae; genus Gymnorhina; species Gymnorhina tibicen. The sequence continues at coordinate 4,733,535 of VXAZ01009477.1, forward strand.
ACAGAAGAATTTCCACTGTGTAAAAATTTAGAATACAAATTAAACAAGATTTTTGCATTTGCAATTATTTGATGTATTAACAATCAATTTAAAAAGTTATGTCGGGAATTATAAACATTTAAAAGTATCCAGACTAGGTCCAGAGAGTTAACATCTCCATGAAATCAAATGATGACCTTTTGAGGTGTAGATGGTAGATGATGGAGTATAAAATTCTGTGGTTTGGTTATTCGTAGATGTAGGGTAGAGTTGAATTTTTTGTTACAGTTTAGTTTATCTCTTGTTACATTAAGCACAGTGCAGACTGGAGGAAGTAGTGGCTTGGTTTCCAATTGGCAAGGCTAGAAAATTCCTTCTCAAGAGTCTACTTGTTTTGTACAAAGTATTGCTTCCATGGAATTGTAGAGACGAGAACACACAAGCTTTGTTGACTTCCCAGTCTCTGTGCCCCTCCTGCCCTCTGATGTTACTTGTCTAACTGCATTATCTTCTGGCAGCTAATGCTTAGGAAGCCTGGCTTTGATCTGGCTATGATGAATTTGTACATTGCTCTCTTCTGAATACTGCTGGAACTGTACAGTAATTATGTGGATGACAAATGGATATTGCTTGCTCAGTCTTGCTTCAGCAAACAGTCCTTTGTTTTTTGAGTCTGCACATAAGTGAAAGTAAACTGTGATGCCAGAATTCATGTCTTTTGTCATGTCATTGATGTTGTGTTGTATTTCACTGTGATGAGCATTAAGGCATTTACAGACGTTGAGACTGGATACTCTCACATATAAAAATCATATAATCTTAGAATCACAAGAAACCTTTAAAGATCATCTAGTCCAGCCCCCCCGATGCAAAAAGATCCTTCCTTACATTCAATCTAAGTATACTGTCTTTCAATTTGAAATAATTGACATATACCTACTAAAAATATGTCAATTCTCTATTACAAATACATACATTCACTGTGAACTTGTACTAGATCCTTTTGCATTGCAAGAGAATGTGCAGGAGTATACGTAGTGATGTGACTTTAATGTCTGACTGACCACATCATGGTTTTTATTTCTTTAAAACTGAATTCTGGTCTTGTTCAGAGTAGTAGGCAATAGCAACTGTATGATGTTATTTTTTCTTTTCAGTTTTAAGTGTCTGTTTGCCTCATTTAATGCACCCTTTAACCAATGAATACTAACCTTCCACAAATTTGTGCTGAGCAGCATTTATGAAACCATCTGTGTCTCATTACTGTTAATGAAGTTAAATTTAGTGATGTGTTAAGCGTTGAACTGTTACTGCCTTCATTTTATGTTCCTACCTGAAGCACAGTGAGATTGTGTGGCTTGCCTATAACGAATTTAAAAAGTCACTTTCAGAAACAGATGTTCCTTAGTTCTAGTCTGTGTGTTTTAACAAGGTGTTCCCCCTCTTATGAGTCTCAAGTATTTTCAAATAACTGTGGTCACGATTAACTAAAAGTGTAAGATTTCAGGGTGCATATTTTTTATTATATAATACAGCAAGAAAAAGGTTTTTGTTTGTTGGTTTTGCTGTTAGGCTTTGGTTTTCCCCATCAGAAACTGATGAGGAAACTGCCAGTTTACAGAACTGTCAGTGCAGTGGCTTGTTTGCTATTAGCTCCAACAATGCTCTTCCTCTTTGCAGATAGTTTCATGTCATATTAATGTCATAGGTCTCTAAGTTTAACCTTTTATAAATAAAGCAGCATAAAAACATAGTTGCAGTATAATACAGTGAATTTGTGCAACAACAAAACATAGATTTTAAGAGGCGGTTGCCTCTTAGCAGGACCAACAGTATCTATCGCTGGAAATAATCACAGAAATTTCAGATTGAAATAATCTGTTAGCAGCACTGGAAAACAATCTTAAGAAAACCGGTTCGTGATGTTCCACACGCCAAACAGAAATGTTTGTGCTTCAGTCCTTTTTTGGGGTAGAGCAGATGCTTCTCTTGAGAGCTCGTGTGTATGCATGAACCTGCAGATGCACATAATCCAGGACAGGGCAAGCTTATGGGTGCTTGCAGTGTTCAGGGAGATTTCAGCTCAGTTATGACCACCAAGTCAGTGCATGGATTCAGTCTACTTCAATCTTCAGCTTAAAGCATGAAGGTTTCAAAACATGAACAGATTCAAAACAGTTAGTTCCTCCCTACAACCTTGTCAAAAGTATGGCAAACAGTTCCTGGACATCTATCTTGTTTTGGTTCCTATTTCTCTTGAACAAATGTATTGTATCGTAGAAAATAATTTGCATTCATCATCTATGTTGCTGTCTTCACACTCTGCTTTTCCAATGTTTTGTGTCATTACAAGAACACTGTTTTACAGAAACTTGTTTCTGTAGTAGCAGATGAATTCTGTGGTGTCACTACTGGCTTCTTCATGTAGAGCATTTTGCAGGGATTATTGAGATGATTGTAAAGCCGAAGTAATTCAAATTCCTTAAAGGTCAATTTGATATCAAAGGTATTTCTTAGGCTGAATTCTAACTATCACTTACATTATTTAAATTTATATCTAGAACATCAATACTTAAAGGTTAAGACTCTATTTTACTGGATCCTTTCTGACAAGAGAAGACAGGAATTATTTAAATTTAAATGCACTCATAACTGTGATTTAATTTCTCTCTCTCTCTCTCTTTTCCCAATAGCGGCTCTGATTCGAGGAAATCGTAAAAACTGTGCTCAATTTTCTGGATCTCTTGATTGGTTGATCAGCAGATTAGAAAGACTGGAAGCCTCTTCCGGTATGCTTTTAAGTATTTTAACTTCCTTATTTGACCAGTTCCAATTTTTTAAAAATTGGTGATACACTTTTATTAGCCTAATTATAATGAAGTTCTTATTATGAGAGAGTAAATAATGTTAATGAAGTGAGATTTATATTTGTAACATTTTTTACATACTGGCTTCAGTTGTACTTCTACTTTAAGTTCTGGCAGTCTTGCTTTTTCCTTGACCAGTTGGATGTAGTGTTACCTTTTAATTCAGGCAAATAAAGCATGTGATAAAATAGCCATTCAATAGTGTAAGTCATATTAATTTGCTTTCTGATTCTAGTGTCTTCCCTTTTCTTTGTAATTCTGCATGTTTTTCAGAATTTGCATCAAACTAAATATAAGAATAGTTATATGGAATGGATCTAATTTGTTCCGTGTAACAGTGTTTACCTATGTAATACATATACATTTCCTTTTGAATCACCTCTTTTGCTTCTGAGGTGTAAATTTCTATTTAAAGTTAACAAGAAATGTTTTTCAGTTGCAGTTGAGACTGTTTTCCTTTATATATAGAACTTTTTACCATTTTTTTGGAAGATGAGAGCAGTTCAAGCCTTCTTTTTAATAATGATGCTACGGTACGTTCAAAGGGCAGGAAGGTTTGTAGTCAGAACAATGGGCAAGATAGTTACAATAATAGTGTAAACTACCTCTCCAGTTACATATTTGTAATTTATTCCCATCATCTTCTTGGTTTAGTGTCATGTGTTGTTCCATGAACTGGAAGGAACATAATGATTGATTAAAGAGTTGTCCTCAGGAATTGAAATTGCATTCCCCATACTGTTCTTTCCATTCCTCAATTATACGTCTGCCACAGATAGATGGTGTGCTCAAGAGTCTTTGAAATATTAAGGCCAGGAAGGAAGGAAGTAAGTTTGTGGCCCATTGCAAAAGGTCTTTGTTTTACATTAGACTGGTAAACATTTGAGAAAAAAAAAGTCACAGGCATAACACAGCCTTTTACTGTGGCATTAATAAATGATAAATATCCTGCTATTGCTGAGTATTCCAAGTAGTTCCAGTTGTCGTCTCAGTGCAGGTCACCATTTGGCATATATTAATAAATTTCTTACCTTAGTTGTATTCAACCATCAGCAGCAGCCATAAGAACAGATGTGTCCTATAGTAAACAAGGTGTTTGTGTTCCCCTCAGCTTTGCCATTAAACATTCACGGGCATTTTGTTTATTTGCCATAAATCTGTTCCTGAGATGAACTGACCAACAACATGGGAAAATATTGTCAAATGTGAGTGGCAGGAGTGTTCTCCCTCTCAGAGCCAAGGGTAAACTGGCATGGCATTCACTAGATGTGCGGTGGTTGATTGCACTTGTAAAGAGCAGTTACACACTGATGCTTCTCCTCTTGCTGGTTTTTCCCTTTGTCAACTCTTGGGGCAAGCAGAGAGTTTAGAAGTCAGTTATTCTTGGGGCTGAGACTGGTATAGAGACTTTGAAGCATTTGCCCATGTGGGGCCCTCCAGACAGCAATGTTTTATAGAAGTACTTTTGCAGAGGTTTTTTTCATGTTTTAGTCGCAGGTCTGTGGCTGTAGGGCAGGGGACCTGTTTTACTACAGGATTACTTCCTACTCCTGATCTGTTCAAGCCTGGTATTTTTATGCTCTGAATGCTTGAGCAGCTCAAGAGATGAGGCAACAGGAACGCAGGAGTCTTTGCCTGTATCATTACTTTAGTTCTCAGCTGGTGATTCAGACAGACGGCTGCTTACAGCACAGGTGTCTAGTTAAGAGGTTTGCTGATCATCCGGTAGCGAGCTCAGTCGATAACCAGGCAGAAACACCAGTTAAGTGTAGTGGTTTTGTTCACATCCATTACTTACTTATTTTCCTTCTAGGAGATAAGGATTAGGAGAAAGCAGAACAGGCCTAAAACTTTAAAGAATATAAAGAAAGCTTTATTAACAGAACTAAAAGAAAAAATAGTAAGAGTCAGAATAAACCTTCAGAACACTTCTCTTCCCCCCACCTCTTCTTTCTTTTTTCCCACTGACAATGTAAAGAGACAAGACTGGGAATTTTTCAGTCAGTTTACCACCTCTATAATAATCTTTCTTCAGTTCACTTAGGGAGAGGAGTCTCTCTTGCTCATGCTATGGAGATTTTCTCCACAAGAAGCAGTCCTCTCGTGGCTTCAATGTCACAGCGAAACAGCCGCCCAGGAAATGGTTCCCTGCTTGATGTGAAAGTCCCTTCCCTCGACTTACAGCTTTCCCCACAACTGTTTTCGAGGGTTCAATCTTTAGCTAATGGGGTACCATTTTAAGGATGAGCTGTTCAGAGGCAAAGGTTCTCTTCATCTATGTCTGGGATCATCTTCATCTCTGGGAACAGAGGTCTTCTTCTTCCCTGGGGGCAAGGGTCTTCAGTCACTCTCATCTCTCTCTGTTCAGGCTTCTCATTAGATCACAGTTACTTCAACATTTGCTTGTTTCAGCACAGGTACATTTGCTCATGGCTGCGGTTTGAATGCTCCACCCCCTCATGCTTTTCATGAATTACAGGGGTACTCTGATGTATCACAGTTCATCACCATAGCTTTACAAAAGAATTTCAGCTTTTAGGTTTGAAGCATCTCCTCTGTCTGGGCTTCGGCTCTTCCTTCTTCACTGACTTTGGTATCTCTATGGTGTTTACTTCACATGCCTTCACCTTTTCCTTCCCTTTGACTTGGGAGAGGATTGATATCTGGAGGTTTCATCTGTTCTGGGGAATCTAACAGCGCTGAAAGAGTTAATCTTACCCGGGCCTTGCAGCTGGAATTTGTCTCTCGCTGTTGGTCATGTGATCTCATCCGGGTGGTTGCTGGATCTTGTTTTGGTGTAGAATTTCATTTTTCAGTGGCCGAATTGGGGGGAGGGCGCTGCTGGAACGGAGCAGAAGCAGCTGAAATTTTAGCCGAGCCGTGCCGCGGGCCCGCCTGCCCGAGCTGCACCACAGGGCCAGCCAGCACAGAGCACAGCCCCGCCCAGCCCCGCCAGCCCACTCAGGCACCCCAGTTACCTGTCCAAAAGCCGGAAGCAAGAGAGAGCTTTCCTGGGGTTTGTTCGTACTTAAATGTGGTTCACAGAGGCGTGTCAAGCTTTCTTAAGTGGCTTAACAGAGTTGTCAATATTCAAACTAGCCAGCTGATTGGTTTTGTCAAGTCTAGAGGAAGCTGTCAGCAGCCCCTTGCAAAAAAAATCACTTCTGTGGCTGGTGGATTTCTCCTTGACTAAAAACCAAGCGATGCTAAACCATGACATCCTGTCATTGCAGCTGGTACGTTAGGCTTGGAGGGCCTAACTAAATAGATGTCATAACCAATAGATGTTGGTTTACATTACTATCAGGGGAACCTGCACCGTAGCTGCTGTGATCTTCTTGCTTTCATGAGTGTTTGAGTGACTGAATTTAAACCGAAACAAACATTTAAAATGTCAAAATCGTAAGTTAGATCATTTTTCCACTATGCTCCACCTTTGGTGTGAGAGCATTAATTTAAGGAGAATGATCTCATAATTATACAGTTGCATAGTATTTGATTGTAACCTTCTTAATTTCAATGTATTTCACAAGATCTTAATGGTGAAACTATTTGCTAAAAGACCTAATTTTACATCTGAAACTCTCAGAGCAAGGACTTCCAGAGATAATGCAAAACTTTTCACTCAACTTTTGGAGGCTCAAGACAAAATTTCTTATGACAGATCTAAAAATGCTGTGTTACATGGTTTCTGTTATGTATGTGTAATAATTGTAATCTCAACCCAAAAAGATTCGAAATTTAAAAACTTAATTTTTTATGACAGTATACTAACGTATGAGAGGCATGCTGTAAACTGCAGAGTATTCTGACAGTAGTCACTCTGGGAAGTGAACCTCCTGACGTGCTGCAAGAACTCTGAATGTACTAACATTTGCAATACTCATTTGTTCTGAGTTTTCTGCTAGGAATTGGGCCACTTGTACTCTCCCTGTGTGTGTACTGTAACATAACTCCCATGTTGCCTCCAAAACTGATTTTACAATAAAGACTTTTCTGGTTTGAGGGAGTTAGTTATAAAAGATGCTAATTAGGCTGTGCTTTAGTTATCTTGAGAGGCACAGTAGGTTTAGCTTTTAGTATGCAAATGTAGTTTTGTGATTTTATGTGGGATGCTTGTCAGATGTTAAGCTTTATTGCTTGACAGACTGAGGATATTCATTGTCTTAATTTACAGCGGTAGATCTTCAATAGGGAGAAATACTGGCTTATACTAAATTTATAAAATAAAAATACTTGTATACATATATTCAAGTAAAACAATTTTTTTCTAAGGTGAAGTGTTTATGAGGAAGAAACATCACATTCTGTTAATCACACCAAAATTAAGCTCACCTTCAACATTAAAGTTGTCAGCTACATCTCCTGCATGTGTTTTCTTGAATGCATTGTGGTAAAGATTTGGTGCTACCAAATATTATCTATAAAATTCCAGTTTTCACTTTTTCTTCTCCTTGAACTAAAAGTGTTATGAAAACAGAACAAAAGCATTAAATATATAAACAGCAACTGTAAATTGATTGTACAAATTTGATGAGAAATTGATTCATTTTCTGAGCTTCACTGAAGCAAAAGAAGGAAAATTGTTATTTGCCCAAGTAGAAATATGTCCAAGAGTAGACCATGTTACAAGTGAGATATCACAGAGCTGCAATGCAAATGCTTCAGCTGTCTCTTCGATCCATAAATTAAGATTAGATTAGTCTTTCACTCTGAAATATATTCCAGATGGGATTAATTAGCCCTACTGTAATTTTAAAGGCGTTAAAACATACATAGGTAAAAAGGTAGAATACAGCAAGTTAGTAATCTAATGTTGAGGAGTACATTCAGTGCAGGAAGCTCTGCAGCCTGCAATGTGAGCTGCCAGTTGAGCTCCGGGTGAGATAAGAAGACTTGAATTTCCGAGTCTTCGCATAGCAAAGGTCCCAGGAACCTGTGGCCCAGGCAGGTGACACTCAGAGAGATGGCAGGAGTCAAAGACCCCCAAATTTCTGCATGCTTAGATGGTAAGGGTATAAAAGCCCGAGTGCCCACAGATTCACAGACTGTTCTGAGTTGGAAGGTACCAAAAAGAATTGCTGAGTCCAACTCTTAAGTGCATGGTCTGTACAGGGATTGACCCCACAGACTTGGTGTTATTAGCGCCATGCTCTAAACACCTGAGATAATCTCAGGTTCCTTTGTTCAGCATCTGTCCTCCGTAGCACCCAGCTTGAGTTGTTATTTTGTTAGTTATTGCACCATAATGAAATTATTTTAAGGACTGGGACATCTGAGACTCTGCTATGAGAAATGGGGTAGAGCTAGTGAGGAAACCTGGTCTGACTGTGCAAGTGTGGGGTGTGTAGCTGTGAAGGGGCCATGGTCTGAGCTCAGGTGGTGCAAGAGTGACTGCCAGAGTGGCTACTGGATGGTTGGATAGGGAAGTTTCTTTAACATGAATATGCTCGCAAGTTAAGGTTTTTTGGAACCAGGTAATACCAGGTTTTGAGGATTTTTTTTTTTTTTAAATGTATGCATTTTATTCTAGTATTCTACAGTATTACAGTAGAGGAGTCAACAAATTGTCCTGAAAATACATGCTTCCTTTCATCTGTTAGTTATTAAGAAAACTTGCACTCTCCTTCCTATGAACTCTGCACATCATACTGTTTGTGATATTTGTATTAAATTCAGATGCTTACTGCTTTACTGCCTTGAGCAACTCCAATGAAATTAGAGCAAGTCTAGTTGTCTTTAATGTAGACAATCTAAAAATGAATCAATCGGAACAGACACAGTACACTCATGTGATTTTTTTTCTGAAACACGGGGAACAAAACTTATTTGGTAATTAGCATTGAGATACTATAGTAATTCAAGAAGGTGCTGGGGCAGCTGGATCTAATTGATAGCATGCATTTATTCTTGAATGTTTACGTCTTCAACGTGTTTTTACTTCTGTTATTGAAAACATTAAGATTAGAAAATGAACTTCTTGTACTATTTTAAGACAAAAGTTTATGACTCTACCTACAGAAAATTCCAAGGATATCGTTGCCACACTTATGTGGTATCATTTAATACTGGATTACTACTTATATTGATGAAGAGTGTTTCAGTGCTACAATGAGAGGTGGCAATGTCCAGTTACCACGTTTCGAATGTAATGATTTTCGTGCATTCCCAGATCACTGTGACACACAAAGTTGTTGATCTTGTTACAGATTACCCCTCTAGATTAAGGATCCTTTTGTAACAGTTTTTTAACCTCCCTAGGTACTTTTACCATGGTCAGTGACCCCTGACCTAGTCTATTTGGCAGGCTGGGTGGACTGTGCTACTGCTGTGTTTCTACAGATCATCTGCTCTTTTAGCTTGCTCTCATGACTCTTCGGTTTTTATCTTTTTAAACAATATTGTTACTGTCACTATTCACGGAATCATAGAATGGTGGAATAGTGGAAGTGCACATCTATTGCAACCCAGATCATACCACTGCCAAATTCAGGTTTAATATGTTCTTTAATTTATAGTTGAGACTTCTTGTACTTAAACCTTCAGGGCTGTAGAATCACTTTGGGAGTTTACCTCTAGCTCATTATCTACCTGCATTTTCTGTTTACATATACATGACTTCTGTCTTCAAGTACATTAAACAACACATTTTTTTTGAAACCTGTTTACCGGATGAATCAAATTGTTGCTGGATCTGTTGTCTTTTACCTTTCCTACATTTCAGTGCTTTAATAACCCCTACTCTTTATTAGTGATGACAGCATATGTCCCTCCAGACTTCTGGAAAAAACATTAAATAGTATGGGGATAAATGGTGATGGTGCTGTAGGTTATCTGTAGCAGCTGATGTTCTCTTCCTCACTGGGATCAAAGACAGGCCACAGTATTCGTACTGAGACAGAACCATCAGACAAAAACACTGTTTTTCTCACATCAAGGGGAGTTGCAGTGCTACATTTTCCTTTAATGGAAAGAGCATGGCAAAGAGCAGAAGACTCATGCTATGGATTTTCCTTTGCAAGGATTAAGATGGATGTTTAGAGACATGGCTTGAATGAATAAAGGGGTGAAGATAGAATGATGAGAGCTGTACATTGCTAATAGGAATTGCATATCTCTAGATTTAAGACTGCTTCTCAACTTTCCCTCAGCCCCTTTGATTTTTCTCATTGTGGCAACAACTTCAGCAACTGATAATGATGAACTGCATGTACAATATTTGTCTTTCTCAAAGGTAGAAGATCCTAAAAGCAGGTGTTGATTTGGTCCAGGGGCTTGTTTTATTTCCCCATTGCAGAGAAACATTTAACATTAATGATTCTTCATGGCAATTCTTCATGCTGCTTTATTGGGTTTGTTTGTCATACACAATGAATTTTGAAACTATTTCATGTTACTGAGCAACAAATTGTGAACTGTTATGTACAGTTATGACTTTATATGCACTTTGAAGAAGTATTTTTTTTTCCCCCCAGGAATTCTAGAGGTGTTACACTGTGTGTTGGTGGAAAGCCCAGAAGCTCTAAACATTATTAAGGAAGGACATATTAAGTCAATCATCTGTCTTTTGGACAAGCATGGAAGAAACCATAAGGTAGGTAAAGACTAAACAAGTATATTTAGATGAGCATTTGTGAACAAAGCAAGCTCGTTCTTCTGTGTGGAAGTTAATTTCAAATACTTTAATGCTGTTTTGATAATGAGGAATGAAACTTTTCCTTAAATGTATATGGGCAGTTTGAAGAAGCAAAGAGGAATGTGTTCTTCTTTTTGGCAAAAACATTGATACATACCAGTTCTCAAGGGAAGTGGGAATAATGTTTTAATGTTAGGAGAATTTCAGAATTGTTCTAAAATAAAACCACTGTGTTGGATGAATTACATAACATTACATGTCTTCCAGTATAGAAGGTATAGAGCATTACATTGCCTGAAGTAATTAACAACCCACACTGTATGTTATTTAAGATTAAAAGAACCTTTTTTTTCAGGTTTTGGATGTTTTGTGTTCTCTCTGTGTTTGTCATGGAGTAGCTGTGAGGTCTAATCAACATCTAATCTGTGATAATCTCCTGCCAGGAAGAGATCTGCTCTTACAGACACGTCTTGTCAACCATGTGAGCAGGTACAAAGAAAAAGAAAAAAAAATCTGTATCTATGAACAAAGCAAAAAAACCCTAACTTTTGCTTAAAAGAAATAGTCACTACAGAAAATCTCTCTTACTTCCAAAACTTTTGTTATGATATTTTATTCTTACTAGGATTTTAAATTCCCTTTGCAGTAGCGATTAAATTTGAAACGTGGGTCAGAGAGAGCTGTCACAAGCTATAGCTGCCCAAAGCTGTTTTAAGTCTGCAAAGCTGTAGTCTTTTATAAAGATTATGGTCTAGATCTAGCTGGGCATTCAAAGTATTGGCAGCTGATGTCCTGTGATCGCCTTTATGTTTATGATCTTGTGGGGATTTTCTAATCACCTTTGGTCAAAATTAAGGATTTAGTGCCAATCACCTTCACCAGTGCCTGGAATATTTAGACAGTACCTTCACCCTTCCTTCCACTGGCAGAGTTTTAGAACAGACATTAATAACAAGATGAAGCTAGTACCATCTTAAATTGGGAAGGTATAATTTATAAATATTATTAAGTAAACGTTTTTCCAGAGTTTTAATTTATGCTGAGGCCAAAGAATGTGGCTTTGTGTGAAGATCTGTGGGATCTTCTTCTGTCTCAACCTTGTTTATTTTTAGAAGTCTCATTCATTGATTGAGAATGAAAATTGAAACACAGAAATAGTACTTGTAATTCAGAGTTTGTAGGATTTATTAGATGCTGAAAAGCATGAAAAAAACCCACACTGTATGTTATAAGGAGGCTACTTCAGGGTAAAGGATCTGGGGAACTGATTGTCTCTCTTTACCTGGCATTGGTGGGGCCACACCTGGAATACTGTGTTCAGTTTTGGGCCCCTCACTACAAGGAGGACGTTGAGGGGTTGGATCATGTCCAGAGAACAGGATGGAGCTGTTGAAGGGTCTGGAGCAGAAGTCTTATGAAGAGTGTCTGAGGAAACTGGTTTGTTTAATCTGGAGAAGAGTGGGCTCAGGAGAGACCTTATCACTCTCTACAACTCCCTGAAAGAAGGCTGTAGCCAAGTGGTGGTCAGCCTTTTCTCCAAAGCAACCGGTGACAGGGCAAGAGGACATAGCCTCAAGCTGCATCAGGAGATGTTCAGGTTGGACATCAGGAAGAATTTCTTCATGGAAAGGGTGGTTAAGCATTGGAACAGGCTGCCCAGGGAAGTGGTGGAGTCATCATCCCTGGAAGTGTTCAAGAAATGACTGGACATGGCACATAGTGCTATGGTTTAGTTGTCGTGAAGATACTTGATCAGAGGTTGGACTCGATGATCATGGAGGTCTTTTCCAGCCTCCATGATCTGCAGTGAATGATTCTGCAGTTCTATGACTGAGCTTCTGAGATGACTTTGGATCTCATACAAGGAAGGTAAACTTGTCTTTCCCAAATAAAGTGGCAGAAAAAGCAAATTAGTCATTCCATATTTTTGCTTTGCATCAGAAAGTAGTGAATGAGAAGATTCTTATTCTTGCAGTTATAAGGAAAAAATTATTTTTTCAAAAGTCAGTACAACCAAGGAAACATTGAAGAAATTTAGTTTTACACTAAGACATGCATACCTTGACCCAAAAATATTTGGCAAAAGAACTTTCTAAGGTATTACTGGAACTTTCTAAGATATTGCTGTTTAACATACTTTTCCAGGGAACTGGAAAATTCTATTCACAAACCACTTTTGAACAAGAGTAATTTGGCTGATTGGGTTGATTCAATTGTGAATTCTGGACAAAAGCATAATCAGGTACTACTGTGTTCAGGCAGAAAAGATTCAATTGGTGATCTTGCTATTAATTTACAAATAATATGGCTTTTCTGGAAGATAGCTTTTGTCAAACACATTTTGTTTTTAAAATCATTAAATTTTTTACTTGGAACAATGCGAAGACTATCTATACTTAAACATTTGGCAAAAGACAACCCATGTGCTTCTGATAAAACTAGTTAATTTATAAGCAGCCAGGTCATTAAAGTCTGCTTTTACACTTGTATTTAACCACCTATACCACCCCTTCTTCCTCCCTCCATCATTCCCTCTACCAGAAAGCACACTGGGACTAGCTTAGAGCTACATTTTTGTTGATTAGTCAGCTTGAATGTAGAAAGAAAATGTTTATACAAGTAATAACCCAATCTAGTGGAGGAATGTGAAGAGTGCATACACTCAGTCTAGAAGTCTAAAAGATTTTTTGCAATATGGGTAACCAACCATTGAAGAAATATAGCTAGTATTGATTTCAGATACTTCTGTGCTCTATGGCTTTAATTCAAGATTGAATGGCTTTCTTAGTACAAAGCTGACACAGAAATGGCTGTCTGGAGACAGATTTTTTTGGGATGAGAGTCTATATTCAATATTATCCCAAAATCAGATTAGAAAAGCATAGATTTTTTTCTTTTTTTTTCTGCTTGTGACCTTTAGATATATGACTCTACATATTGCTATTTAGCTAGATATTGAATAAGCACAGTAGTAGCTGGCCTTTTCAGTAGTCTTGTGAAGTACTGTAAAACCAGTAGCAGTAGGAACATCACACTGATACTACGGATTTCTACAACCATTGCAAATTACTGAGTTATACAGGACTGGGAAAGAAGGAAGAGGTACAAGAGAATTTTGAAAAAGATTGACACTTCACTTTTGTGTCTTTTAAAATGTTATTCTTCTGAATATAATCAGTGTTACAGTATAATCAGTGTTACAGAATGCAGTTTGCTATGTAAAATTAAACCTGCAATGTGTACTTACTACATTTACGTTGGTAACTGGTGAATAGCTGTGGGGTTTTTTTTGCAGGATTTAACATCTATTAAATATTCAAACGCATAAACTAATTATTATTGGTGTCTGAGTGAGGACGCTGTTTCAGTTACTGAAGCGAACATTTTTTTACTTAAAATGTATAGACCATTTTCACCAGAATAAATGAATGAATAAATAACTAAAAATGCCACCTTCTAGGAGCTAAGGTGAGACATGTTGCCTAGAGGGTGCCTCAACTTGTCCAGAGCACAGATTACTATCCATTGTTACTCTTCTCATGGGGGCATAAATGGTACTGCAAGCTGAAACCTGGATGGAATCAAGAAAGACTATAAAGCTTTGGGAATGTGAGTGAAAAGCATTGGAGCTCAAGCTACCCCTTTTTCCATTTTACCAGTTAGAGGAACAGGTGCAGCCAGATATAGACATATAATGCATGTCAGCTTTTGGCTTCATTTGCTTAGTTGGTGTGGAATGAGTGGTGGACATTTTCTACCTGGATTTCTCCATGACTTTCCATAGTTTCCCACAGTCTCCTCCCAGAGAAACTGATGCATTAGGGTGGAGACAAGGCGTCTGTGCAGTGGGTGGGCACTGGCTGCCTGGCCACCCCCAGAGGGGTGTGGTAAATCCTTTTCAAACCAGCAGCTGTCACAAGTGGGGTCCCCAGGGATTGATACTGGGCCCAACACTGTTTAATATTTTCATGAGTGATCTGGGTGATGGGACCAATCTACCCTGATGGAGTTTGCCAATGACACCAAACTGAGTGGGGAAGTGGACACTTGGGAAGGAAGAGCCACCCTGCAAAAAGACCTGAGTAGACTGGAAGAGTGGGCTAATGAGAACCTTATGAAGATCAGGACAAGTGTATCTTGCATCTGGGAAAACATAATTCAAGAATGCAGCACAGGCTGGGATCTGCCTGTCTGGGGAGCAGCTCTGTGTTAAGGGACGTGGGGTCCCAGTGGGCAGCAAGCTCAGTATGAACATGTGCTGCTGTGGCAGAGAAAGCCAGTGGGATGTTGGCTGCATCAACAAGGACATAAATAGCAGAGAGAAGGAAACCTTTATCCCACTTTATTCAGTGCTTGTCAGGCCACACCTGGAATACTGTGTTCAGTTTTGGTCCCTGCTATGCAGCAAAGATCTGGATGGGCTGGAGAAGGCCCAGAGAATGTCCACAAAGATGACCAAAGGACTGGGAAGCTTTCCATGGAAAGAAAGGCTGGGAGAACTGAGTTTGTTCAGCCTTAAGAAATGAAGGCTTGGGGGAAACATTATCACTGCATTCCAATATTTAAAGGGTTGCTACAAAGAAGAAGGAAATTCTCTTTCTATAAAGACTCACATGGAAAAGACAAAGGGTAACAGGTACAAGTATCTCCTAGGGAGATTCTGACTGGAGAAAAGAGTAATATTGTTCATAATGACAAGAATCACTCATTGGAATAATCTCACTGGGGAAATGGTGGATTGCCTAAAATGGGACACTTATAAGACAGGATGGTGTGCTGGGCCATCTTGTCCTGACTATGCTTTTGTCAAGAGAGGTTGTACCAGATGATCCTTGTGGTCTTTTCCAACCTGGTAATCTATGTGATTCCATTAAGTAAAATGACTTCTGTTGTTTTAATCACACAAAACAAGCTTGACATTTGAGTCAATGAAAAGTATGTGGCAGTTCATCTTGTCCTTGAGATACGATTTTAATAACTATTTTTATTCTTTCTGTTTAAGCATGAGACCCAATATCTTCTTGGGGATTAGTGAAGGCTCTGCCCAATACAGAAAATGGTACTATGAGCTTATGGTGGACCATCTAGAGCCCTTTGTGACTGCAGAATCAACTCATCTACGAGTGGGCTGGGCTTCAACAGAAGGCTACTCACCCTACCCAGGGGGAGGAGCAGAATGGGGAGGAAATGGTGTTGGTGATGACTTATATTCCTATGGCTTTGATGGTCTACATCTGTGGTCAGGTATTCTCTTGGGTATTTTGTTGTTGTTGTTTATTTTTGTTTAAACATTATAATTATGTTTGCAATCCCAGTAAATTTGTTTTCAACAGCAGCAACGTGAATCAGTTATTTCAGCTGACACTAGGAACATACAGAAACAGTACCCTACATCAGAATATGATTTAAACTGACATTGGGTATTGAAAAAAAATTGGTTTATATGAAGTAATGCAGATAGACTAATAATTTATATTTCAGCCTGGGATTTTGGGGGGTGGGTAGAGGGACTGTGTGTTCATGGTAACTATGAAGATTTTATTTAGAACTTCAAAGCTGCAAAAATTGAAGTACAACAAACAGTCATCTGGATTTGTAATTCCTATATGGTAGTGTAAGAACAGTCCTAGAGATTTAATTCACAGGACTCTCCATTTTTGATTTTTGGTTTGTATTTTTTTCAAGCCAGGTTTTTATTATTGGTCTTTAGAAGTTCAGAAATACTTTATGGGTGAAGAAGATTTTTAAATATGTTTTTTGCCATACATTTGAAACAAGATTTTTTTTCTGTAGTGATGTTTTATTTGCATATGTTAAGACTGACTGATTGTTGCAAGACTTACAGAATCACTTTCCTAGCTTGCATATGATGTATTTGCTCAGGTATTCATCTTTAAAATTTTGGCTTACTTTGGATCTATTTGTTAATAGTAATTTATACATGAAGATTCTAGTGTTAGAGAAAGCTGAACTTGGTAAAGCATTTTTATTTAAAGTTGATTCCACAAATACCTTATTCTCTCTTCAAACTGGATTAGCTCAGCATTATCAGAATAATGATAGTGATGCCTTGAGTGGCTACCTAGAAACAGAGACTAGGTATTCTAGGAGTAAGGGAATAAAGGTAGGTATTTATTTGAAAGGCCTTCAAAGGTACGCCCTGGGCAGCCATAGGCTACATTCAAAAATGGGCCCCAAGATGGACGACAGGTCATGAGTTCTTCCCAGTTTTATAGGTTTGGTTCATTTGCATATCAGCATAAATTCGCCAGTTAAAACTTTAGCTAATGATGTAATTTCTTCAATTTCTACACCTGGTTTACACCTTTTGGGCCTAGGACAATTTAAGTGTCCTTAAATAGCAAGCTTGGAGAGGCTTTGTTGTGGCTATCTGGCCTAAGAGAGCAGCTAACGAGCTACAAGAAACTTCAGAGTTACACACTAGGCAATACAGGATTTGAAAAATATAAAAGTTAAAACCTAAGGCATCAATAGCTTGTTCTCTTTTTCTTAATCTTTTTTCAGAAGATTTAACTTTTGTGAAAAGATTCCCAGATACCATTTAGAATGGGTAATCCTACAGTTAGACAGCCCTGAACTCCTTGAGAGCAGATCTTACTGTGATTTGACTTTGTTGAGAAAAATATTTTTTCTTTTGATTTTTGAGAGATTATTGGGCAGTGGTGAACCATAGAATTGCCTGAAAACTGGAAAGGGCTCACTGGACTGGCAGTTCTTTCCACTATAAAGACATGAACAGCTTTCTAAAGCACCTTAGCAGACAAGAGACAATTGAGTGAGTCAGCTGCATAATCCAAAGTTTTTGCAGTGTTGAGGCGGTGTGGCTTGGTACTTGGAAAAGAACACAGTTTTACATTTCAAAAGAATGTTCCAATCAAAATAACAATGGATTTTATTAATAAATAATAGCATATCAACTGGAATGGCATCTCAGGAAAGAAGCTGCTACTTTCCCTCTTGTGTTTAGTGAGAATTACTTTGGAACAATAATGCATAATTAATGATATCATTAAAAGTGTCGTGACTGAGTTTGACAGATACAGTATTATTACAGAAGAACCAGAAAATAATGAGCTAACCAAGATAGCTTTTGTACCTAAGGTCACTTTTAGGGAGGAAAGAAAAGATTACTGAAAATCAAATTTTTCTACCCACTGCAAGCTTTTCCATCAGAAATGTAACAACAGAATAAATGAACAACTGTTTGTGGTTCTCAAGTCAGTAATCCTCCTGAAAAAAATGTCAGACCACCTTTGTACCTGCAAATTTTTGAATCTGTTGTGGATGCGGCTGGTAGATTGGAAAAGGTGTGTGACTTTATTCACTGACACTGTTGTGTAACGCACACCTCTCAAACATGGAAGAACTTAAGGTAGTTGCATACTGACAATCATGGCCTTTCTTTTGCTTCCGCAATCCCAGGCTGCATCTTGATGCAAGTCTCTGCGATGCCATTTTAAGAATAACCTTGTTAGCATAAAACATTTACTGTATTAATGAATAGCAACAATAATTTCTGCCCCCAAGTTTCTGTTCTGGACCAAGCCTGTACGAGAATTACATATCATTTACATTTGGTTCTTCAGTCCTGAAATGACTTACCTGTTGTGGAGAAGTGGAACTCATAGGTCTTTAAAGTCTAGGGCCAGAAAAGGCATTTAGATAATTTGATCTACTGTGTATTCATCAGTGACCAATACATACTTCTGTTAGCAGTCAGCCTTGCATTGATCGCCATAACCTATATTTGCCTAAATTTTAGTGTCTAAAAAGGCATCTGGTCTCAAGTAGTATGTTTTAAGGAGATGAAATATCCACTCTTCACTGGTAGCTCTTTTAGAGTTTAGTTATCCCTGCCATTATATAATTGTCCCTTTCTGTGATTTATTTTAAACTAACTTTCAGCTGTGATATTTTCTTCTGGCAGTATCACAAAGTCATTTTACATGTATAGAGTTTTGGAAGTGTTGTCATTTTATTTTTCCTTAGGGGTCAGGGTGATATGTGTATGAAAATTCACTTGCAGAAAAATTATTGAGATTTTATTATTTTTGCTTCTGTTAAAAACCCATACCATCAGCTTCTTCTTGGAAATGTAGTGCTAGTTAAGTCTTCCATGTTAACAGAAGTTGGACACCCTAGTTAAAAAAGTTAGTGGTCTGTTCTTAGTATATATTATGGCATATTTCTTGCAGACAGTGCATAAGTTATTTTTGGAAAACATGAGTAGACATTTTTTCATACAGCTTCCATAGTTTTCCAAAATGTTGTGCTGTAGATGGCAGTAAATTTCAGACACAATCACTTTCTATTTCTGAATTCTATAGCTTATTTCTCTTGGGAAGCAGGTGTGTTTGTGTAAATGTAATTTGATATAAGAGAGACTAATCCTTTATAATTAATAAAAACTGATTAAAATACATATATTACTGAATATATATGCCTCAAAAATGCAGCTGTCTTTGTATATTGCTGAAAAATGCTGGTTTGCAGTTTAATTATGAAACTGAGTAGTATCATCTCAAACAAGTTTGCAAGAGTACCACGATGTGGCCATTAACAGGGAGTACCTAATTTTCCATAAATAATTCAAAGTGAATAATCTTCTTTATCAAATTATGAAGCATTGTTTAGAAAAATATACTAGGTTTCATATTAGATACTAATGGCTATTTTCAGTTTGCACTTCTGTAATGTAAGGAATAAAATGTACTTTTCTTGGTTTTGACTGTTTATATGGATATCAGTAATTATTTTCACTTACATTAATGTAATTGAGTTTTATTATTTATGATTGAAATAGCTGTGTTGATATGACTGTATGCTGCTACTCACTATATTGCAAGCTTAAAGTCAGGTCTTGGATGTTATAGGTTAGATATTTGTGTATTAATATGCTTGTGCTCTGTAGCGATGTTTTTCTCTTTTTTTAGGCTGCTGTGAAAACCAGTGTGGTTTTCATAAGTTTCACTAAATGTGTCTCTGTTACTTCCACAGGTTGTGTAGCACGAACAGTAAATTCTCCCAACCAACATCTATTAAGAACTGATGATGTTATTAGCTGCTGCTTGGACCTGAGTGCCCCCAGCATCTCTTTCCGAATAAATGGTCAGCCAGTTCAAGGAATGTTTGAAAACTTCAACATAGATGGCCTCTTCTTCCCAGTTGTCAGCTTCTCTGCAGGAATAAAGTTAGCATCCCATGGAGTTGGTTTTGTTTGGTTTTTTTTCCCCAGTCTGCTTATTTTTTTTCTGTGTATATGAATATGCTGAATATTTCCCTGGCTGTCTCCTCTCATTTCTCTTTCTGACATCTGCTTTTTTTGGCTAAATTCCAGTTCTTGGATAGTGAGAGCTACAAAGATGTCCTGAAGACACAGTGCATCTGTTGTTTTTCAGCACACCAGTGTATTCTGGTTGTTTGCAGACATATATTAGAAACACCTTCTTAATAATTTCTTTGCTGACACATTGCTACACATTCACTCCAGGGCAGCATTTTGCATCAGCCTTTGATATTAAAAATATACTTTCCCTAAATCACCTGTTATGAGGTAGTAACTATTATTTAAAGAGGCATTATCTGCACCTGCCTTAAGAAATGGTGGTTATACACTTCCTTTTTAGCAGCATGAGTTAATAGGAATTCAGTCTGTATTATGGTTGTTTTATTGGTTTTCTATAAAATTTCAAGTCACACTTGAGGTGCCAGACTTCTGCTTCCATGTATTGAGCAGTTTGAAACTATAATATTATAAAAGACTGTGTGGTGTTCCAGCGGGGAGACCAACTTTATCAGGAGCGGCAAAGGTGAAGGCTGAAAGCTGATTTCTGTTGGAGGCAAAGCAATGCTCTGTGAGGGATCAAAGAATACCATAGAAGCTAAGAGCTCTATCACACAGAGCACACACCCACCTCTTATTCCAGATGCAAAATACGCTTCTTTAGACTTTGCCTTTGATAGCACAGGAGATAAAATGTGGTAAAACTACAGATCTGGATGCTCTAAAATGCAAAATTATAAGCCTGCATTCTTTATTTCTGTTATCAGAGAAATTATTGACAGGTATTATTTGTGTGCTGCATGCAGTTTTTGAGTGTATACTGGTATAGTGTTAACAAAAATCTTGTAAGATAGTCAGCAGAAAAGAGACAAAATTATTCTGGTTTAAGGCTAGTTTTTTGGGTGTTGTTTGATTTCTTCTGAATGGCAATGTTCTAGGAAGATTCTTCAGTATTATGTCATTGCTATGTCATGTTGGTATTACGTCATTGCTGCGCCATTATTGCCTCATTAATTGTATTTTGCAGAAACAAAAGGCCATTTGTCATGAAATAAAAGAGTGGTTTCCTCTGGGTTTCTACTAATATGACAAATACAAGTTTTAGGGAATGAAATACAGGAGTTTTTGTACTGTGTCCTAAGGATTTAGTGTTTTGTGAGAGAAAAGGAAGAACCACGGGGTTTTAGGTTCATTTCTCAAATAAGATTGAATGGAGACTTCTCCTCAATGGAGAGAGTTTTGAAGTGCTTGATTGATTACTTTGGGTCATAATCTCTGCCTTTAGAGACTCAAAAGGCTGCTGCTTACTTTATTTAGGTGTGCTAAGTAAACTGATTATTCTCTCTCTCAGAGGTTACTGGTCTTATGATTTAGAATGCCTTTGTTGAAGTAAAATTAACTAGAAAAAAGAATAATTTACTTTTCCCATGTTTTTTCGAACTCCTGCATCATAAACTCCAGCAGCAGTTAGGGAAAATTGAACTGTAAACAATGCAAAGAA
This sequence comes from Gymnorhina tibicen, assembly GCA_013399875.1. NCBI lineage: Eukaryota > Metazoa > Chordata > Aves > Passeriformes > Artamidae > Gymnorhina > Gymnorhina tibicen. Next base: position 4,754,822 of record VXAZ01009477.1, read on the forward strand.
GCTGCAACATTGACTTTTTTCCCTTTTTTTCTTTTTTTTTTCTTTTTAAATATCATTTAATGTTCTTTAGGCTTAGAGGCTGATTAGGCTTTACACCAGAGATGTCTTGGTTATCTAAAGTAATTCTGTTGTTTACAGGGTTCGTTTCTTGCTTGGAGGTCGCCATGGAGAGTTCAAGTTCCTTCCTCCACCTGGATATGCTCCATGCTTTGAAGCTGTCCTGCCAAAAGAGAAGCTGAAAGTGGAGCACAGCCGAGAGTACAAACAAGATCGTAGCTATACAAGAGACCTACTGGGTCCCACTGTCTCTCTGTCACAAGCAGCTTTCACTCCAGTTCCTGTAGATACTAGCCAGGTATGGAAATGGAAAGATTGCATATTCCTTTTTAAACACACACATATTATAAGCCTATGATACTTCATTTGGTTGAATTTGCACCTTGTCCCAAACTTGGTTTTTTCTTGGGATTTGTTGAGAGATCTGTTTTGTACAAAGTTTGTTATGAAAGTTTGGGTGGCATGTAAAGCAACTTATTTGTAATAGCCTCTTCCTCTCTTATCTTTTCTCTATTTAGATTGTTTTACCTCCCCACCTGGAAAGGATTAGAGAAAAATTAGCAGAGAACATCCATGAGCTTTGGGTTATGAATAAGATTGAACTTGGCTGGCAGTATGGACCAGTATGTACCTTCCAACTTAATTTTCTGTTAATTGCATAGTATGATTCAGCACATTGGTTTCAATGTACTAATGGGACTGCATTTTTCATCATCTCCCCAAAATTAGTAAGATTTTAAACACCTTCCCACTGAAAGCATGTGGAAACCAACAGCGCTTGTGCATTTCTGAACAAAAATTTGTATTAAAGCTATTTGGTGCTGAAATTTTCAGTCTGTCAGCACAGAAAGCACATAGTGAGTTTTTCCCCTCCTATTTGTTCTTGGAGCAAGACATTCAATTGACTGGTGGCGTAAGCCAATGAAAACAGTTCTCTTCATGTGCTGACTGATGTTACTCTTTTAGAAGTTCCAAATAAGTGTTGTGTATAGGAAATTCCATTAAATCTGATTTTTGCCTTCATTTTCTCCACTTCTTCAGTCTCATGTCTGTACTAGGTGCTCTACATAACTATTTTCTTACCTGTGTCCTACTTTCATGGAGTATGAAAAAAATTTTCATTTTAAAGTCAACCAGTAAAAAATTATATAAGCTTGTTATTTGTATCCCAAATGCTGTTTTATGAAGAAAGATTGCTGTGAAGAGTATATAGAAACATGCAGTAGGTACTAGATATAAGTGTAAAAACACGTATGTATTCTATTTTTGTTACTAAAAAGATTTTGGTCTGAGGATTTCAGGTTACGGATTTAAGGTAACTGGGCATAGGTATCATATTTGGTGTAGCATACAGCAGTACTTAAAAATATATGATTAACAGAGGAGATCTCTAGATTATGTTGTAGTTAATTTCCCCACCAAATCAAATGCAAAACCTCAGTTAAATTAACGTGTCAAAACATTTTAATTGTGGTGTAATCATACCAGCTGTGAAGCAATCTGCAGGAACTCTTAGTGTACCATTACGTATCATTGAGAGTCTAATTGTACAGTTGAACACCATTTAAACCATAAGTATCAAGTTAAGCAGTGATAAAGTTAGTTATGTTCAATATGAAAATAGGTGTTAAATCTTTTAAATTACCTAGCTTTCTCTATCTAGCTGTAGAGCATTGTGGTAGGATGTGCTCACTTTGGGATTGTGACGAAGTATACGCTGATCATTTTCTCAAGGTTGATTTTTTAATCATACTGGTTTCTCACAAATTATTTTATCAGTTTCACAGAATCATAGAATAAGCTGAGTTGAAGGGACTCACAAGGATCATCAAGTCCAACTCCTGGCCCCACACAGCACTGTTCCCAAGAGTCACACCCAAACACTTTTTGAACTCTGTCAGACTTGGTGCTGTGACCACTTCCCTGAGCAACCTGTTCCAGTGCCCAGCCACCCTTAGGGTGATTAACCCTTTTCTGATATCCAACCTAAACCTCTCCTGACTCAGCTTCAGGCCATTCCCTCAGGTCCTGTCACTGGTCACCACAGAGAAGAGATCAGTGTCTGCCCCTCCTCTTTCCCTCTTGAGGAAGTGGTAACTGCAATGAGGTCTTGCCTCAGTCTCCTCTTCTCCAGGCTGAACAGACCAAGTGACCTCAGCCGCTCCTCATACGGCTTCCCCTCAAGGCTCTTCACCATCTTTGCTGCCTTCCTTTGGACACTCTCTAACAGCCTAATGTCTTTCTTACATTGTGGCACCTAAAACTGGCCCAAAGACTCAAGGTGAGGCCGCCCCAGTGCAGAGCAGAGCGGGACAATCCCCTCCCTTGCCTGGCTGGTGATGCTGTGCCTGATACAGGACACACTTGGCCTTCCTGGCTGCCAAGGCACTGCTGACTCATGTTCAACTTGCCACTGCCAGGATTCCCAGGTCCCTTTCCATGGCACTCCTTTCCAGCATCTCATTCCTTGGTCTGTCTGTACATCCAGGGATCCAGGGTTGCCCCATCCCAGGTGCAGAATCCGGCGCTTTGCCTGGTTGAATTTCCCATGGTTGGTGATGTCCCAGGCCTGTAATTTGTTGAAGTCTCTCTGCAGGACCTCCCTGCCCTCCAGGGAGTCAGCAGCTCCTCCCTGTTTTGTATCATCTGCATTTAAGCCACTGTTGTTAATTCTAGTTATCTGAATTCATGCACTACAGCTACTGAGTACTGAAAGAAGGCATGGCACAGAAATTAGCTTGTTTATACTCATGCAAGTCCTCTAATATCAGATGTTGTCTTTTTAGTTCAGAGCAAGATGTATTATATGTAGTACCTAGTGGTATTTTTTCACTAAGTCTAAAAGTTTAAAGGCAAACAGATAGAATCTTTAAATGACCCTCCAGATTATTAAAAAAATCTGCTGTAGCATTTTATATTCCTCCTGCATATCTGCGTCATCAGATCTGTATGTAATATCACCAAAGTGATACCCACTATTGCATGTCATATTACTACTGCATTCTATGCATGTAACAAAGTAAAATAGCAAGATAATGTAAAAAAGTATGGACTTTGTTAACTGGCTTCATTTTAAGTTTCAATATGTGTGCTACTGAAATCATCAGACACATCTGCATGTCGTTGTGTCTGTTTAGTGTCACTGCGCATTTAAAACCAGCCACAAAAATTAAGAATTGATGGATGTCATGAGTTCTTCCACTGATATAATGTGTTTGCAAGGTGGTAGATTTTTATACTGTGCTCAGAAAAAAAAAAGGAAACGGGAAGGTAACCCACCAATTATATTCACTATATAATATAATTATTATATATAGTGTAATTGTAGAACAGAAATAGTGTCACTAGGTAAAATAAATTAATATTGGAATTCTGAGGAAAATACCTGATTTCCAAGACTTAAATTACCTGTACACAGATCTAAACTCAGAGACTATTGTCAATTTTTTTTTTTAATACAGATTACTGTAGATCTTAGGAATCTGTAAATAAATGTTTCCAGTGCTGCTAAAAGATACTTCTCATTTTATCTTCTATTATTTTTTATAAGTAGTTTGATAGTTGAGTTGCCTGTATGGTCTGTCCAAAGAACATTAATCCCATCAAATCAAGATAAATACTCCCTGGAGACTGTAAAGATTTTTCAATCCAAAACATAAACAAATGACTGCTGTTCAATTTCAGAATTATGTGCTTGGATCAAAATGCAAAAATTATGTTACTCAGAAATATTATAGAGAAATGTGATTTTTTTCATGAGATTAAGTAAATTAGATTAAGTAGTAGTGTAACGATCAATTTTGAAAAATTGTAACAATTAGCTTCTTAACGTCAACTGTTAAAATTCAGTTTTCCACCAGAATGATCTGACTGATCAAAAATAAATAATGTTACTTTTCAATGATTCCACTTTGCAGCTTTCAAAGTTAATATAAATGGTGAACTTATGGTCCATCAAAGATTGACACAAAAATGTTATAATACATATAATACATTGAAAAAGTTGTCTCAGCTTAATCAGCAGATGTTAACAATTGCATTGGGGTCTTTTAGGTAATATTTTCAAACGGATGTATTTTATCAAGCCTTTGTAGATGTTGTTGGCTGAACTCTAGCACAAGATGCTAAGCTGAGAGCTGTAGAGTGCTTGCTTATCCCAGCCTCCAAGGTTGCCTTTCTTGGTTATGGCCAGTATTAGACTAAAACTGTGTAGAAATAGAGCCAGTTAAAAATGTTTTTTATCAAATTTTTAAGTTTATATAATGTAGGATTTTGTAAATTATAGTTTGTATTGCTCTCCTATCACTACAGTAAAAGTAAATTCCTGTTCCGCTCATATGTGAATTCTGAACAGTCACATTCTGCTTCTATGGTACTGGAAATAACAGAAACAAACATTTTCTGAATTAAGAGATGGGGAATATTTATCTTTTATATTGTTATTTTCACTGAGTAAGGATTTCAGTACTATTTATATCAATGTATTTATACAAACTGGATGTAGAATTTTTCAAACATGGGGCTGAAGATGAGATGGTACTTTATGGCTGTATGTTAAAATGTGATATAGATTGCACTGTTCTTGAACTTTGCATATTTCCTGTGAACATCTGTATAATAGCATGTACAAATTAGCATTTATTCCACTTGAGATATGCAAATCTGAAGTTTATTTGAAAATGCAGATTCTGCCTTGCTTGAACACAATGATAATGCTCTGAGAATACAGAACACTTTCTGTTTTGAAGTATTGTCCAGTTTGAGTAATTCTAACAGGATCAGCTTTATGATTGGACTGGTTTTAAATTTCTTTTAGTTTTTAAGGCTCGTTAAGCTTATTTCTTTACTGTTTTTTCAGGTTAGAGATGACAACAAAAGGCAACACCCATGCTTAGTGGAGTTCTCGAAATTGCCGGAGCAGGAAAGAAATTATAACTTGCAAATGTCACTTGAAACACTGAAGTAAGTTGCTAGAACTTTTGAAGTTTATAGTTAGAGTTTCATAAGGAGATGCAATTTCCAAAATTATCAATTGACATGTGAATTAAAATTTGATGTGTAAGTGAGGGTAATAGTATGCAAATGAGGGAGTCAGATACATTAATGAATTATGTATTTGGCACTCAAAATGACTTTGATAGTCTTTTTAGAATTATTGTGGTAATACTGATTGTGAAATCATAATTCAGACAGTTGTCATCTAGGAGGAAAAAAATAGATCCAAGCTTTGAAAAAACCAATCTTTGCTTCTTATTTGGTTTAATTCCATTTTTAAAAATTTCTTTTAATTTTCTTTATTGATAAAACTCACTTTGACACTCAGTAGATATTTATTTTTTGCATATGGCTAAATTAAGAACTTTGCTTCAGGAGCCCTTGGTGCTATTTTTGTGTCATCTGTGCATGTTGCCACAGAACAAACAGTAGTAGGCATTCCATCCTTTTGTGGAAGAGTGGTTAGATGTGCCAGTGTCAAGGAAGCTCTCCAGTTGGAATGCTAGAAAATTTCAATGGGACATTAAAGTTTGAAATAATCTAGTTTTCTGGTTCACAAAGATACGATTCCTCACCTCAGCTTTGTCAATCAAGGAGGTGTGAGTTCTTACTTTGCTGTGAATGAATTGAAAAATCTATTAGTGTAAGTAATTTCTTCCATATGTAGCATTGCATGTCGCCAACATGTAAAAATATTTCTCAAACTGATAAATTCTCAATGGTAGATGTGGTTCTTCAGTCACCCATATTTGAAATCTATTTTCTTTTTCTTCTTGTTAGAATATAGTCGCTTTTTCCTATTCAGGGAGTTGACAAAGGCTAAATGTCCGCACGTGATACTACTTTTCTGGGAATATTTGTCCTATATTATTAAAATACTTGCCATGAAAACTGGTAGTGGAATATAGTGTTTACACTCATATTAAAAGGACTTTATGTCCTCATAGTAGAAAGCTATGTAGAACACTCCTTCTAGAACTTCTTGCAAATTTCTTTTCAGGCCAGCTTCTCTTCACTATTTACTGGTCTACCGCTCCCACAGTAAATAAACTACTCAGTGAAAAATGTATTTATGACCCTAAGTGCTAAACAGTTTCTGGAGGGATATTTTGCCATTAGAGGTAAAGCATTCAGAGAGAACTTGAACTGGAAGCAAGAAAATAAGTTCAGATTTTCTACGGGTGGATATGAGAATTACAAGGAAAGTTTTTTGAGCATTTCTTGTCAGCAGAGCAATGTGCTAAGGATTCAAAATACATTCTTCCTTTCTGTTTTATGAAAGTACAAAAGATGATGTCATTAATGTTCACTGCAGTTGGATCTTTTCCGAGAATACTCTATGTAATATGGCTCAGGCAGCAGAAAAATCATTCTCTCATAATTAAATGCACACTGCTAATGTTTCACTAAGTATTGAACAAATTTAATGAGTCCTTACATGATTACTGGTTCAGGGTCCAGTGCTTTTCTAATCTAATGCTGTCAAAACAAACAAATAAAGCTTTTGTTCTATAAACATACAAGTTATAGATTACTCTTCTTTTAGTAATTTTATTGCTTACTCTAGAAGGAGTCTTTCCATTTAATGGATAGTATCCAAAATATAAAGCATTCAGTTCTTCTACATGTTTCAAAATTTGTATGCTTACTGAACTAAGTCTTCTTTACTTCCTTGTATTAGTCCTTGTTCTCTGAAAAATGAAGTTTTAATTTTGTAGTACCGAGTTGTATTTATCATGTAGACATCTGTTGTGCAGGGACTAGGAGCATCCCACTCAGTTTGTTTCTACAAGCTTGAAAATGTGGAAAAATTAGTGCACTAATCAGTTCTAGGTGATCCATAGGTGACAACTTGAGTTGTAAGCTATCTTGACTATTTCTTTACTAGATGTGTCTAGTCTACTAGCTGTCAACCTTGATGAGGGGAAAAAGGGAAAGAAAATTTTATTTTAAAACTTCTAATAATTTTCTTTACAATTTACCTCAAACTGCATACTTGAATTAGTTGCAAGACATCAAGAATAATGCTGGCTGTAATCTTGGTGGTTTGTTGCCAGTTCAGCTGCCAGATGAGAGAGTAAGAAATCAAGGAAGATCTAAGTCATATTATCTGATACAACATTTCTTTTCCATATATTGGGATCTGTGTATATTTTTCAGTACAACTGAATTACTTTTAAGACCTATAAAAATTACATACAGTATGAAATGTCAAGATGCAGGAATGAGTTGCCTCTGAAAATGTCACGGGATTAAAATATGCTTACTCATACTGTTTCTGCACATTCTTATATATATATATTTTATAGTTTGGTCTTGTATTTTTTTTGGTTGTTGTTCTTGCTTATTATTTTGTGACTGGCTTTCCCATTTCTATGTATTTACTCGGTCTTGTGTGATAATTACATGTATCATTGTGATGATGAGAGTTGCTTTCAGCCACTTTAGTTTTTCTTGCTTAGGTTTGAAGTGCCTTAATGGTCTTTCAGATTCTGCCAGTACAGTCTGTCATTTTATCCTCCTGTGCCACTCTTACTTGAATTTGTTTTGTTTGGATAGAGATAATTCCTGGCTTATATTACAAGAAAATTAGGGTTACTTGAGCTTAGCTCCTCTGTACTGCATTTCACTATTAGATATGTTCTGCTTCTTACGCTGGCGATAGCTGCATAGGAATCACGTACTATTTATGCCAGTTGAAATTTAGCTGCATGGAGTATTCTTAGCAGATAGTGTGTTTTGCAGGAAGGGGCCACTGGATATTAGTCTTCTCATTTCTGATTTTACTGTCTAATTTTAAATCAGGATTCACAGTCCATAACAGTTGGACTTACTTCATGTAGCTAGCACTAATAACATGCTGTAAGAATCTCCTTGAAACAGACAATTCATCTGCCAAGAGAAATGTTAGAAGAGTATTTATGCCCTTTTTTTTTTTCTCCAGTCAGTTCAAGAGCAGTAAATATAGTTAAAGCAAGACTAGAAAATATTGTTTTGCCTACTGGCAAGAAGAAATAAAAACCTTGTTTGATACCTTTCTTGCACTTAAGGAAAATTTGGAATGGAGTCCAAGGTATTTACACCTGTGATTTCTTCTGTAATCAGTTTCTATCAAAGATATGGTTATCATCCTCAGGTTTTGAGAAGATTCTCATCTGACTCCAAAGTTAAGACTCTGACTTTTGTTTAGGATTTCTATTAATTTCAATGTAAATATTTTAGTAATGCACCTAGACTAAAGAAAGACTTTGTAAGCCAACACTGAATATAAATGCAGGAAAAAATAATTAATGTCTACAGGATTTGATCTGTAAGTTAAATGAGACTTAAAATTTATGCTGCCAAACAGTGTGACTATAAGGAAAGGAAGAAGTCTGAAGTAATCAGAAACTCAGTGAATAGTTGACCCTGTTTTAAGGTTATATAAATGTTTAGTTTTCTGAAATGAGCTGCATTTTGCAGAGTCAGGCCACAGTGGGCTGGTTCAGTGGCTCTGCGGTATAAGCCTTGTGGTAAGTACATGACACACTGTCTAGCTTGAATAAGATGGCAGTTTTGGCCTAATTCCGCTGTCAGTTCTCTCTTCAGTAGTGTGTCCTAAAAAGATCCAGATCCAACTGAAATCTCTAAATAATAGCTTCCTCAGAAAGAAGACACATTCTAAGGATAAGTGATATTTTTTGCCTTTTTTCTTTTTATCAGCTGTGATATAAGTAACAAAACATAAAAAGATGTGGATATGAAGCAGTATGAATGAGTATGTCAGTTATATGAATAAGTATATAAAGCAGAAATAGTATTTTAAGGGCAGAGAATCTTCCAACTGATACCTCATCGATCAAATATACTATATGATAGTTCCATTTTGAAGTACCTTACCCATATTTTTACTAAAAATTTTAGGAACATCCTGGGGCATTTTCTTAACACTATCAGAAAGCTTATTACATATATAAAAAGGCTGGTGTTGGTCTTTCCGTGTTATATTGTAGTAATTTCCATAGGTCTCATTTGTTTTATAGTGCCATTTGTAGGCACTATAGTATGCCTATAAACATTAGGAACTCTAAATATAGAAACATTGTCAGTAATTAATCTCTGATTTCCGTGTCCTAGAACCCTGCTGGCGTTAGGCTGCCATGTTGGAATTGCTGATGAACGTGCTGAAGAAAAAGTGAAAAAAATGAAACTTCCAAAGAAGTAAGTTGAAATTCAAATGTGTCTTCTTGCTAGGCAGTGTAAATTAAGTGAACTCTATTTTAACAATTCAATATTTACACTGCTAGTTTTATTAGTTTTTGGGCGTGCAAGTACATGCATGAATTCTCAGGAATTTTCAGAAATATTCACAGACCTTCATTCATGGTTTTTCTTCCATATGTTTGTCACCTGATGTGTAGACAAATTTTAGGTTTTTTTGTGCTTCATTGAAATGTCTGACGTTCATTTTTACATGGTTTTTTTATATATGGTGTGTACCAAAGAGACTTTGTAAAGAATTTTTACAGTAAATTTGTCAATGTATTTTACTGTGCTGCAGCTATTTAAAGGCGACCCTTTTGAAAGCTCTCAGATGGCCATGACTTGAGGTGTAGAGAACTGGTACAGTCACCTGAGTTTTTTCCAAGAGATCTCTTGGCAGCGGCATTGGTAAGACTGGGCTTAACCTGGTATGGTATAGTGGCCTCCACTACCACAGCTCTGAAACCAGCCCTCATGGCCCAGCCAAGCTGCCCTGCCTTCTTAGCACCAGTGCACCTCCCCCACAGTTTGGGAATGAAGAATTTGGCAACTTGAACACAGTTGAGATAATGGAACTATAGTTCCATGTGCCTAAATGACAGCCTTACTGTCCTTACTTGAGCCGAAGGGATGAAGGAGGATTATGTAATATGTAAAAAAATGAGAAAGGTAAAGGTCACAGTTTTACTAGGAGAGAACTTCTGTATGGTCTGTTATTCCTGAATTTAAGTTAGTAATTTAGTTTCCTTGGTTATGACTCAGAGCAATGGTAAGTGCTCTTGCTGAGTTCCTGCCACCAGTAGCACCTCATTGCTCTTTGCAGGAACGTGCTCTGTGCAGAAATAGCTGTTCCTCTGGTATTGCATAGCTCCGTTATTCACAGCAGTCCTTCACTGACCCATACCTTTGTATTGCATGCAGTCCCTGAGGCCAGTGTAATAACCTCCAGCACGTTTAACTAAAGCATGCCTTCTTCCTTTTGTGAGCCAAAAGCCTGTGTCTCATTCTGGCAAGATTCCTGCAGGCTTCTAGGTAATACTTTACTACAAGATGTAAGAACCTGGACCCTCAAGTCTTTGATATCTACCACACTGCACAGATTTACATACCATTGATATTACAGTTCCAGAATCCCTGATGTGGTGGCTTTGCCAGAATGAATGGGAAGAAAAGCAAGGTATTAATTTAAGTTCCCCCCCCAAACTGTTCTTCAGTTTCAGTATCCCAAAATAACTGTATATCTCTCAAAGAAGAATAGATATATAGGGCTTTCTGTATTTTTATTCTGAATTTCCTGGGCAGAAATATATGTGCATTTGCAAGATTGTTCAAGTGAATCAAATTTCCTGCTCCTGAAAAACTGCAGTTAATTCTAACGTGTGAAGAAATTATACTTCCTAATATAAGAAGACCAATAATGTTGAGTCTTTTTAATGTCATTAGAAGTCATAACTTTAGAAACCTGAAGTCATACCATACACCAAAGTCAGAATTTTGATACCTCACATATAATGGATTGAAAAAACTAGCAAAAAGGAAAGAAAAATATTGTGGAAATATTCTTAGAAGCTCGTGCAGGGGAGCGTGACAGGAAAGAGCACAGTAATTGCTAACCTGACAAGTGTGCTAATTTCATATATTTCACTGTTTCCATTACTGTCTTCTTTTACTCATCTCACTGAAGTGACTTCACAGATACCTGAGTAGAGGTAACTGATGGCAGCTAACTCCTGTGTAGGCTTGCTGTAATAGAAACCTGCAGATTGGGAACTATGTGGATGGTTGATTTTGGAATGATATTCTTGAATTTTTGTTTTCAAACTTAAGCTTTTTCTTTTTACTGTGGTAATTTTGAAGGAAGATCCCTCAAACTTCTTATTTATAGATGGTAATCCCCCTTAAATACCTGGTTGTTTTGAGTTACTGTTTTCAACGAATAATTTGTTTAAATGTGTTTTAAACTGGTTATCACAGATCAGAATTAATTAAGATTTGTAAAGTATTTGAATATTTTAGAATATAAATGGAGATAAATACTGTTTAATTTTATGGGTTTCTCTCTGTCAGTACAAATAAAGAAAATACAAGAAAATTACCAAATTGTTTAGAAAATAATTGAGCAATTATTTAAACTAGCCATTCTTTATACACCCTAGGGTGTATAATTTCAGTGAGAGAGTGTGGTTGTTTATTTTCACAAACCCCTTCTGTTTCGACCAAAATAGTGCTTTGTATGCTGGAGGAGAAATAGAATCATAGAATCATTTCGATTGGAAAAGACCTTTAAGAGCATGAGGTCCATACTCAGAGATATTCAGGGTACATCCATCCACCAGCTCCAGCCTGTTTTTCCTGGGACCACAGGGAAGCCCCAGCTCTGGTACCTGGAGAGCCTCTGCTCCCCCTGCAGCCCTGGCCCCGCTGTCTGCAGGCTGTTTTTCACACTTTTTTCCCCCCCTCTCACTCCTCTCTGCCAGTGAAGCACTTCACCTTTTCTTAAAAAAGTTTTTCCAGAGGCACCTCCAGCGTGGCTGAGGGACTTGGCTTTGGCCAGCAGCGGGTGCCTTGGGGGCCAGCCAGAACCAACTGTATCAGGTCATGGAGGCTGCCCCGTGGGCACAGACACCCTGTACAGCCCCTGTCTGTCTTCCCCCACAGTCTTCTCTTCCTGCTTCTCTTTCCTTGTATGTTCCCTCATCAGCTGATGTAAGGGGGACCGTGTCCACCACCATGGTGGTGCCACGTGGTGGTGTAGGTTTTCACTGTAGGTTTTCACTGTAGATTTAATAAGGTGTAGGTGGTGTAGGTTTTCACTGTAGATTTAATAAGTCCTGTGGTGCTGCATCCATGACCGTATGCTTTATGTCCTTTACTGAAGGTTTGCTCATAAGTAAAGTAGGAGATTTCTGTAATTAATTGGAAGGGAGCAACTTTATAAAAGTAGCATTTCTAGGAGTGCTAAAAAAAGTGAAGAAGCTGCCTTTCTATTCTGAAGTCATGCTTAAGTTTTAAACATTTGCTCCTATGATTTGAAGGATAGTTATGGTATGAATTATTATGAAGACTAACTTTTAGGGTGGATTTCATAACTGTTCTTGAGTAAGCCATTTGACCTGCTCTGTCTCTTAGCATCCCTTTATGTAACAGGAAGAATAGATTTTATCATTTCAGTAGGAGTTAGACAGAATTTAGTAAGTATTGCCATCTGCTCAGAGGTAGCAATAATATTGTTGATATAAGCATTTAGATAAACAACAGCTTAATCTATTACTTTGAATATGTGGCATTACTGAAATATTTAAAAAACATGTTTAGTTCAGACTGTATTGACCCTGGTCATTTCATTACCAGTTAGTTACTTCATCCCATCAAGATGCAATTAGCTTGAAAGAGAACAAAAAATAAATCAGTAATCAAATGTACATTATTATTCTTTATGTTCAAAGGCAGAGATCATATTTATATAGATATATTGCATAGATGTTATTTCTCTCTTTTGTGGTTTCTATTAATTTTTTTTTCTTACTGAAATTAACTGTGAGTTCTGTTTTTTTCAACAGCTATCAGTTGTTGAGTGGATATAAGCCAGCACCCATGGATCTGAGTTTTATCAAACTGACCCCCTCTCAAGAAGCTATGGTGGATAAACTAGCAGAGAATGCTCACAATGTGTGGGCAAGGGACCGTATAAGGCAAGGCTGGACATATGGCATCCAGCAGGTAAGTGCTAGCTTCAGACACTTAAAACTTATCTATTGAGATATTTCACAGCTGAATGGAAATAATGGTGATATGCAGCTAATGAATGCAAGTTTTTCAGTCAAAGAAAATAAAAATACATAATTAAAGCAATCCTGCTAAACAGCAGTATGAGACTCTTTTACAAGCAGTATTAAAAAAACTTGGTGGTATATTCTTGTATGCTGTCTAGATCTCAGGGTGAGAAAATTGCATGCAGGAAGCTAATATCTCCAGTATTTTAGGAAATGTAAATACTGGCTTTCAGTAGGAGAATCATTTAAATGTTTGCAGTTCTGGGAATTGAATAATTTTGTTTATCCAGGAAAATCAGAATGCAAACTTCTAGTAATAACTTTGCTAATATGTTATATTTCTGGCAGAAGCCATGTTTAACTGAGAATAGTTAAGTCAGTCTCAAAGTTCCAGTCCTACTTTAGTTGTTCTATTCCAGTGAATAGGAATATTATTTGGTAGTTATCATAATGTGCTACAAGGGAGGGGAGTAAGAATAAAGCATGGTAGATAATTAAAAGCAAAACTCAGGTTCTTTGGGTTTATTTAAAAAAACCCCAAAACCAGTCAGTTTGGTGTACCATGCGCCTTATTTAGTGTTTTTGAAGACAGCTTCTACATCAGTTTTCCCCTTAAGATTTTCTATTCTTTTTGTGATTGATTGTGAATTTTATATACAGAAAGGTCTCTTCACCTGTGTTAATAAATGCGTAATAGCATTTCACAGTGAAATTTTAGGACAATTCACCCCTTGAGGAAAAAAAAGAGTTTTCATGGTTTTGTGCTGAGCATAAAAGATCATTATTTGTGCAAAAATGAGAAACAGCTGTTTTGTAGGTACATACCCTTTTCTTCCTAAAGAAAGGAAGAAGACTTCCCAAAACCAGTGGTTTTTTTTTTGACAAAAATTTGAGTTACACAATTCAGTGCCACACATGTCAAATTTTTTCTTCTACAGGACCAAAATTCTTTCTACTTACAAAGCTTTTGTATAAAATAATAAAATAATCTGGTTTTATACATATTAAGTTAAGCACTTAACCTCATCACACGTGTGCGTATGTGTCAAAATATACGCTGCATATCTTCATTTCAACGTTGTTCATTACAGTATCTTACTATGAAGCTGCCACTGTGTTACTTTGCAAGCTATTTAGGAAATCTATGTTCTGTATTTGGCTCTAGACAGAGAGTGAGTCAATTCTTCTGTTTGCAGACTGGAATATATGTAATATTCCTTCCTAGAAAAACACTGAAGATAATTCAGTGTTAGTGCAAGTCCCCTGCTTACCCGAGGATTAAATTTCCCCATAATACTGCACCTTTAAGTAAGAGAAGGTGGCCCTTTGAAGTGCTGTTAACATTTCTGATGGAATATGAATCGTGAGAAATGTTGGAAGTGATGATTTTCTGTTGTCAGGTAGGGGGAGGGGATTAATTTGTTTTGAAGTCACTATTTCAATCCTGTGTTTATGGAGACAGTGCACAATTCATTTCTAGAATGAGAAACTGTATGCTCAAAAGAAATATTTCTGATATACTAAAGAATGCACTTAATAATTTATACCACGTCTCCCATTTTTTCTTTTCTTCCAGAAGCCAGTCATTTTTAATACAGGACCTTGCCAATTGTGAGCTTTGAAATGAATGAAAGTTGGGAAATAGTTACAACTTTTATAGGAACGTGACATAGCCCGAAATTAAATTTAGTTTTGCAACAGAATTTATTGGTTGAGATGAAGTTAAGAAGTTTCTGGAATCAAATGCATCTCTTAGCTAATTATTTCTAAGTAGCATTGGGAGAATTTAATCCCATGACTCATATGTAGTGAATAAAGTTTCTTAGATCTTGAAGACAATTTAATGTACCCTTTGTATCTGTGTATTTTTGAAAAAAACCCTACTTTGCCATTTTTATTGGAGTGAATTTGTGGCTAAATTGTATGTTTTCTGAATTAGTGAGGTATTGAGTAGGAAAGTCAGTTAAATGATGGTGTCAAAGACTTTCACAGTGTAACTGGTTTGGGAATGGTGTGTAAAAGATGTAATGGGAGTGGGTGGCAATGAAAAAAATTTCTCCTTTACATCTCAATATTTTTATTATACGCTGTCTTTATGTATGTTTTGGCATGCCTGTTGATATAGAAGGTTCTACATGTGAAGAGGTATGATGTGATAGTCATAAATCATTAGTTTTATTGTGGTTCCCAAAAGGCAGTGGAGTTGCTCCAGGCCACAACTTGGGTTTTAAAAAAAAACCCAACCCCCCCCAAAAACATTCATCAGATGAATCTAGTATGGGACATAACCTAAAAGTAAACACTTCAGCTTAATGTCAGAAGAATGATGAAGTTTGTCTTATGTACTGTGCCCTGGCAAAGAGACTAAACTTAATTTTGAACCTAAAATGTTCTGTCCCTGTGAAGAGACATTTTTGAGGCTCACAGGAAGGGAGCAGAGGGGGGAAAAAGGACTCATCTACTCACTGAACAGCTCTCTGTATTTTATCTGCTGACTCCTAAAATATTTTCCTGAGGGAAAATCTTGGAACCCTTGGCCCTGGAACTTTGGCTTGCCCTAGGCTCCCTTCCTAATAAATGTCCTTCTCACTGGATGACAAAGGTCAGCATGAAAATGAAATCTGTGCTCACTTATTAAAATTTATAGTTTGGTGTGAGAAATCTCATGAAAAAGAGAGGTTTATTTCCAAACCCCTTAGTCTTATTATACTGAATGGTGCATTACTCATTTTTCAAGAGTTTTTAAAAAAATTGGCTCCAATAGCCTCAAAGATGTCTGACTGGACAAATAAGATTTAGGTATCTAAATCTGTTCTGATGGCCATAGACAAGATTTTTTATAAAAAGGTTATTGGAATGGTAGCCTCTAGTTAAGTTTTCAGAAATTTTTTAAGCCCTCAGTATGAATCAAGCTCTGATTTTGACTACCAGGTTATGCTCTGAAAGTCTTAGAAAAATGCTTCTGCTCTAAATCTTGACTGGGCTTAGGTATATCTGATAAATATATAACTGTTCTTCCTTATCAAGACAAAGACAGTTATGGGCATGCAGAGAAGAGCCTGGAGATTTAAAAGTAAAAAGCCTAAGTGCCTATGAAACTGATCACATTTGGAGTTGGGAATCCCCTTAATTGGGCTTTTGCAGTACTGAGTGCTTATGCTTTAAACATGCAAGTATTTTTCTGTGTCTGCTTCATTCAAACTGACTAAAGACTTTTGTGTGCTCAGTTGTGCACTGTTGTTGAGAATGTGGTGCAGTGGTGCAGTGAACAGTGTCGTAGTTATGCTTTCAACGGAGTATGATTGCTAAAGATGACCAAGAGCTCAGAAATATTCATGACCTTCAGGAAGCAGATTTACAAGATCAACAGTGTACTTTACTCTCTTATTCTTGGCCAACAAGTTACTGCAGTCTCATGGATAGTTAAACAGGTAGATGATGTCGTTTCCCAACAATAGTACGTCCTGCAGAAGCTGCCATGCTTTGGATGTCGATGTTGATTTGCTCTTAATTCCATAATGTTTCTCTCTCCAAATAATTTTTTTTTCTTCTGGAGAAACATCCAACAGCTGAGTTTCAGGAGTACTTACAATGTACAGATAACAAATACCATTTATTAAAATCCATAAGAAGAGAGCAGAATAGCGAGCTGTTCTTTCCTGGGTGCAGTGCAGAGATGCTTCTCATTTAGCTGACATACATAATCATATGGCAAGCTGCTAGCTCTAGCTGTTGTCCACACTTTCACATGCTTCTGCTTGACTCCAATGGGTTTATTTCATGGGCTACATTTTGTCATCCCATCATATTACTGTGACATGTTACAGTACTGGAATAAAGCGACATGATGTTATGCTGTATAATTCTATAAACAGATCTTGAAGAGCTATAAAATAGTTTCCTAAAGGAAAGAAGCTTACAGATGTTTGAAAGTAGATGAACTAATCACTGGGAAATATGTTATGAACAGCAATCGTGCTGTGGCTGTAGGACGAATTAACTAATCTAGTAGGTCTGTTCTGTGTGAGAGCCACATCATTTTGGGATTACATAAAATGAAAACATTAAAGAGATACTGTCAAGTAGTTCATTTATAAACCATTTCTTTCTTTAAAAACTGCTGGGGAAAATGCCTTCCAACTTCCAGATTTTTTTTCTTCTTCTAAATCCACCACTGCTTGTCAGGCTTTTTTCTTAACAAGATATAACAAGCTACATTTTGTGCATGACTATATACAGTATTTTTGTTCTGCTGCTGCAGAGCCAGCCAGCCAGTCAGGAGAGGGAGTACAAGTTAGCTAATAAATCCTGTTCTCAGAACTGTCCTGACAACTGTGATGGTGTAGGTATAAATGATACTGCTCACAGTGTCCACACTGCACACACACATGGTGGCTCACTGGTTTTCTGGCAGCACTGCTGGCAAGCTCACCCTGTCGTGTTTGTTGTGGCAATTGCTTGGAAATCTTTGTGATAATGAGAGACGTGGATCTTGCATGTCGGTGGAGACATGACAGCAAGCAGAATCAGTTCACAGCTGTGGAATGAGGGTTTGCTAATGGTGCAAAGGGAGCTAAGAAAACAATAGCACATCTGTCTAATGGATGTGTGCTGAAATACATTTGTTTTGTGCTTGTAGTTTAACAGCTTTGGTTGGGAGAACAAAAACATTTCAATACCACAGAATATGTATCTGTACAGCTCTAATACTTTAAATTGCAAAACGTGTGTTCCCATTAAATTACTATCATGTTTTTCCTGCACTCTTTCCTACTATGTGCTTTAACTTCTCAGTCCTTTCCTATCTTTCTTTTTAATAAGCGCCTATTTACATATGTTTCTGGTGACCTTTTGTTCCCTTTAGTCTAGTGGTCCATGCTGTTCCTGAACTTCTCAGAGCTTTGGGAAGGTCCAGGAGTACACAGCTTTGCAATACGACAGTTATAGCTCTGAAAACTACATTATTATTTTTGGATGTCTTTTAGAGGTTTAGATGATGCTTTGTTTTTTGTTACTGAATTACTTCTGAAGCACACAACCTTATTACACACACTGCATCTCCTAATAGGTTCTTTTAGAGCTGCTTATAGAATTTGACTAGGGTTTTCGCTGCTGCTGTAGACGATACGGACATTCCTCATTTCATTCTTACATGAGATCTGTCTGTGCAAGTTCCAAGAGCAGTTGTAGATCCAGTGCCACGAGATCAGTTATCAACACGTCACACGCTCATTGAACGAAAGAATGCACTTTACATCTGACGTGCGTTTCCTTTGAATTATTTTGCAGCAGTGTTCTTCACTTGTCATGGAAGTTTTAAAAGGCTTGTTGATGTTTTTTGGTGTGTGTGTGCGTACTTAGGTACTTTTTTCTGTAGTTCTTTTTTCTTCATTTTAAGAGCTATATGCAATTAGTACCATCGTTGACCAATTATTGTCTAATTTATATCCTTTTGTACCCTACAAATAAGTGTATGTATGCCCATTCAAATAGTTTTTTGTCTATCATTTGCTATATGTAGCAGAATCTGTAGTGTACACTGTGAAAAGTAATACTGACTTTTCATGGTCAGTGCTATATCACTGACATTTAACTTAGTTCCATCCAGGGCACATTCTGCCAGGCATCCCAAATTTTTACAGTTGCAATGTTTTCTTAAGTAACTAAATTAAATTCTAAATTATTAATTAATGTTACATCAAATGAACACAGGGCTGTGTAATAAAATATACAGGCTTTTTCCACCTTTTTTTTTCTGTGTTATGATAGGTTCTGAATTCAAAAGAAAAGAATTATATAAATGTCATGTGTGCTACCCAGCTCAAACTGTTTGTGTGTTAATGAGTGGTTGCCAGACAAACTCTGTACAAAACAGTTGAATCTTTAGACTGACAAATCTGGAAAATTCTGATTTAAAAAATTTTGGTTTAAAGAAATTTTAAAACTTAGGATCAATGTTAAAACTTATTTTAACAGCCTCCAATAACTTCTTTGTATTGAGTGGGAAGAATTCAGTCTATGTACTACTTGGAAATGTACTCAGTAAAATTACCACTCTTAGCTAATCAGTTTTCTTGCTTACTTGATTGTGAATGTGCAAAGCTCAATCACTGTACGGGATCATTCTCTGCACTTATACCAGAGAGGTGCAGAAGGTCATTAGTATGAAAACTTATGATGAATATAACAATAAGAGTGCTTAATGTAGCAGTAAGTAACACATTCAAAATTTAAATAGATATGTAATAGGAAAAAAAAAAGAACAAAGTTGTTAAAAGCAAAATCTCTTCTCACATTCAAATTCAAACACATAGCCAAAGTCTTGAATGGGTGAAAAATGTCACCTAAATAAAATTAGACCCAAGGAAAAAAATCTGTAAAATCAAGTTGGTTTAATACATACAATTTCTGTATTCCTTTTTCTCCCCTTGCTCTCATTTTGTGCTTAGCCATTTTAGAAGCACTTATACTATATTTCATTATATACATTGTTATAAGCTGATTGCCTGTATGTTAATGTGTATTAATGGTTTCTATGGCAACTACAAATGCATTAGTCTAACATTATATCATGGATAAGAACTTACATATTTATTGTTCCAAACTTCTGTTTCGTATTTTTAAATACAGTATTTCACAACATCTTTTGGACATATAGTGCTTCAGAGGAAATTATTTCACTTTTTTGTGTCCTTTCAATGACAAATAATTAAAACTCATAGTGTTTCATCACCTCACATGTTAATGTGAATATTCTTATATCAAATAATGATTTCTCATAACCTTTACTTCAGCATTTGCTCGAAGGACACAGCCCTTTTTCATATCTACCAAATTAAACATTGGACAAAGCAGGATGTCAGCTTAAGAATTCGGAATAAATATAAAAAGTAGATCCCTCAAATGGTATTAGTGTTGGCCCTGCCACTGTCCTTTCCACTGAATATAATTAGAGCTGACATGGTTTTGTAATTTGTGTCCCCAGCAATGCATTACCTTTATCTTTCTGTTAGCCCTTTTAGCATATTGTCCCTTAATATTTCAGATTTCATCATGGTTTATAACTGTACTTTTAATATCTGCTCACTTTGACAAGGCAAGAGGCAGGTAGCCTTGAATCTGCGCATTTAAAGGATAACAAAAGATGCCTGCAAGAATTTTTTCAGAATGGATGTGCCATTTCTTCTCTACTTGCAAAGATAGAATTGAAACCTCATATGTTCCTGAAGCTAGAACTGTAATGCTGTAAAAGAAGTAAGGTACTTTCACTGTAGACACTACTATTATTCTAAAATAATAGGCATTGTTTTTGGACTTCTTAATATGTCTAACCAATAGTAAAAGCCTCTCAGTATCTTTGGTATTGTACCAAGAGAACAAACAGCAAATATTTTTTATATGATATGTCCAGTCCGTAATTTTTAAAATAAATATAGATATTGGGAAAAACGTGGAGAGTTCTTTGCATGGTTTCTCTCACTGCCAGCAAATTCTGACAGGATGTGAGAAGAAAATGTACACAAGAAAACAATTTTGTTAGTCACTACATATTATATTAGCCATTTAAATAATCCAATTAAACACTGCTTTCAAATAAGATAATATTGCAGTAGAGGAAAACCTAATCAATGTTTTTAAATAAACCTAAAGTAGGAAGATTAAACCTTACCAATACTTTCATTTCAGCTGCAGGAGAGGTTAATTATCTATTACAAAAACTCTATACATGAAGCACATAAAGCATATGCTTGCAAACCCCATTATTTTTTAAAAATACATGTCTTAAGTAGTTGTGATAGTAAGGCACAGGTTTATTATCTGTTTTATAGTTTATTAATTAGTGTTGCATATATTTATTATTTTTTATTAGTAGTATTTTGTTCTTTTGTTTTTATCATGTTTATTATTTGGGCATTTCATATATCTTGTTTAGTTCTACAATAATAAAACAAACAAACAAACACCTGTATATTTGTGGTACAGAAATGTCTCTTTGCTTTAGTTAGAAACAAGATTCTTGTTATGGTAGCTGCTTCATAAACAGTGTATGAAATATAATCCTTTTGACTTTTCCGTCAAATTCTGCATATATCCTTGTTTCTGTGGTTTGTATTGTTACTTTTTCTGGTAAATTTGACAGAAAATTACAGCAGGTATAAACAAAGCAGTGCGGCTTAAAATGTGTTTCACTTGTTTTTTAGTGAATTCTGTCTATTGCAGTTTCTTGGATTCCTTGCCATATTTGAAATTACATGATTTCAGTTGGTATAAACAGTAATTTTTATGCTGCTATTATAGCATAATCTTGTCTGTAAGACAAAACACAGTTCCCAAAACTGAACTGATTTTTTCATACTTATGCAGGATGTGAAAAATCGACGAAATCCTCGCCTCGTACCATACGCCCTTTTGGATGATCGAACGAAGAAGTCCAACAAAGACAGTCTTCGGGAAGCAGTCCGCACCCTCCTAGGCTATGGTTACAATCTGGAAGCTCCTGATCAAGATCATGGTAATTAATTTTGGGGTTTTTTCCCTCAAAAAAAAGGGTAGAATTTTCCACTCTGCTACTGAATTTGTTGGTCCAATAAAACATTTTGGACGGGTGCCTCCAAATCTAATAGGTGCTTTTCTCCATTTTCTCTTCTCTTAGATCTTAATTTCTTACTTTGCTATTGTTTCCTTTCCTTGTCCTGTGGCCTCAAATGAATATTTACAAAATGTAACATTTTTAAATTTTAAAGCAATTATTTACCATTTATATCAATAAACACAATTTATTGACTAGTTTTTATTTAATGCTGTATTTGCTATATCAAGACAAAATAGGAAAAAATATGTAAACTCAGTAGATGTGAATTTTATATTCCTAAAATTTAAACTTTAAATAATGAAGAATTCTAAACTTTGTGTACAATCTTGTATTTAAACATTTAAAGCTACAAGGTGAAATTTTCTAAGATGAATGACTGCAAACCAAATTTCTGTGAATGTCAACCTGCTAGTCTAGAATTGGATACTCTGTTAGAGCCTTTAAGTTTCCTGAACATTCTCAGGTCTTGGAAGTTGAATTACACTTTAAGTAAATTTAAACTCACTTTTTACATATGTTTTCTTTGAATTTGCATCATTGCCAGATTGAATGTTTTATTGATACTGTGGGCAATATTTTCAGTTTCAGACATCCTAGACAAGGAAAAAAAAAACAAAACCAAACAAAGGAACTATATAAACTATTAATAAAGAAGTTTTAAAGAAACAGTACACAACATTTAACTCAATAACTGCAGAATATAAAATGTTAAGAAAGTACACGAAATCAGGAGACGTAATGTACAAATAAAATAAATAGATATAACTCCTGTCAGAAGTTCCTATAACCCATATTTCAGAAGTTCACTTAGTGATAAGGATATATGGAATAATCAAAATTGAAACTAGCATTCTTCTAATCTCAGCAAAATGTGGGTATTTTGAGAAATGTGTCTAAATATTTTTTTTTTCCTTCATGTAGTGATAGTATTGTTAAGTTTAGACCTATTTAGGCCATAGACCTTCAGTAAAGCATTTCTGCAGAAGACATAACTAATACCTAAAGTGTACACAAGGAACCTACCATTTGGAATTTCTTTTCCGTAGCACATGCATGCTCTGATCCTCTGCTTTTATGAGATACTGCTATTAAATTACACTTAAATATGAGGCATTGCTGAGACCATGAGTGTGTAACAAGGTTGGATTGCTGACCAGGTAGAACAATGTTCCTTAGTGGAGTGGACAGTGTTGGTGTCAAAATGCCATGGTCTCACTCTTAAATGTGC
This sequence comes from Gymnorhina tibicen, assembly GCA_013399875.1. Lineage (NCBI taxonomy): Eukaryota > Metazoa > Chordata > Aves > Passeriformes > Artamidae > Gymnorhina > Gymnorhina tibicen. The sequence continues at coordinate 4,777,710 of VXAZ01009477.1, forward strand.
CTATGCCTAGCCTGGGGAGTGTGAGCCTGCTGCATACTCCTAGAATTTCTTCCCCTCCCACTGCTGGGAAGGAGATGCAGCAAGGAAAGATTGAGCATGACTTCTGCTTGGTTCTGAGAAGGTGAGCTGGCTGGTAGAAGAGGCCTTTGCCTTTTGTGAAGATAAAGGGGCTGTCTAAAGGTGTAGGCAAGAGAGGAGAGAGCACACTCCTTTTCCACAGTCTCTTCCACATCCTGCTGAACAGTATTAATCCCCTTTTTCATTTATGGCTCTGAGAACCACATGCCGCTGCCTTTCCTTGGGAATGAACTGTTGAAAACCACTATTTTTTCCTTAGAATTCAGAGATTGTTGAGCTGGTTCTGTGAAGGGAGTTACTAATGAAATGTAATGAACATAAGTGCTGTCCTTGAATCTGAAAGAAGTGATCAATGCTGTTGCAAAATTCCCAGAGAAAAGGAACTGCAGAACAGTGTCCCGTGAATTGGTCTTTCTTGAGTAAAGACTAGAATTGCATTCAGCAAAAGATTTTAATAGTCATTTTGGGGATTTAGATTTTGCAATTTATGAGCTTTTCAAGTTTTGCAGATGCATAAAACATGTCACAAGGATCCTCTTTCATCAGCCAAAATCCATACTGTTATTAAGGGATTTAGAGCCCCCTAGTGGTGTTCTGCATCTCCAATCATTAATTTTTATTTAAACATTAATTTTACAAAGTTCTCTAGTATTGGTTTTTATACTTTGTTACTATTATTACTTACTGGTTTCCCGGAGGAGCTGTATTTTTGGGATTGCTTAGGCTCTAGAAAGCATTATGTTACCTAGAATCTAAAAAGAAAGCAATTTCTCAGTTACCATGCTTTGCAGTGCTTCATCTGTATAGGTGAGGTACTAAGGATCTTCAGAAGTCTTTTTAAGGCATTAATTGTGTAGACTATCAAAGAGAAAATTTTACGGATAAAGAATTATGTGGCAAGGAGCTGAGTTTCTTAGAGGAAATGTAATGAACCTTACCTAACTGAAGTCAGGCATGGTGGCATGAGAAGTGATGGTTGGTTCTGAGGGATGTGATTTTATAGGCTATCCTAGTTGATAGTGGAAATGTGGACCTTGATGTGTATGAGAAAACAGAAGAGAAAGGGAGAGGTTCTTAGCATGGCCTAACAAACAGGTGCAAGTAGGTGCAGACACATTTGATCTTGTAACAAACTCAGGAAGAAGAGGAATTGTGGTGATTAGACTGGAATGCTGATTTTTCAAAGGTTGCACAGGCTTTGATACATTACAAATTTGTGGGAAAAGATCCATGCTTTTGGCCTTTTTCTTCCCTAATCTGAGGAAAAGAATCCTTGGGTCAGAGTGATCCTTGATTCATCTATTTGTAGCTGCATTCACATTTCTAAGTTCTCCTTTCTTTGTGTGTGTGTTTTTTTTTATATATATATATTTTTTTTCCCCCCCTCTAATTCCCAGAATGGGCAAGGACATTTTTCCCACACGGCTGTTCTGCAGGCACATTCTTCTTTTCATGTCTATATTCAAAGCGTTTCCTTTACTTTTTGCTTTTGCTTTCACTCTTTCTTGTCAGTAGTTGAAAACAGTACTTTCTGTGTTGATTTTTTTTTTCCCCTTTATAATTATTTTTCTTTTTTTAACCCTTACAGCAACAAGACTGGACGTGTGCGGTGGGATAATGGAAAAGTTCAGGATCTTCCGTACGGAAAAGACTTACGCAGTGAAGGCTGGGAAGTGGTACTTTGAGTTTGAGGCAGTTACTGCAGGAGACATGAGAGTTGGCTGGACCAGGCCAGGTTGTCTGCCAGATCAGGAACTTGGCTCAGATGAAGAAGCTTTTGTTTTTGATGGCTTTAAGGTTTGTACATGTTTATCTGTAATAATATGAGTGACTGCAAAACTTTTAATTTTTGTGTCTTGTTCCATGTATCATTGCCTCAATTGCCTTCTCTGCTTTCATTGATGTTTCATGAAATTATTTCTCTCTGTCTTAGAGGGCCTAGGTAGAATAACTGCAATCAGTGTCACCTGAAAAATTAATTAGCAAGGTTTGGCATTTCTATAATTTTTTTCACAAGTTCACGTGTTTCTACTATATATATTTATATATAAAGAATTGAAAATCCAAGTGGCTTAATCAAATTCAAAATACTGGCAGAGCTTTAATTAGCTATGAATAATTTCTTTAAAGTTTTACTCCTTTGTTCTCTCTATAAGAAGTGCCATTAGGGAATAAATATGGTTAAGATTATTAACAGTAAGTGTTTTAAGCAAACTGTATATCAAAGTTTTTGTAGAAATGTAAGAGTTCCAAAGAGTATAGCTAGGTTTTCATGGAAATCCTTACAGCTTAAATGAACACTGATAGAACCACTAAGATTTGCTCAGATTTAACTCTGTGTGAAAAAAATGTCAGATCGAAATCTAGTAGTAAAAATATATAGGAAAACAAACCTTTATATTACTAATTATCATCAGAATAGATTAAATGACTCATTGAAATTTTCAATTTCAGTATGAGGGCAAGTGCAACTAGTATCCAAACCTTAATTTTTATTAAGGCTACTGCTGACTCATTGTCAAATTATTTCTTGTATCTGGTATTGGAATTAATTTCCTTTATTTCTATTAAAATATGTATCAGAAATCAACAGTATTCCTGCATGTTCCCAGTAAGATAAAGTTCTCAAAATGTATTTTATTTATGCTGTGAGAATTTATTTGTTTCCCACTCTTGTGTTGGATGAGAAGATGCCTTGAAAAGTGAACTGAAAAGTTTTTTTTTGTAAAGTGTCTTATGTAAACCATTCAAGTCCTCTATTTTTACTGGAATAGTTGTGTTGCCTTCTGAATCTTAGGGTTTGACCTTTAGGTCTCAATCCACAAAGCTATTTTGTTGTCTTTGATTTTGATGGGTTCTTCCCTTGGTTGGAGAAAAAAAAATTGACCTTCAGGATATCCAGAAAGGTTTGTTTGTTTTGTACAAATTCCAGGATGGATACATAAATATCTACTTGTGACAAAATACATGAATAGGATCTTATTTGCTATTAGTTATTGACACTTTTTTTGTTCTATGCTTGGTTGGAGTAGTCCTTAACAGATGTTAATTTAGTTGAACTCCAATCCAAGACCCCATTAAAAGCCTTTTCAGTCTTTGACTTGAAAGTCAGTCATAGGAATCATTAATCATGCCCTCAGCTAGTCTGGAATCTATCAGAAACCCAGTGCTTGTCTCATTCACAGACAGTTCTATTCCTTCCAAAATCTGAAATGAGAGAAAGATTAATGTATTTTTCACAAAAAATTTTTAGAATTATACTTAAGGAAACAATACAGTTGGTTGGCAAATAATGAATTTATAGACTACTAAAGTAAATAAAAGCGGGTTTTAAATAAAAATAAAAAGGGTTTGTGAAGCAGCTATTAAACATTGTAATTGATAACATATTATTGTAATTACAAGTCTTCCACGGAACTTCTGCAGGAAACTAAAGTATACTCTTACTTTCTACTAAAATGTTGAAATAGCAATTTTCCCTGTCAACTCTCCTAGCAGTGTTTTACAATGCTGATGTGAGGGGTGCTTGCAGGAAGTTAATTGTTGGATTTCCATATTTAGAGTCAGTTTGGAGTACTCATGGACACAGTTTTGGAATGATACTCTGTGAAAGCGTCCATTATAGTGCCAGCTTAATTGAGGCGGTTAATTATTAGTTCTACCCTTAAAGATGAGAAGAACACATACTTTGTCACTATTTTTCTTTTAAATGCTTTTAATTATTTTCAGGCACAGCGGTGGCATCAAGGTAATGAGCATTTTGGCCGCTCTTGGTTGGCAGGAGATGTTGTTGGATGTATGGTTGACATGAATGAGCACACTATGATGTTCACCTTAAATGGTGAAATCCTGCTCGATGACTCAGGCTCAGAACTTGCGTTCAAGGACTTTGAGGTTGGTGACGGTAAGTACTGTAATATATCATGCTGTTAACTTGCTGTAGCCTGGTTTTTGCTCTGACTTCTCTTTAATGTGTTTCTTTTGTGTTTCATATCCCCATTCTCATCCCTGTCCCTGCCTGCCCTTCCTTGTCCTTTTTATCATTTGATTAGTATTAACCCTTTCGAAGGGAAATTTGCTGGGTGTGAGCATGAGGAAGGGCTTTTTTCTGTAGTGATCTTTGTGGCCATCTTTTGTTGAGAGACCCTTTAACTGTTTTTCAGGGATGTGTCTGAAGAGGCAGATTCATGACTTTTAATATTTCATGCTCACTGCAGTAGATTACCATGTGATAGAATCATGGAATGTATCATAGAGTGGTTTGAGTTGGAAGGGACCTTTTAAGAGCACCTAGTCCATGCCCCCTGCCATGAGGGGCAAGGACATCAGATTTTATCTAGATGAAGTACTGAAATACTACCAAATTTTGGTCTAAATAGGGAGGAACTGTGGTGGGGATTTTAAGCCATCTTTAAGGTTTTGTTTTAGCACTGGGAGAAGAAATGACATCTGATCCAGGATAAAGTCAGCTGATACAAAACTATCCTCCAAAATATTTTGCTTAATTCTAAACCAGCAGATTGAGCTTTGTGCCTGTTGTAGGGCTCTTGGTGCAGGTTTCAGCATCCACAAGCAAGTGTTAGTTTACCGTGAAGATGTAACTTAGGAAATTGCTAAAGATGGCAAAGATTGTGAGAGTATGTGAGGTGGCAGATTGATTTTGTACCAAAGGAATATTTTTGTTTATGAATTTAATTATATACCTGTGTGCAGATAGATACAGAAAAGGGGTAAGAAATTGTGTTAAGTAAGTTAACTGCCTAAAACTTCTGAACTATGTTAATGTAAACAAAAAAATTAAGCTTTAAGCTTTCATTTCTTGTAGGTACATATATTCTGCCATATATGTTATACATCTGTTAAACTGTGTAAGTGTAGCTGAGAGTTAAAGGTAAATTGGTTGAACAATAAGAACTCCAAATGATACTGTTGAGTTACTCATCCCTATCCTATTCTCAGGGGAAATACGAATTTTATACGTCTTAATTAGGCAGTTCCCTCTTTGAATTTTAACCATCTTTTTTTTCATCTGAATTTCAGAGTATTTTACTTTCAAGAGTCCTTTGGGAGAATTTCTTTCCTTCCTCCGCCATACCTTAGGAATAAAAAATATTTTAATTTTACTTAAAATTACATAATTGCCATTAATTTTCTAGACTGGTGCCTGTTACTTTATGGCCTTCCAATTCCTTTAGATGCAGTGGTAATATGATGAGGGAGAGGGATACGTGAATTGGCTTACTGTTAGTGTTATATGCAAAAAAATCATCTTGGTGCCATTAAATTTTAATGGCTTTCCAGTTGTTACTTAGTATACTCCCATTGAGGAATAGGGGATTCTGAAAGAAACTCAAATTCCATTAAATTCTGAGGGTAGCCTGCTTTTATTCCAAGCTGATGAAATAACAGCGGTGTACTTTTTGTGGTGCTTGTTTCTAGCTGCAGGTTCAAATTGAAACAGATCTCTCTGCTAAAGGAATTCCTGGCTTGACATGGAGCCTGAAGGCTTTGGTAACCATGTCAGACTTCATGTCAAACCTCCCAGATTTTCCACAATATTTTTCACATTAATGAAATTCACATTTCACATTCCACAATATATTTCACATTAAGTTCCTTTAGTATTGTTTTGTAGAAAAGAGTTTGCCCTTTGAAATAAGACCTCCGGTTTTCAAGGGAATGTGTTGATTGATCTCAGATTTAGTAACTCCAGAGCTATATTTGAAAATATTATGGGTATTTAATATACAAATATTGGGGGGAAAAGGAGAGGGGGTGGGAAGGCAACGGAGTATGAGTGTGTATATGCAAACACACGTATGAAATACCCCAAATAAATTGCTTTTATGGAGCTTGCTTTTTTTTTTTTGGTAGGCTGGCTTTAGTTTGGTTTTGTTACTGGCTCTTGCTTAACAGCACTGAGACCTTTCTGCAGGCCACTTCAATCAGTGAATCATGTGCATGTTGTGTTTCCGCAAAAAGGGACCTTTCATTGTAGAAAACAGAATTTCTGATGCAGCCTCACAGTAAATCAGTCCTGTAGTTTAAATTTAGGAAACAGTGAAAAGGGGATGTGGTGCTCTGCCATCTTAGTAATAAGGCTCGTGTGCTGCATGTTAGGTTGTACTACCAACAAGATTGTGATTATGGCAGATGAATTTATTTATGAGATACCATCTCAGTAGTTAAATTGATAAACATAATGGCATCTTACTATGCATTTGTAGAAGATAAATTTAACTGTAGATATGAACAGGTACGCTGTACAACCCAAATTTTATTTTGTCAACTTGTGATCTCTGTGAGCAGGAACTGTTGGTAGTGTTTGACAGGTTGAGTCAGGAGGTTCATGTTGTATTCTTGAAAGTAGGGAACATTATGAAAAGTGTTGCTGTCCTATGCTTTTTCTATGTGTGATAGACAGTGCTAGAGGGTTACTTTTCATGTGGTAGTGTTAAAGCCTTTTTACTTGTTTTGCTATTTCATACAGTGAAATAAAATTTGCTCCATAGCCCGGTTATGTATCTGGAGATTAGGAGCCAGGTTAGGGGTAAAATCTTTTTATGTAGCCTCCAGCATGCAAGGGCTACATGGGAGCTGTGAATAATAATGTCTAAAATGGCTGGATACCCATTCAGAGATGGGTATTGAAATTTGTTTTTATTCTGTAGAAAGACATGTAACTGCCTTACCAGCACACGCCCTGTGAGATGAGATGCTCTGTCCTTACCGTGTATAGAAGAGCCCAAAAACACCTTAATGACAACTAAACCATTGGCAAATCAATGCAGAATTTCACCAGAGATGGAAGTAGGGTGTTCCTGGTTAGGACTGGGACTGGTGATTATATTCTGTTTATACAGAGCCACAGTTACTGTACAGTTACAGTTACATGCAGGAATTAGCTACATGTACAGCACCTTCTGTTATCAGTGACAGCTGTATTGGTGAGAGGGACTGTCGTCTTGATTCCATATTGCCTACATGTGCAATTGACGGGATACACTACATTGAGTAAAAACATCAGTGACAGCTTTACCTGTGTAGGAGTTTTTCCTGGGTTTCTTTATTTTCTTTCAGGGAATCTTGCAAATTCTAATTTACATTTTATTGCATTTTGTTTGTGTGTATGTGTAAAACACTTGCTTCACATCTAATCTATCTGGGAGGTTTGGGGTTTTTTATGAAACCACAGGAAAATGCATAGGTAGAAGAATTACCAATTTTTGAGTGATGAGATGAGAATTGTAAGGTTATTGAAAACCTTAATTTGGTTTTGGCTTTGCTTAGCAACTTTTGCAACAGCTTATGGAGTCCTTTAACTCAACAGGGAGCCTAGTAAATTCTCCCTACTAGAGCTGCTAGGCTTTATCATGGCATAAATCTCCAAATGCAGATGTGACTTTCCTAGTTGTGTTGTTTAATACAATTTTGTTCTGTTTAGTGCTGGAAAATACTGGTATTATTGTCCATCACTGGATTTGCACAAGCGGAATTGACATATATCACGTTGTTTATTATAGCTGTGTTATCTGAGAAGTTGATGGCTTGTGATGTAAGAGCCAAGCTGTGAAGATAAAAATCTGGACTTCAGCTTGTGGCTAATAGTGTTATGTCAGTAAATTTATCATGTCTAATACAAATGATAACCGATCTTGTGTATATGTAGTAAAATTTTCAAAAAGTGGTACGGAAGGCTGATCATTTATCTGGTTGTGACGGTTTAGGCCAAATTCAGGGAAACGTCCAAAAGGAACGTCTCCTCGAAGGAAGGCAGGTTACAAACCACCCCTTCCCCCACTTGGGTTCGGGAAAAAAACAAATTTTCCTCAGAGGAAAGTGAAGGAGAAAAATAGAACTATTTATTTAACAAACACACAGGAAAACAATACTAATAATGCTGAATAATAAAATCTCTCGCTCTCGAGAGAAAACCTGAAAGATTTTAGAGTCCTTCTGTGGGTGTGGTCTCTCTCCTCCTCCTCGGAGCTGGGTTGGCGTGGGGGGCCCCCCTCCAGGCCGGTGGAAGGTCCCCCGGTGGGGTTCTGATGTTCTGGTGTTCCGAACAAGTCCAGAAGAGAAGAAGGGGAAAAAAACTGAAGTCCCAAGAGGAAAAAAAAACCTCAACTCTCCGTCCCTCTCCGAAGAAACAGAGCCGAAAAAAAAACTGACCGAAAAGCCAGAAGAAAAAAAAGTGCTTCCTCTGCCCGCCGCAGAAGTAGCTAATCTCTGTGTCCTTGAAGCACAAACTGTTTTGAAAAGTTCGCTCAGTTTTTCTCTGTCTCTTGCATCCAGTTTTAAAGGCACAGAAAGGCTCAGGAATCATGTCTGGGCATAGAGTGGTGGTAGGGGATACAACAGCACAGTCACCCCAAGACACTGGTGAACATTCATTCCTGTAGATGGTGCTCTGGAGTTTGATTTGTTTCTGAAGAACAAATATCATGAATAGATATTCTGCCCTTTTTTTTTTCCTGGGCAGCCTAAAGAAAAGAGAGGAACAAAGTTGTATTTTGTCCGTATATTTTTCAATACCTGTTATATTCATGTGAATCAGAATCATTGAGCGAAGCTTCATGTTTCTCGTTGATAGAAAAGAAAACATTTTGTTAATAACTAGGTCAAATGAATCTACAAAGTGGCTTGTGGCTGTGGAAATTGAAAAGCAGGATGAAAAGAAATAGAAGAAATAAAAGATTTTCTTAGGTTTTTAGACTGTGAAGCTGAAACTGAGGAAAAAAAAAAAAAAAAGAAGAATGTGCCTGCAGAACAGCTGTATGGGGAAGGTGCCCTTGCTCATTCTGGGGAATCAGGGGAAAAAAAAAAGTTTTGTAAAAAGAAGTTTTGTAAAAAGAAGTCACAAATGTGCTCCCTGTGCTAGTGAAGCAGTAAATGCATACAAATGTAAAGCTGATTCAAAAGGTAAGACAGAAAACACAATCCCAAACCCAAATACCTTAAGTTTCATGAAGCTGTAGTGTCATATTGTCAGTTCTCATTTTCCAGAGCCAGAGTTTTCTTAATTTTTTAAATTAATTAATTTTATCTAAAAAAACCTCCCATGACATGCACTTTCTGCATATTTTTTTTCTGTAATTACTTTTTGTAATTACTTTTTCTGTAATTACTTTCTGTAATTTTTTTTCACTATTACAGCTGCATCGACAAGCACTATTACTTTTGAAGTAAGATTCTCTCAAAATAACATGAATAATGACATTTTAGGAGGAATATCAGAAGTAGAAAGACTTGAGGTAAAATTGGCAATACTCTACCAGCTCATCAGAGAGATTAACCGAGAGCTGGCTATCAGACTCTCTGAAGTAGTTTGAGTGTTGCATAAAAAGATCCATCACTATTAGAGGGCCTTTTTTCTTCAGAATGATGTTTAAGATACATTACTTGGTGACATGCAAGATGTGATGTGCTATTGATGATTGCTTACCTTTATAATCTTTGCTTTTTGGATTTATTTTTTTTCCCCCCAAATGATGTTTAATTCAGTTATGGAAGAGAGCAGTTCACCAGTGTTCATTATGTACAACCCATATATTCTTTCATCTTGTTTTAAGGATTTCTACCTGTGTGCAGCCTGGGCCCATCTCAGGTGGGAAGAATGAACTTTGGAAAAGATGTCAGCACTCTAAAATATTTCACTATATGTGGCTTACAGGAAGGGTATGAACCCTTTGCTGTTAATACAAACAGAGACATCACCATTTGGCTGAGTAAAAGGCTCCCTCAGTTTCTACCAGTGCCACAAAACCATGAACATATTGAGGTTTGTGATCCTATTAAAATGTTCCTAGACACTTGAATATGTTTGAATTATGTTTTTACTTTTGTACTTCCGAACAAGATTTAATGTGATGTGTTGACCCAATTCTGGATGAACCTTACACCTGTTCCAAATTTCTTACATTCGGTAGGGTTGCAAAGAATATAATTATTTGATCGGTAGTTTCTTTTTTTCCCATGAAACTTGTGATGTGTTTTCACATGACATTCTGAGAGACAAATTATACAAGATGTCTTCATTAAGAACTCCTTGTGCAATGAGAGCTGTGTTTGTAAGCAACTTCCAGAAATTGGGCATTTTTAAATAACAGATACCATGTGTTGTAGTGCACACACTTTCTGATTTTTCCATAGCTAATTGGTTTTGATTGTAATAAATATTTATTAGCCAATTGTGTCAACACTTACGTCCTAATCAGTTGTGCATCTTGATGGAACTGAATTCATGCGTCGTAAGTTTGCCATGAAATCCTTCTGAAATGATGAAATAAGAACTCCTTTTCAGCTGGTGTGTGGTATTTAAGAAACAGTTTATGTTCTTTCACATGTACATGTATGATTTTTATTTCTTGGTCTGTGTTGTTCTGGGCAGAGTCGGATTTATGTTGCAAAGAGTTATGATGAGAAAGGTAATTTCTTTGTGAATGTTCTTTTTAAGTTAAAAATGAAGCAACAAAAACATCCACTCCTCATAGTATTTATTTCCCTTCAAAATGGCAGCACATGATTGCAATGCATTAGACTGTTGACACTATACCATTGCAAGTTTTGCAAGTCATGGATACTTATTGTAGAAATATAAATAGAATATTTACATGACAGAAAAAGCATCAGCTTCAAAACAACTACGTCTTTTGTTTTTCATAGGTGATGAGAATAGATGGCACCATAGACAGCTGTCCCTGTCTGAAGGTCACACAGAAGTCCTTTGGTTCACAGAACAGTAAAACAGATGTCATGTTTTTTCGATTAAGCATGCCCATTGAATGTGCTGAGGTGTTCTCCAGATCAGCTGCTGGAGGGTTACCAGGCTCTGGTCTTTTTGGCCCAAAAAATGACTTGGAGGATTATGATGCTGATTCTGATTTTGAGGTTTTAATGAAAACTGCTCATGGTCATCTAGTTCCTGACCGGACAGAAAGAGAAAAAGATGCCACAAAACCAGAGTTAAACAACCATAAAGATTATGTTCAAGAAAAGCCCTCACGTCTTAAACAAAGGTTAGTAGCTTGCTACCTTTTCCCACCCCTCCCCTTCTGCTTCTCAAAGTAGAGGAAAATGCCACTCATGTCTGTCAGACCAGTCAAGTAACTTTTGAATATACGGTTTAAGGTCAGAATTAATTTAAGTGCTTTTAAAAATGAACTTGTCTCTTTCTCTTTTCTGAATAATTTGCCTTTGTGATTGAGCTTTTAATAGAGATTTTGATTTTACTTTTCTTATTGCAGATTTATGCTCAGGAGGACAAAGCCAGATTATAGCACGAGTCACTCTGCACGGCTTACTGAGGATGTGCTAGCAGATGATAGGGATGACTATGACTATTTGATGCAAACTTCCACGGTAGTGTAATATAGGATTGATGTTTTAGCTGTTTGGGGGTTTTTTATTTGTTTGGTTTGGGTTTTTTTAATACTTACATGTTTTTTTTTGGTTATAAGAGTTTCAGAAACAGTCTAATTTTCAATTAGACAATTGTCATTGTCAATTTTCAATTAGACAATTAGTCAATTTAAATGTCTGTGGTAGTTCTGAATTTCTGCTCAAGTTGAAGTTTTATTTTGCTTTGATTATCAGACTGAAACCATTTCCAAATGAAAACCTCTGAACTAGTTTAATCCATTTTTGAAACTACTGTTGATAACACCAGATGTAAAAGAGGAAGAATAAATAGTTCTAGAAAAATGGAATAAATTGGAAAAGGTGCATTAAACTAGTAGGTCAGTGTTCAGGACCATTTGAAAACACCTCTTCTATTTCTACAGAATATTTATTTAATGAAATTGTCAGTGAAAGTTTTGCGCAGGTTTTGTAGATCTTTCTCTGACAAGATCAGCTCCATAAGCACTCATTCCTCAATGTTTGAAGGAAAACAAATACTCCTCTTCTGGATGTGTTCTTCTCTTTCTAAAAATATTAGGTACTAGAAACTGAGTCACCTGCAGTATGAAAACTGTAGTTGCTGTAGAAATATAGCTTACAGTGCTATGATGCAGAAGCCTTTAATACAAGCATATAAACTGCTTATTTAATCTTTTCCATTTTTTTGTTTTAACATGCATATTCTGTTGGCTGTATTTTGGTTTGGGTTTATAGTCTTTTGTTGCTTTGCTTATGAATTGCACTTGAACAAGCCTGTGCTACTTTTGAAGAGATGACATGTTTTCAGATTTTAGAGCAACAAATCAATTCTGAATGAAACTGATACATTGGGAACAAATATTAACATTTGATAACATTATTTTTTTATTAACAGTACTATTATTCAGTGAGAATATTTCCTGGTCAAGAACCTGCTAATGTCTGGGTGGGCTGGATTACATCAGACTTTCACCAGTATGACACAAGCTTTGACTTGGACAGAGTGCGTACCGTCACGGTTACACTGGGAGATGAAAAAGGGAAGGTTCATGAGAGGTTGGTTACAATTTGCTTAAAAAGATCTATATTTTATACCCATACAAGCAACTAGCAATTTATAAGGTGTAAATCCACCCCATTTAATGTAACTGGATTGATGTAGAAAAAATAATTTAAAAAGCAGTAGTATGAAAAAGTGTTAATTTAATTCTTAACTCCACTTGCTGGTGAAGAATCAGTGGACTAATGATCTAGTTAAATCAATAGGCACTGAAAAGTAAAATAGTGCATCTTTCTATATAGTTGGAAATTATGATACTGTAAATATTGACTTATAGGCCAAAATTAGTACAACAGCTCCTCTCAGCACTTCAGTTTATTGTGCATATCAGAAACGTTAGGCTTAACATTAAATGATTTAAAACCTTAACTTGCAAAGTCAGTTTTGTCTTTGGTATTTTACAAATTATTTGAACTTGTTCATACATTGTCATCTTCAGTATTTATTTTTTTCAGTTATGACATCCAGGTTTCATTGAATTTTGGCAATGGCTTGGATGTGATCCACTGTTTTCAGCTACAAGGCCCTGTTGTTTTCAGCCATTGCAAGGTTGTTCTTAGTTTGTTACAGAAATTTTTCACACCATTCATAAATAAATTTATCTTTTGACACTCAGTATAAAACGCAGCAACTGCTATATGGTGTGCGCAGGAGAGAGCCTGAGCCCTGGACAAGGACGTAATAATAATGGTCTGGAGATTGGTTGCTTGGTTGATGCTGCCAGTGGCCTGCTGACCTTCACAGCTAATGGCAAGGAGCTAGGCACGTACTATCAGGTGAGGATTTTTTGATGATGTCTTGCAGTGGGAAGGGGGAAAACTGAATCCTAAGCCTGCATCATTGGAGGTTTTACTACAATATTGTAAGAAAAAGTAATCATCACTGTTATGGGAATAATTTTTCCCTTTGTTTGATTTAGGTTGAACCAAGTACAAAGTTGTTTCCTGCTGTATTTGCTCAAGCTACAAGCCCCAATGTTTTCCAGTTTGAATTGGGAAGAATAAAGGTAAAAAATGCTTGATTTTGTGCAGGTTTAGGGCTAATAAATTGTATCAAATAAGTTTATTTTATTTTTGCTATTTATTTCCTGCGATATGTTCTTGGTATTGGGCACATTTTTATGATTCCAAGTGTTTGCATTATTGCTATCTTTATTCTTAACTCAGTTTTATATACTTAATGAATTTAAAATACAGTACATTGAATAAGAAGGGTTGAAACTGATTAGAATTTTCTGAATCTCGTCCTTCATGAGGAAGTAAAATCACTGGGGTTGGTAAGGCCAATCTTAATTTTACAAACAGAGCATGGATGACTGGTGTATCTGAAGAACTTGGTTAGAGTTTTAAAATAATTTTAAAGTACATTCAGATAGAACACAAGAAACCTGAGCTGAATTTTGCTACCTTGCTTTGGATACTTGGATGTATGAGAAATCAGAAGAGGTAAAAGAAAAGCAGAGTCCAAGGAAGTAACCAGATGTGGCAGTCCAGTTTCTATTTCAAATTTAGCTGTTCTTAGAAAACAAATATGGAAAATGCTGTCTTGCTGCTAATCTTCCAACTGTCGCTAGCTTGTTTTAAAAACTAGTGAAAATGTTGATTTCCTGTTCTACTGTACTGTACTATATGTTGAGTGTATTTCTGGAAAAGAAACGCACTGTTTGGTAAAGATGATGAAACTGTTTGTCTCTTCTGTTGGAATTTTCCAGAATGTAATGCCATTATCTGCTGGCTTATTCAAAAGTGAACACAAAAACCCTGTGTCTCAATGTCCTCCACGTCTCCATGTCCAGTTTCTGACTCATGTGCTTTGGAGTAGAGTACCAAACCACTTCTTGAAGGTGGATGTGTCTCGGATCAGTGAACGTCAAGGCTGGATGATACAGTGCCTGAATCCTTTGCAGTTCATGGCCCTTCATATTCCTGAGGAAAACAGGTTGATGTTTGTTTTGTACTGCATCAGAGTTATGTTGGGATTATGAACCTAGTCATGTAATGCCATCTATGTAAGAAAGGCCCAAGGTCTTCTCTGTACTTATAACACATGTAAACGTAGACAGTGTGTTTTGATTTAACTAATCTTGAAAATTATCCTAATTTCCAGTGTTTTAAAATCTCCCGTTTTATTCTGTTTCCAGCCTCTCCCAATTTCTCTCTGAACGTGTTAATAGTATGCAGATTTACAATGAAAATTAAAGAAACTCTGTTTATATTAAAGATAATCTGCAAAATAAGCAAAAATCTGGTTTTGTAGAGATTTTTTTAAGATTTGTGACCAATTTAATTATTCCATTTCTTTTATTCTCCTAAATTTAATAAAACAATTGAAGAAATTTAACTCTGTGATTTCCTTGTTACCCAAATGTCTGAGCGTTTTGCCAGTGCCTAAACTGAAAACCAAGTCACTCCAAACAATCCCAGCACTGAACCCTCTTCAAATGAACTGGTCAGTCTGTTGCCACTTTGCAACCCCAGATTTAAAACCAGTAAATGATATAAATATCTTAACCCAAACTAGTTTTAAAACCCTAATATTCAGTTGCGTAAATTGTTGTTTGTAGTATGAAGAAATATTCTGTGTTAAGTAAATAATCTGGATTTTTTTCCCCACTGAAAATAGTTAAAGTAATGAATTTAGGAATAACTTGAATAAATTTAAGATTAAATTTTGTTATTAGTCCTTGATTCTTACGTTGACAGTGTTTCTCACATGAGAGCTGTAATGTGGAAAAAACCCATCCCTGGAAATGATACGGTGCTAGTATTATCCTTAGGGAGAAGTCTGAATCCCTTCAAAAGATATTTATACATATGGGATTTACTATACTTTTTTTTCTTCTCTGCAGAACAATTGATATTTTAGAGCTGACAGAACAGGAAGAATTGCTGAAATTTCACTACCATACCCTCCGACTGTATTCAGCTGTTTGTGCTTTAGGCAACAACCGAGTGGCCCATGCTCTGTGTAGCCATGTGGATGAATCTCAGCTCCTCTATGCTATTGAGAATAAATACATGCCAGGATTATTACGTGCAGGATATTATGACTTACTCATTGACATCCATCTCAATACTTATGCAACTGCCAGGCTGATGATGAATAATGAATTTATAGTTCCAATGACAGATGAGACCAAGAGTATTACTTTGTTTCCTGATGAAAACAAAAAACATGGCCTTCCTGGTATAGGACTTAGCACTTCATTAAGGCCAAGAATGCAGTTTTCCTCTCCGAGTTTTGTAAGCATTAGTAGCGAATGCTTTCAGTTCAGTCCTGAATTCCCTCTTGAAATTTTGAAGGCCAAAACCATAGAGATGCTGACTGAAGCTGTCCAGGAGGGAAGCCTCCATGTCAGAGATCCAGTTGGAGGTTCTACAGAATTTCTGTTTGTCCCTCTCATCAAGCTCTTTTATACCCTTCTAATTATGGGAATCTTCCACAATGAGGATCTGAAACACATCTTGCAGTTGATTGAGCCCCGGGTTTTCAAAGAAGCAATGAGCCAGGAGGATGAAATTGATTTCTCAGAGAAGGAGTTCAGTTCAGATGAGCTCAAGTCAGAAGAGGGAGAGGAAGAAACCAGAGGGGAGCAAATGCCAAAGGAAGGACTCCTTCAGATGAAACTTCCAGAACCTGTTAAATTACAGGTAAAAATACTGTTGTGATAGTGATTGTTCCTGTTTTCTTCACATGGTAATTTGTTTTCAAGGAATTAAACATTTTGAAATTAAATTTTTTAGTTAAATAGGTAATTTCCTTACAGAAAACTAGAAGGTTTAGTATCTTTTTGATGACATAAACTTGCTTTCCATAGATCAAGCAACAATGGTTTCATTAAAAGAATTACTTGCTCAATGCCATCAGTAGTGAATACTTCATTTTTATGGATCCAAACAGAAAAGAAATTCCCTCGAAGAAAGGGGTAAATCCATTCTCTTATAACTTTAGTTATGTCTGAGGCACATGAATCTCTTGCAGCCGCCAGATATTCCTGGTGTAAGGTTGCTGTATGTGTAGTAAATAATAGCATTAGATGTTCCAGATGCTTTACTTGATAGTAACTGTTGCTGTAGGAAATCCGTCCTTACATAATACTTACATAATACGCAGAAGGTATTTCTTAGCTTACCAACTCATGTCTCTTACAATATTGTTTTTTCAGATGTGTCATCTACTCCAGTACCTCTGTGATTGCCAAGTAAGACACCGAATAGAAGCCATTGTAGCATTTTCCGATGATTTTGTGGCCAAGCTTCAAGAGAATCAGCGCTTCCGGTACAATGAAGTGATGCAGGCCTTGAACATGTCTGCTGCCCTGACAGCTAGAAAAACAAAAGAATTTCGATCCCCTCCTCAGGAACAGGTACAGCATACAATAGTTTCTTTCTCGTTGCACTTTATGTGCTTTTTGTGTTGCAGAGTTCTGTTTGATTTAAAAGTTTTTCCTTTTGGAGATCGGTATAATTTGTCTTTTCTTTGTATTCTGTAAGATTAACATGCTGCTGAACTTTAAAGATGATAAAAATGATTGTCCTTGCCCGGAAGAAATTCAGGATCAACTCTTGGATTTCCATGAAGACCTAATGACACACTGTGGTAAGTCTTGTTACTGAATATTTTTACTTTTTAAATTATATCAGCTTTAGAAGCAATTTTTATACGTAATTTTATGTAAGAAACATCAACTGAATAGTCTGTAAATTACACTGTACAAGTTATAAATATTATCAAATAAAGATAATTAGCTCATAGTCAAAACCAAGGAACTATTCTTATCCTTACCTGGTCAAACGAGAAGGGAATGTATGTTTTGCTCCATAAGCATCTGTTCTGCAGGCTGACAAACTCAGTTCCTTCATTCTCTCCTTATAGGGCAACCAGCCCAGACTCCAGTGGGTCATTGTCGGATGCTTTCCAGCTTTTCAGTATTTTTCTTGTATTTGGTAACAGGAAATGCAGATGAAATAAATAATTTAGATAGGCATTTGAAAGGCAAACAAGCTTTATCTTTTTGATTTTTCCATTTTTCTTTATTTGTTTTCCATCATTCTCCTCTGTTCAAATCCTTTAACACAGGTTTTTTGTTACCTTTCTTTTCTTGAGGGGGAAAATAGGAATTTGTATAATCTACAGGTAGAAAATTAATTTTGTGGGTCAGAGGGTGCATTATCCTAGAGCAGAACTAATTGCTCTATATATTGCAAAATAAGTAAAACAGTTACCCATCCTAAGTCCAATGTTTGCTTTCTTAGTCAGCCACCATTTGGGGATTCACATTTTGTGGAATGGTTGAGGGAAAATGTATTGAAAGTTTGCAAATCAAAAAAGTACAACTAGAGCTCAGGGAATAGCATAACTGTGGGAAAAGAGACATTTCATTTGGGTAATTTCAGACCACCTCTGTGTTCCAATAGATAAGACATTCCAGCGTCTTTACTGTTAATTAGTTTGGTTGAGGAGACTGACATCCAAAACATTTTGTAATATGATTTGGTGTGTAATATGATGTTACTGATGGTCATTGCTTAGTTTAGCGTCAATTGCCCTGTTACAACGAAGTATAACAAAATAACTTTTATTAGAAATTGAACTGTATCAAAAGCAAAAAAATCAGACAACTAGAATCAAATGCAATAAATTGAGAAGACTGATGTTATGTCATGAAGAAACATCCTATAAAATTCAAGACTGCTAAAGAACTCTCCACAAAACCCTTAACTTCAGAACTTATTTTGGAAACTAAAAAATCCAGAAAATGGTTGAATAACATTTTTACTTGGACTTACTTAGTGTGAGTGATAGGTACAGGTCAAGATTTTTAATTCCTCTGCCATGTATGCATGAATCAATAAGTTTAAAATAAGAGAAATGAGCTGATAGGAATCCCGTGAAGTTCAGCGTTGGGAAGAATAAAGTCCTGCACCTGGGAAGGAAAAACCCCTGCAGCAAGGACAGGCTAGGGACCAAACTAGAAAGCAGCTTTGCAGACAAGCTGGGCTCTTCAGTGCAAGAGAGATGTGGGCATACTGGAAGGAGGCCAGGGAGGAGTCATCAAAGATAGTTAAATTCTTGGACCATCTTTTGTACGCGGAGAGAATGGGAGGACTGGGGTTGTTTAACTTGAAGAGGAAGCTCAAAAGGGGGATGATATCAATGTATATAAATACCTGTTGGGCAGGGGGAGTTCAGAAGGCTGAGACAGACTTCCCTCAGAGATGTCTAGTGACACAAATTGAAAATCAGGAAATTCTACTTGTTTGTTACTGTAGGGTGATGGAACTCAAGAACAGGTTGCTCAGAGAGGTTGTGGAGTCTCTTCACCTTAGAAGATTCAAAATTCACTGGACATGGTCCTGGGCAACCTGCCCTAGTTGAATTTGTTTTGAGCCAGGAGCCTGGACTCTAAAGGCTCATTCTGAACTCAGCTGTTCTGTGATTCTGTGAATCTTCACATTAAGTGTTTTTACTTTTTTGTAGCTTGTTGTAGTAATGTCATGAAAGAGCACTGTATTGTGAGGGTGTCTACTTTCTTCTGAGTGATCACTGGAAAGTATATTTGTTATAGCACTCATACTTTCACTTCTTTTATATGTTTTACCTAAAAAGCTTTACTAGTATCACTTGAACCACTCTGGATCTCTATCTCTAGGGACTGTATCTACACTTCTGAGCTACATATGTCCAAAACACGGGCATCAGTGTTAGCATGGAAAAATGCATACTGGGGGAAATATATTTAGTGTATGTTTTATGTATGGCATCACACAGTTTATACGCTAAATTACTAAGGGTACTCGATCCTTATCTGCACTTTCCTGCTTGGCACATATGCCTGTTCCATACTTGTTCCAAATTCCTGTTAAGCATGTCCCATATAAAATTCTCAGAGCAGAACAACCTTTCAGTTTAATTACGTTTGTACACACAAGATGTCTGTAGCTTGCTTAATTTTATTCTTCCACTACTTTGTGCATTTTTTAAAATTTAATTTCAGGAATTGAACTAGATGAAGATGGAACCTTGGATGGCAACAGTGATTCAACCATTAGGGGTCGCCTCCTATACCTTATGGAAAAAGTTACATATCTGAAGAAGAAACAAGCTGAGAAGACAGTTGATGATGATGATAAGACATCCTGTAAGCAAAATTAAATCAGTTTATTGCAACTTAATTCCAAAAGGCAAAAGAAGCAGACCAGGAAGTTCTTCACACATTTTCAGCCAAAAAAAGGTGTATTTTTAGTGAAATATCTGTGCACCTTAAAGTTTGTAGCTTTACTCAAAACAAGCACAGATGGATTTATTAGCCAGATTTTTTTCCCAGTGCGATGTAGTGGAAAATTTCTTCTACTGGCAATTTTTGCCCTTTGTCGACTCATACATTTTTCAGAATATATCTTACTTTTAGTAGAATTAGTGCAGACTTAATAATTGTAGCAAGGTCCTGATTTATAAGAACTTTCTCAGCTGCAGCAGCTTCAAATCAGTATTTGCATGAAGATTACCATATGAAAGAGAGCTCTGCAATTAGACTTTAATTAGCAGAAGCCTCCCCACACAACCTAAAATTCAAGATTTTCTGACTGTAACTGTTCTGTCATTTTTTCTGATACTTTCTGCCTTTCCGTCTTGATAAGAATCATTTCCAGTGGCATCCTAGTTCTTCCGTTGGTGCCAACTGATTATTTAAATTTTATTTATCTTTTTATTTGTCAGTGTTGCTTTTAATTTTATCTTTTTTTCCTTTTTTTGTGGTATGTGGCACTTCCAAATGTCCTTGTTTTTTATGTGATAATTAGAGGCTAGGCCCATGCAGAATCTGATGATCAATCTTTTCCTTTTTTTTCTTGAAGTAAGCAAAAAAGCTCTATAAAACCTAACTCTCTCTCTCTCTCATATTAGTAGAAAGACTATTTTATTAAACAAACAGACCCACAGGTAGGTGAAATGCAGTATTGCAGTTATCAAAATAGGAACAAAGTGATTTTCTGCGCCTGGGATTCTTTATTTAAAAAAAAAAACCTAAACAAACAAATCCCACCCAAAAAACTTAGCATTGTGTCCCTTCTTGTTATTAATGATTCAGTCCTTCTGAAATATCAACCCAAGCACATTTCATCTTTTTCCTTATTTTAAAAGTGTTTTTATTCTTAAAAAATGAATAAAATGACTCTGTGTCAATGGAAACACCTGTAGTACAGTGCCTGGACAGTAGCAATGAAATACATTACTACTACTCTCTTTTCCCCTTTCCCTGTATTAGCTCAAATTCTCTTCTTTGTTAAACATTCTCTTTTCTGTAAACTTCTATTTCTCTAATCTCTTTCTGTAAGTACTTTTCTTTTTGTTTATTAGTTTGACTTAACCTGGAATTATCTTAACTGCGATTATATAGATTGTCTATATTAACATATCTTTCCCAAACATACATATATCCCAACTAATAAAGATTATCAGTGACACCAGCAGATACAGGTTTCTTGCTTCATTAGAGACTGAACTGGAAATATGCAAATGATGATTTGCCATTTATTTGGCTGTAGTTATTTCTTTTGAAGGGCCTTCTTCTTTGGCAAAGGAATAAGTTAAATTATTTTGTTGTGTACATTATAAAACTTTGAGTGTATACAGAGCTCAGACATGTAAATAAATAATATATCATTTACATAGGCTCCCAGTATAATTTTTCAGCCTTACTTCATAATAGGCTAAAAAAGCCCTAAGACTTATATTCATAGAAACATATTGAAAGCAATATACAGAAATAAATCTGGTGACTTTATGAACATCTTGTATGCCTTCATAATTTTTTGTGTTTTAGTTTAAATATAGGCTTTTGGTTTTGACATATTTCTTCTCTTGTGTGGTTTTTATTTTTCTTTGATAGTTTGCTAAAGATATACCAAGAAAAAGCTGCTTCTTAGGAATTGAATTCATTCCAATTCATGTTGCATAGTGGATTCTGAGGTACTAGCAGTAGGGAGATAAGCAATTCATGGTAATTTGTGATTCATTTATTTTCTTCACAGCTACTCTCCAGCAGCTGATTTCAGACACAATGGTACGCTGGGCCCAGGAGTCAGTGATAGAAGACCCAGAGTTAGTGAGGGCCATGTTTGTATTGCTGCATCGCCAGTATGATGGTATTGGTGGCCTGGTTCGAGCCCTACCGAAGACCTACACCATAAACAGCGTCTCTGTGGAAGACACCATCAATCTTCTGGCATCCCTTGGCCAAATCCGTTCCTTGCTTAGTGTCAGAATGGGAAAGGAAGAGGAAAAGCTTATGATTCGTGGATTAGGGTAAATAACTGGAGTGTGACTTCTTTTATTTACAGACTTTTTTTGTTATTTGCTGTATGGTTATGGCCAAGGTTGTACATGAAGTTTGAATCTGAATATGGGTGTAAGTGCAGACACTGCTATCAGTTGTATAGATCCTCAGCTGAAAGAGAAAACCTTTGCAGCATTATGTGTATCATCTGGGGGGAGAAGCAGTTGACATCTCTAAGACTTCTGAGAAAAGTTGAAAACATGTATTAATATTTTATAATACCAGACTCTTATCTTGTTAATATATTTTAAAAAGAATGGCTGCAAAGAATCCTGTCAAGAATACTATCCCTTTTTTATGAATGCACTGACTATTGGCTTTTGACACATACAATTTCCCCCAGCAGTCAGCTAATGGAGTTGTGCCTACCCATGTCTGTACATATGCTATCTTTTTTATTGCACTAAATGTAGATGGTATGTTTGAACTATGAAGTAGTTCACACAGTGTTATTCTTCCTAATTATATGATTAACATAGTGAAGTATATAATAGTGAAGTATAGGCTAATAAAGAGCTCAACTGGAGAAAACAGTAAAGCAAACATGATAGTCTCTAGTAGGAAAGAGGTTGGTTGGTTTTTTTCTCTCATGTTTTTCAAAGAGATGTCCTTTGATATTAAGCATCAGCTGTGATCTGTTGGAAATCTCCAGTCAGCAAGAGCAATGAGAAGCAAAGACAGCATTATATAAAGGATGCCATGAATGCAAGCAGAAGCAAAGCTTTTATTGTGTGAAATATTTTTTTTTTTTAGCTTACTGAAAACCTCAAATATCCAAATAATGTCTATACATAATTTTGCATTGTCATTATGAACAATGCCTACTTCTTAGGTTACCAGCAGGTCTCATCAGTGTTTCATGGTTGTTGCCGTCTTTGGTGTACTCCTGGTAAGGCTTTGGCAAAAGGGAGGGTCTGGCATCTGTCAAGAGACACAAAGTACTGTCATTTCTAAATCTACCTTTTTATACAAATTGCAAATGTTTCATTTCACTTCAATTTATGAAGTCTAAAATGAGTGAGTGATTACTAGATTTGATTTTCCTGCCATGTTCTGTGTTTAGTTCTTATACATTTTTTTCCTCGACATTTTATACTGTGAATTAAAACCCAAGATTTTCTGAATCTATTTAATGTTAACAGTGTTTTTGCTGCCTTGTAAAAGTCTGGTGTAAGGTAAGCCAGTGTTCTCACTGCCTCTTCCTATCACCTTTCTTGGCAGTCTCTAGGAAGTCTTGTTTCGCTTATAGGTTACACAGCTGTGCTATTTGTACCTTTTATAGGCTAACCTGAGCTCCAACACCTATTTAGAAATGCTATTTCTTTTTGCTGTGAGTGAGTTTCCTTTCTTTCACCTGAGAAATGGAAGTGTTGCTCATTGCTGCTTTAAAACTCATTTTCCTCAGAAATGCTGTTATGATTCTTTTTCCTAAGTGTGGCATTTTATAATACAGTTCACAGTTAAACATAACACTGAAAGTAGATGTAATTTGCAAAGTAGGGCAATGTTGCTGGCCATCCCTTGAGGTGACATTTTGACCTCCTGTACTGTTTTCTGTAAAAGAAAGCTGCTGCAGACAAATAAGAGTTTAGAATGTCTTGGAAGATTGATAGCATTAAGGTCTTTTTCCAAGCATGAAGCGTTAGTGCAGAAAGGAGATGAGACAGCTTTTGGAGCCATCATCACTGATATGAATTTGAGTTTTAGGTTTTGGGAAAAAAGTTAATGGGAGTCAAAAACTCTGATAGTGTTTCTATCAGAAACAGTTTCTAGAGGTGAAACTTCTTCACCTCTCGTCTTTTAAAAGGCTGAATTTTCCTTGCCTGAGTGTAGGAGTTTTAGGTCAGGAAGAAAAAAAACCAAAAAAGACCTGTTTAAAATGTACAGTGAAATTTGAACAGTTGCCAACAGTATTTTCTCTAGTGACCTGCTAATCCTTTTCTCCCATGACCTCATTGCTTTCACAGTTATTTATGGGTTGTATTTGATTTCAAGACTAATTACCGTTTTTAGAAATTTAATTACTTTTTAAACTAGACATTTTAATTGGATATACCATGTCAAATAAAATATTGACATTATGATCTTAAAGACTGATTTTAAATATGAAAATCTGTTCTGATGAAATATGTAGAAGAGAAGAGTTCTGCTGAACAGTAACTCATGAATAATATTTGTGCAGCTTCTGGTTTGACACTTAGAAGATAGCTGGCTATCTCTTTCCCCTAGGATTTTTTTTATTGCTTTTGATGGCAGATAGCAAATGTCTCAAGGTTTTAATAATCTAAAAAAGATTTTGTGTCAAAAAATATTGCATAATTGAATTAAAAATTTAAAATAATATAGCGATTTTGATGATGCTCTTGTCAGAACATAGTTTGAGATCTGAGTGGAATTTCTAATGAAAATAGAAGAGGCTCCTACTCCAGTGTAATGAAGGGGTAATTAGTGCAGTAACTATAATATGAGTAAAGAAAGGTCACGTTCTTCCACAATGTGCATAGTAAAATAGACAGGAGAGATTGAAACTCAATGGAAAAAGTCCCTGAGGTAATTTTTTACTTCAGGAGGTGGTGAAGAATTGCACAGTAAACTGCACAGCTTTGCAAATAACATAATAGGTAAACTACTGGTCCATAACATTTTTTTATTTTGTTTTCCTGTAGAGACATCATGAATAATAAAGTATTTTACCAACATCCAAATCTCATGAGAGCTTTAGGCATGCATGAAACTGTCATGGAAGTGATGGTAAATGTGCTCGGTGGAGGAGAATCCAAGGTAAAGCAATTCACTGTTAGAAGGCAGAGAGTTTAGAACACACTGTTCAAGGCTTTTTCCTCTAAGGTGCCGAGCTGTCACTGGGGGTACTGGGACCATAACCTCTTACTAATTTCCGTTAACATAATAGTTAACTAAGTTTTTTAGAAGAATCTGTCATTCCATTTCAGAGGAATGTATTATTAGCATTGTAATTTCAGATGCTTTAAAGAAAAAACTGAAGCACTTTCTATGCTTATTATGTTTTAAAGGGAAGATCTTGTTATTAACTAATTAAAAACCAGTTCAGTATTACTCTATGAAACTGAGTATTCACCTTCTTTCACGTTTGAATCTAGAATCTGTGGGTGATCCCAGGTTTTGTTTTTAAAGCTTATACCTTGTTCTTTGAGAGTTAAGGTTTTAGTAACTACCTGAGAAAGTCCTGTTGATTCCAGTGAGAAAGCTAAGCAGTTAACTTCCCTGAGGGGCAGTGAGTACACCACCTACATATTAGTATGTTAAAAGGCTTTACATAAATGATCCTTTGCATGTTGTATGTCTGTCTTAGAGTTTGAACTTCAGTCTGTTTTTATTTGCTTCTTAGGAAATCACTTTCCCAAAGATGGTGGCAAACTGCTGTCGTTTTCTATGTTATTTTTGCCGCATCAGCAGGCAGAATCAAAAAGCTATGTTTGATCATCTTAGCTATTTATTGGAAAACAGCAGTGTTGGCCTTGGTAAGTATTAAAACAAAATTTAAAACTTTCTGCTGATTGGTGTATGAAACCACCTGTATTTTTCTGCATCCCTCTGTTTACTCACTCTGTATTGAAGTTTCTCCTTTTTGTGGTGCAAAATATCTTCATTAACTGTATTGCTAACTCCAAATAACTCCCTTGAGAGTAGCATTAAGTTGAACTAATTTAGTGCACTTAGTTGTAAATGCCTGAACATTCAGAGAGACTTAGTGGTTAGTTGCTCATTTTGAGGAAAAGAATATATTCCTGTTTTGACAGAGAGAATCATTAATATGTTTTGGCAGCATTTCATTAAGGCTTACCTCTCACTGCTCAAGCATGCACCCTACAGTTTTTTATGTATACTGGTCAATATACACCTGTGGCAGTGGGAGAAATACAGAACTCATTTCCTTGATTAGATTGATGATTAGATGCCCAGAAATGAACCTTGAAACTTTCTTAAAATGTTTGCTTTCCTTTTCTTGGCTGAAATGTTGTAGAGGAAATACATTTATCCTTATTTAATTTAGTACTTGAAATTGACAATATATAAGTATTTAGGAATCATCATGATAATTTTTTTAATGATCACAAATGTGTTAATGTAAAGGCATAGGACAAAAGCATAAACTCAAAATCTTTTTGAAGAGGAAGTGCCCAAATCAAATGTATTTGGAGCGTCAGTATGAAAACCTTAGAGTCTTCTAATACTATATTTACTGCCATTTTTGAAAGAAATATACAACTTAGAATCTTATATTTAAAAGCTTAAAGATATTTTCTATTTCAATGGATTTGGTGGCATGTCCATGTATTAGACATAAAATCATTACTGCACTTACCTCAAAACAAAGTTGTGTCAGTTAGGAAAATTAGAATGAGATCTTAAAACAAAGTATATGATGAGAACAGGAATGTGTAAGACAAGTTGTTCCTAGCTTGAACATTTATGTTATATTTTCATTTCATATCAGTATCAAATTTCATGCAAGTGCATGATGATATTATAAACTGAGAAGTATAAGTTATATATTTATAATCATGTGCTAACTAATGACAAAATTTTGCTTCTTATTTAAAAAATGGTAATGCATTTCCTATGAATTTGTTGAGTTTTATTAAATTGGTGTTAAAACTAAATGTTATTTTAACAGCCTCTCCTTCTATGCGAGGATCAACTCCTTTAGATGTTGCCGCAGCATCTGTAATGGATAACAATGAACTTGCTCTGGCTTTAAGGGAGCCTGATCTGGAGAAGGTTGGTAGTTTCTTCATCAAGTTTTTTTTCTTCCCCTGTAGAGAGGAGAAGATACCTGTTTCTTGGAGTAAGGAAAATCCAAGATTATATGGCAGTTTCTGGTGCTTTTCAGGGGAAGACTGAGAATCTGGTTGTTCTTTCTGCTGGTCTGAACAAATGAACTGAGGTTGTGGTGGTTACACACACAGTTGTAGCCAAAAGGAATTGCCTCAAGGGTAGCTCTTAATTTTGCAGTAGTGGAGTCCCTACGCAACAAAAATTTGTTGCTAAAATCTTTCTTTGTCATTCTTTTGAATGGTGACATGCAGTGGTGACATAATACAGTAGGGGTTACGAGGAGCTTTGTGCCAACTTGTTACAATATATGACAAATCTTCATAGAGATACCTGCCTGTATCTGTTGTATTTTCCCCTAGGATTTAAACCTGTTTCAGAGGAGTTTGCCGAAATTCTGATTAATTACACTAAAGAATAAAATACTCAAGAGAACCTGTAACAATTGTGTAGTATATGTAAATTGCTGCTGCCAGAAGGAATAGAATAACAGTTACTCTGTCAGTAGTGGTTAAAAAAAGCAGGTTGAATAATGGAAAAATAGATTCAAGGTAGACATTAAAAACTCTTTCTTAAGAAAAGCAAGACAGAGCAAT
Organism: Gymnorhina tibicen; assembly: GCA_013399875.1. Classification (NCBI taxonomy): domain Eukaryota; kingdom Metazoa; phylum Chordata; class Aves; order Passeriformes; family Artamidae; genus Gymnorhina; species Gymnorhina tibicen. The sequence goes on from VXAZ01009477.1 coordinate 4,804,975, forward strand.
TGCAATATCCAATTTCTTTTTGAAGACCTCAGACTCTGGAGATGATATAATCTTCATAGAAAAACATCTGTCATGAGTAATTTAAATGCAGATGTTCCTTTCTTGGAATAGGAAGATGGGCCATGTGTGTTTAAAAGGACATTTTCAGTCTTACCGTTCTTATAAGTGCTCAGCAAGAAGAAGCTGTCCAAACTGGCTAAAGGCTATGCTTAAAATTCTTACAGGTCAGAAAGGAAAGGGCCTACTGTAAACTACTACTGAGCCTATAGTCCTGAATTACAGGGAGTGTTACTGCTGTGTGTTTAAAAAATAAAGAAAAAAAAGGCAAGTGAAAATGAATGGTTAAAATTAAAGAGTGGACCTTTTATTCTTTATAAAAGAAAAGATGTGTTTTCGATTATGGATGGTGTGTAGTTGGGGAATATTGCAAAACTGACTAATTTGTAATGCTCAAAGTTGCAAGAAAAATGAGAGAAGAGATAGCAAAGCATAATTCTAGAGAGAGAAATGATGGAATTGAGAAAAGTAGGTCTTGCAGTTCATGGCAGGAGTAGGAAGAGACTGGAAAAGTGAACTAAGAAAGAGAGTGCTCTTCTGATTTGCCCAAAGCATGATATGGTTTTGTCAGGGATAAGAGACTGTGGACACCATATCCTGACAATGTGGGAGGATGCTTTCCTTTGAAGCTGCACTTCTCTTCTTGTACACAATTAGTATCTTTTTCATCTTACCTTGCTTTTAGGTGGTTCGCTACTTGGCTGGATGTGGATTGCAGAGTTGTCCTTTGTTGATTTGTAAAGGCTACCCGGACATTGGATGGAATCCAGTTGAAGGAGAACGATATTTGGATTTTCTTCGTTTTGCTGTTTTTTGCAATGGTAGAGTAGAAGCCTAAACATTTTGTAACTTCCTCTAATAGCCAAATAAGTTTTTAATTTTAAATGGTAATACAAGTATTATTTGTATACACAAAGTCGATAAGTTACTGTAAATTAAAAGAACTTGCAGAAAGAGTAGAATTACTCAAGACACTTATTAACTTATATGACTCGTGAAATGGGCATCTAGGGTCCTGTGAACCTGTGTCCCATTTTTTTGATCCAGCTTTAGGTTTTGAAATGCCCACATCTCCTTTGGAAGTAGAGCAGAGAGTCCTAAATCTTTTTGTGATAAATTCATGCAAGATACAGAGCCAAACCCTTATCTTTTTATGAAGATTTAGATAGTTTTAGTGTTCAGCAATTACACTGGTCCCCTCATTAACCCTTGCACTTGATTGAATCTCTACTAAAATTCAGTAGATGCTTTAAACATCCTTTACTACATAGTTAATTCCTTGGCTCTATTTAATTTTGAATTAAAACACTTTTTATTTTATGCACATTTTTCATTTAATTGCAGTAATAGAGATGCATGTGTATTTATGTAACTTTGTTGTGATATTTAAACTGTTTTGTAGTTAAAAGTATCTATGCATTCTGCTCTTTTGTGTACCTTTTTCTGATTTTATTTCAGAACTCTTTTTGATATAATCTTATATCTTGATATTTGTTCTGTGCGGTAGGAGAGAGTGTGGAGGAGAATGCTAATGTTGTAGTCAGACTGCTTATTCGCCGACCTGAGTGTTTTGGTCCAGCTCTAAGAGGAGAAGGAGGCAATGGCTTGCTTGCTGCCATGGAGGAGGCAATACAAATATCAGAAGATCCAACAAGAGATGGAGCTTCCCCAAGTAATGGATCTAGTAAAACCCTGTAGGTGCAGTAGAATTGCTTACATTGCCATAGTATTTGTTTTATTTGTTTTGTAATCTTAGATGTGAAATGACTTTTTTGTTTTAACACGGGAATTACCAGTTGATTCTTCCGTGGATTCCGTGTAGCGCAGATTTATCTTTTGCTAAACAGTGCTTCCTCTGCACTGTTAATTTAGGTAACTCTCTCTAAATATTAAGACATCTCTAGAATTCTCTTTGTTCTTTTTCATTACATTAAGAGCCAGTCCACTGATGCAAAATGGGACAGATAAATGGTACCAATGTTACAATGGAGATGTTGCTACAGTCTTTTAGGGGACAAAATACATTCTATCTTAGTCTGCTGTAAGTTCACTTGTTAACAGAAGCCATTACACCTATGAGCAGAATTTCTTTATTTATTAGTGTTGTTAAAAACATTATTTTTTTAAAATCTTTTTTTGTTGTAACATTTTAACTAATTACAGTGAAATAGAAGAACAAGAAGATGACACTATTCACATGGGGAATGCAATCATGACCTTTTATGCTGCATTGATTGATCTCTTAGGACGTTGTGCCCCTGAAATGCATGTAAGTTTTATGTCTTCATGCACTGGAAAGCAAAGGCTTAGTTGTTTTACTGCTCACTGGTTTGCTGTTCATTTTTTTCTCAGTATCGTGTTATCAGGTATTAAAGCAGTGGTATGGCTACATAGTATCTTAGTGGACAGGATGTGTTCTACTGATTGGCAAGGGAAAAAATATATTCAGAAGCTTTTTTAAAGGATTTATTCCCGTGCTTTTTGGGGTTTTTCTTTTGGTTTTACTGTCCATTGTGACAATCAAATTCCTCAAATGTCCCTATTTGTTGTGATGGTGTGGAGTGATTTATTTTTTATAAACTATGGTTTTACTCTTGATATACTTATTTTAAACAGACTTTTTACGTTGCATATAAAAATGTAAATATTACAGGGCATTCCTTTAAAATGTAGGGATAAGCATTACACTTGGACATACACACCAATATCTCAGAATCTTTATTCATACCGACAAACCTTCTTAAAGGTAAGGTGTCACTATTTCAGGCATTAGAAACAAAAAATTAGAAACACTATAAAAACCTTACCACTTATTTTGTAAGAGCTTGAAACTATTTGAACATATTTGTTGTTTATGATTCAATATACATTAATATTCTTCAGAAATTTAGTTATACATAGTTTCTCATTTCACCCTGAAGTGTGCCCTAATTAATATACGTTAGTATAGATCAGTATCAGATTTGTGCAGGGATTGATAACTTGAGAGAGGAGAGATATATGTAGTTAATAAGGTCAGTGTATGAATACCTGTTTCATTTGAATAAAAAAATTGTCTTGTTTTCTCCCTGTCTTGCTGCCTTTTCTAAAAAACAAAACAAACCTGAAAATCTGCTTTTGTTCCCCCCCACCCCACTGCATATGCTGCTACATTTTAAGGCTTTGTTCACCAGCTTTACCTAATATTCTGCTCTGAAAATGAGCTTAGTTTTATTTAATAAGCAAACATGTAGATTTTTTGACTTTGTGCATTTGCATCCAAACTACAGCAAATTGATGCAGATTGCATGAAATTTACATTGTTAATTATACTGCAGTTTTGGGAGCAGTTATTCTTTTGTATAGAAGATAAAAAGAAGATCTTGCTAAATTTTTATTTCTCTTTTTATTAGCTAATCCATGCTGGTAAAGGGGAAGCCATTAGAATCAGATCAATTCTACGGTCTTTGATTCCACTTGAAGATTTGGTGGGAGTAATCAGTATTGCTTTCCATATGCCAACCATAGCGAAAGGTAAGATTGTTCTACATTTTTTCTCCCATCCTATTCTTATGATTTGTAATTTATTGACATAGTGACAGTCATACTTTTTTCAGCCTTTAAAAATATTACAGAAATTCAACTATTTATTATGCAAATTAAAAGACGCATCATGTGTATCTCATACATGTTTCAAAAATCTTTCTGCGTGCTGTAGTCAACAATTCTGTGTACCCTTAAATTATTGATGTAAATCCTGTTAAATTGTATTATGAAAATCTATTACAACTTTAAAAAGAAATTTTAAAATGCATCCTTTCTGGTTTTAGAACTATTTTAAAATACTGCAGCCTAATATCTCAATAACATAATCCTTAGCTTTTGCTGTTCTAACCCTATCAATTGCTTCTAGCAGATCTTACTAAGACACCAGAGTTGTTTTCCAGCAACTATGGTGAAGAGATAGGTGTGGCATACATAGGCGAATGTGTTTCTTTGTGTTTTCTGCCTATATAAAATTGATTGCAATAGTGGGAGCTCTGTGAGCACCTATATAAAAGGGAAAGGGATTACATCTGCTTTTAGTGTGTCCAGAGAGAAAACATTATAAATGCTACCTGGATTGTTTAGAGACTTACAGCACAAGATTTTCCAGTAGGTTACAGTAGAAGACATAAAAAGATCAACATTACTTATTTATGATCCAAATATGGATAGACCTATAGGTGAGATCTCAGTAGCAGACTCATACATACAGAGGTGTTTGTTTACTTTCCAGAATGAAAGTATCAAAATTTTAAAATATTTCAATGAATTCCTTTCAGATATTTTGAAAGTTTTGACATAGATATGACTTGTTAGCACATTCTTAATTCTTTGTCATACATTAAAGATATGCTCACCAATACTGCATTTCTAGGATCTCTGATGTAGAGTTCTTGTAATTTTTACCTTTGATCTGTTTCTGCTGAGAACTAGGTAGTTATGTAGGTTAATTATTCTGCTTTAGGTACTTAGCATGTTAGAATATCAACTGTTAAGAATCCCTTAATATACAAAACATGAACAGAAAAGCATGCAGGGACTTTGATGTCTCTATGGGTAGAATTATCTTATGCATTCTTTTTCGTTTAACTGCAAATACATTGCCTCTGCGTAACAAAACTGTGGAGAAGATGCCTAGGTATTAACAGAGACTCAAAAGCTCTGACAAGTAGCAGCATGACTGCCTAGTCTGCTGATGAAGGAGGATCCCTGTCACTGAAGTCTTATTTCTTCCTTTTAGATGGTACTGTGGTGGAACCTGACATGTCTGCGGGGTTTTGCCCAGATCACAAGGCAGCCATGGTTTTGTTCCTTGACAGGGTCTATGGAATTGAGGACCAGGATTTTCTTCTACACCTTCTTGAAGTTGGCTTTCTGCCAGACCTTCGTGCTGCTGCCTCACTAGATACGGTAAGGGTTTCAGTCTGGTTTTGTTTTGTTTCTGTTATCTTATTGAACACTACAGCATTTTTCATCGCTTGAAAAAGCATTTTTTATGTCTTCACATCTTCTGCCTTTCTCAAATGCTGGCTGAACTGTTTGTTGCTTCTGAGCTTTGATAATACGTGAAGATGCATCGTCCGGTGTAATGCTCACTCTTTAAGAACTTGCACTGATACCCATATCCATAAAAGATGCAATGCCTTTCCCCAGGAGACTTTCTGACCTTGTGCTATGGAATAAAAATCAGATGACCTGCCAATGAAGCATGTGACTGGGAGCCCCTTTCCAGAGATAGACAGAAAGTGTTCATCTCTGTGCATGTGTTAGGGGCACGTACCCTGTTATTTAGAAAATGGCTACATTTCTATTTTAGTTCCTCCTCAATGTTGCTGCCCTCTTTTTTTTTTTTCTTTTCTTGTGAGTCTTATTTTCAGCTAATTTCTTTCAGCTGTCTCGGTCCAGAAAGCTTAGATTTAGAGAGCTATTATGAGGGCTAAGACACTGAATTTGGTTTTCCTATTTGACCTTTTATGTCAACATTTTTTCCTGAAAATAATGATGTTGTTATTTAGGATCATAGAATCATACAATTGTTAAGGTTGGAAAAGACTTCTAAGATTATGAAATCCATCTGTCAGCCTAGCACCACCACCTTTTTCACCATTAAACCATATCCTCAAATGTCATATCCACTTTTTTGAATATGTTTTTTTTTTTTTGAACACTTCCAAAATTATGACTTTACTACTAACCTGGGCAGCCTGTTCCAATGCTTGAAAACCCTTTCCGTGAAAAATTTTTTCCTTGTATCTAACCTAAATCTCCCCTTGTGCAATTTGAGGCCATTTCCTCCTGTTCTGTCTTGTTACTTGGGAGAAGAGACTGACACATCACTGCAGTTTCCTTTCAGGCCATTGTAGAGAGTGATGAGGTCTCCTCTGAGCCTCCTTTTCTCCAGGCTAAACAGCCCCAGCTCCCTCAGCTGCTCCTCACAGGACTTGTGCTCCAGACCCTTCACCAGCTCCATTGCCCTTCTCTGGACACACTCCAGCACCTTGATGTCCTCCTTGCAGTGAGGGGCCCAAAACTGGAGATTGGAGGTGCAGCCTCACCAGTGCTGAGTACAGGGGGATGATCGCTGTCCTGCTGGCCACACTTGCTGATACAAGGCAGGATGCCATCAATCTTCTTGGCCACCTGGGCACAAGTTCATGTTCAGCTGTCGACCAATACCCCCAGGTTCTTTTCTGCCAGATATTTAAGAAAGAGGAGGTGAGGATTTTTAACTCACATGGAACTTGGCCTTGTTCATAGCAAAAAGATACTGGCTTGTATTACCTGATTTTGGAGTGTTCTGTTTTCTAGCAGCTATGACATTCTTCAATATAATCTTGAAAATTGTTTTGTTTTTGAATGGCCACATTTACTATTTTTGGTTTTGTTCAGTAAAAACAAAACAAAAGCCATCTATGAGACTTTACAAGCAGGAGAAGAAGCTAGGAATCTAGCTCCAGTAGATATCCTATCCTCATTTCTCTGTTTAGGAAATTTCCCCCTTTATAACTGTGAAACAAAACCAGCAATTTCTTTTCGTTTGTAACAACACCGATGAGACAAGTCTAATTTCTCTCCCATTTAATTTATAGGCTGCTTTAAGTGCTACAGATATGGCTTTGGCTCTGAATCGATACCTTTGCACAGCAGTCTTGCCTCTCTTGACCAGATGTGCTCCTCTGTTTGCTGGCACAGAGCACCATGCTTCCCTCATCGATTCCTTATTACACACTGTGTACAGACTCTCGAAAGGATGCTCTCTTACCAAAGCTCAGCGAGATTCTATTGAAGAGTGTTTGCTGTCTATCTGTGGGTAAGAAGATACTCCTGGCTGTACAGGAGTGCTAAGTGATAAAGTAATCTGTTATATTTATAATACAGGAATGCAGAACTATGCCACATCAGATGATTATGATAGTTTTTAAGAGACTGTATTCAGTTTGCAGCTTTATTAATCACCAGTCCTTCCTCAGTTTTCATTCATTGAGTCCTCAGTTATTCTGCGATCACCAAATCTTTTAAATTAAAACCTTGGTGATTAACTAAGAGGATGCAAAAAGACAAAGCTCTGGAGTTGTGGAGCTATGCATACACTGAATTGCCATTTAAATACTTTTAGCTGGATAGTTTTGTGGCTGATATTCAGTAACTTATACAATTCTATGTAGCGGTTTATTTATGGCGTGTTGCATTTGAAATTGTAATCAATGACTAGTATTGTTATGTCTCTTTACTGAACAGCTATGGGACAGATTTTGTCTGTGTGTCTGCAGGGTCAAAACCAGTTGGTTATTATCCAATTTTTTATAAATCTACAGGCTCAATTATGAGAAGCTGACTAGGCAAATACAAATTCAAGTTCTAATTACAGTTAACATGTAGACTTTCAATTCACCAGAGGATTTGGCTTGGTTTTTTTTTAATATTTCACCATGACTTTTTTTTTTTCCATAGTGTGGAAATGTTCTCAGAAATGACAGACATTTATATTATAATACTGTAAAAAATGTGTAAAAAATATATCAGATTTGATGATATTTGATATGTCCATTTTATACATATACATCCATATATATATATATAAAACACATTGATAGGAACCAATAAAGTTGACCAGATTTTACTATTTATCTGGAAAGCTTTAATGTCCATGCCATTCTAACATTCATACTATAACAATTTCTTCTGTCCTTTCAGTTGGTGCCCACTGCTGTGTCTTGTTTAACACGTGAAAAGAGATAGTGCTCTTATGTCTTCATTCGTTTCTAAGATATTTTAAGAACTATTGAGATATATTACAAGAAATTAACATTATATGCTTTTCTCATGGGCATGGTGATCCTCATACACATTATCAAAATTCAGTATTTTTTTTCCCTGCTTTTCTCTGTCTGTAGATGAGATATTTTCTCAGCTTCTTTGAAGCATTTGATTTGCAGCTTTTTCAGAATATTTTCTTTGGTATGCACTTGTTTGCTTTCTTCTGGACCCCTAGTGCCCTAGTGGCACAAGTAAAATCTTATTATTTTATGAATTTGAAGAATTTTAATGGCATAGAACTAACACGTTGCTTTAATGTATTCATTAATTATTTACATCAAACTGTGCTGGTACACCCTTTTGAAATGGTTTGTCTGCTTTTAGGCAGTTGCGGCCTTCCATGATGCAGCATTTGTTGAGGAGATTAGTATTTGATGTACCTCTCTTAAATGAACATGCAAAGATGCCTCTCAAGGTAAAAGTAAATATTAGTATTCAACAACATTCTTTATAACAGAATGCAACATAAAATAGTTGCATGGAGAACATTCTCTGTAATCTTTGTTATGTTATTTCCACTCTGCAGTACTCTAAGACCATAGTTTTTAAGGATAAATTGTTGCTTTGGGAGAAACTCAGTTTAATTTACATCCATCCATACGGAATTATGAAGTCTGGGTCTAATGTTTGCTTCTCCTTTAATTATTTCCTGTTTGTTTCAGCCCATGTAAAAAAGAATAGAAAAAACCTTAGGGGCAGGGGGCAGAATCCAGTGCACAAAACATAGCAATTTACAGTCTGTATGTACCCTTACTTTTGTTCTCTGCATTGGTTTTCCTTGCTCTTGGAAAAAGGACTCTTTTTCTGTTGTTGGTGCCTGCAAATCTGTTAAGTAATAATGTTTAGTAGTAATGTTCCATTTTGTTTACAGCTCCCAAAAGTTTAGCTGTATCTTTTTATTCTGATTCCTAATGCATAAGAAAAATTAGGGTTTTTTCCTGAAATGACACATTCCTTAAAGATTCCTCTGATATCATCATCAGTTTTAATAAACATTTGGTTCCACACCTTACCTACTGTTTTTTCAGCAGTCCTTTTTAATGCTTTCCCACCACAGCTTTGAATGAGATATTTAATATTTTCTTATTTAATGTATTTTTATGCTTTAAGAGCATATCAGGATTTCTGATGTAAGAAGAGGAATTTAAATCTTTAGTCTCAAAACCAGGGCCTGCTGCTGAAGTCCTGCCAAGGACTTCATAATTTGGTTATGCCCCCTAGAAATCATCAATCAAACTAAAGATTCCAGAACAGCCATTCTTCCATGTCTATGCATAAGAAAAACAGTTGGTAATTTAGTATACTGCCCTGAAGGGGACCCTTCTAATGCTTTATGGCATTTTATGTGCTGCCAAAACCAAGTAGTAACTTGGCAATTCCTGTATGGCTATAGCGCTTCAGGGTTTGTTTTTTTGGGAGGGAAGAAGCAAGCCCAGCTCCTTGACATCTGTTTGTCTAAAAGTACAGATTATATGATACTGAGGGTCATGACTGCAGTGAGCTTCCCTTGCTGCTGAACTGAACAGTAAGGAAATAATAATTGGATCCTTTTGGCTAGTCAGGCTTTGCGAGAATACAGATGTAAAGAGAACCATGCTGTTAGCATGGGCAAAGGATTTTGTCCACTGACACCTAAAGGACTAATAGGAGCTTCTGAGGAAATTGAACTCTTTATCTGAAGATAGACCTGTAACTTTTAAAAGGTTTCACTGACAGTAAACTGATTTCCAGTGATTTAACACGGGACTCCTACCCATATCTGCTGTGTTTCTGATTTGAAAATATTGTAGTATTGTGTGTATTCCTTTTGGGCTTGTGCTGGCAAGCCAGTTACAGTAATCTGAAGAGGCAGCTATAAGTTAATCAGGCATCTGAAAATGTGATTTTGAATAGGGAGAGAGGAGAAAATAATGAAGGCAAATCAGAATACAGTGCTATCTACTGTGAATACCTTTGCTGGTTTCTACAGGTAAAAATTGCCTCAGGTTTTAAGCAGCATGTGCATTCAAATCTGTGATGCTTTTCCTGTATTCCCTATAGTTCAGACTTTTTGGAATAGGACTGCCTTGTTTTTATTTCCTCTTAAATGATATTCAGTGCTTCATCAGGGGTCTCTCTAAGACTAAACCTACCTTTACTCTCTTGACTACATTTAAAAACATGTTCCTATATATTATTATACACATGTAGTCCAAAAGCAAACTTATCTGGCCATTGTGTAATTGAATATAGTTTGAAAAAATATTTTCAAATACATATTTGACTCTCAGAGTCCAGATTTCTGAGACTCCTGTGGTTCTACATAAATGATGAAAATTCTTTTTACATTTTATATGCATAGAAGTTCTCTGTGTTTTTTCCTAATTCATCCAACAATTTAAATAGTAAATACATATTAACAGATTATTTAAATCTGAAGATATGCAAATATACTACATGAATTGTTTTGGGATTTTTTCCTGATCCATTGGAAGTATAAAAGAACAGTGCAGTATCAAGATTATATTTTCAGCTATCAAAATCCTTGCTTCTACATATCAGATGTGGGTTGTTTTTTTTTTTAATTCCTGTCTTTATGCACATGTATACATTTATGTTTGCGTTTTTCCATCTTGATGTTTGTTCAGGCTGGAAAAAGGGAATCCTGTCAGCTCTCTACTGACTGTGACTTGCAATATTTTTCCAAAAAGCTTTGCAAAATGGTATTGAAACAAAGATGAAAAAACTACTCATTCTGGGTGTGTATGCACCAGTGACACAACATGGCTTATTGATAAAAGTATAGAAATTTTTCTGCTAGCATCTGTGTAATGTTTGAGTGCCAGAATGGAAGGACCTCCGCAGTTATATTTCTCTTTTCTTTCAAAATATGTTCTGTTTCAGTTGCTGACAAATCATTATGAAAGATGCTGGAAGTATTATTGTTTGCCAAGTGGATGGGGTAACTTTGGTGCTGCCTCAGAAGAAGAACTTCATTTATCCAGAAAGTTGTTCTGGGGTATTTTTGATGCTTTATCTCAAAAGGTAAGTACCTTTAGTATCCATCTATTACTGTAAAATCCTTACTGTGTAATCTTTTTTCTTTAATCTGTGATTTTTACCCAGCTTTTATCAACACTGTATCATCCACTTTGAAGGAAAAAATATAGGTTTTAGTTAATTTAAATCTTCCTCTTATAGCTTCTAATTTAATATAGGTATACTATTTTATCACCTCATTAAAAAGATATATCACTAAAGTAATAATCTTGAGATGTATTTGTACACATCTGTACACTTCTCTATTTAGTAGTCGTAGTTTCAGCACCCTTGAATGAATTTTGTGTTAAGCAGAAGTTTAATAATACATCTTGGTATGTATTTATTGTTCATTCTGTGACTATTTTTAACAAACATGCTTAAAATTTCATGAGTTTCATTTCAAATCTAAGTGTTATGGAATGCTTTGCAAATTCCTGTGCTGTGCTGTCTTCCTGGCATCTGAAAAATCTTTATTGTTGCTACCAATGAAGTGAACACTTTTCCCATTTACTTGAGAAAGATGAAGACTTGCTTCTAGCTTTCTGCTTTGGACAGTCAGTTTTCTTTATTTTCAGAACAAAAATTCAGTTTCACACTGAGTAAGAAGGCTGTTCTCTGGCTGCTTGGTTTCATCTATAGCTGCATCAGTTTCACTGCTGATGTTGGATGTTCCCATTCACTACTCACTTTCTATCCCCTGTGTGTTCCACAGAAGTATGAACAAGAACTGTTCAAATTGGCTTTGCCTTGTCTGAGCGCAGTTGCAGGGGCCTTACCTCCAGATTATATGGAATCAAATTATGTCAATATGATGGAAAAACAGTCCTCAATGGATTCAGATGGGAACTTTAATCCTCAACCTGTTGATACCTCAAAGTAAGGAATTACTTTGTTGCTCCTTGGGTTTTTTTGATCATGAATGTGTAAAAGAGGCGGGGAGTCTATTGTTTGGTGTGATGTGAACTTACAGCTTCTCTTCTGAATGCTTACTTTCTAGATAAAATGGAGATCTGAACTTAATATTTTTATTTATATATTTATTTTAAATCAAGTAAAGCAATAACTAGCAAGTTAAATAATTAATTTCTTGTTCAACTAAGAATATTTTTAATGCATTTTTACCCAGGAGATAGAACTATCCAGTTGTCTTTGCATGTCTGCTGCAAACAAGCCAGCATGTTCTTAGGAGCTGAAAAAGTAGACAAGGCTACAACATCCCTGTCATTATTAACATATGTCAAGACACTAATTCCAGTTTGCGTGAATGACGCTGTACCTACAGAAAATTGTTTGATTGTGCCTTCATATAATCTTTTTTACTGTGAATAACTGGGAATTGGGCAGAACAATCTTCATTCTCTCTAGGCAGTCGGTCTCTGGCCCTGCTTTTTCAAGTATATTAGCCAGACAAAGTGCATATCTGAATGGAAATTTCTCCCCTGATTTTTGACTACAGCCATTTCCCTTTGTAAAGAATAATCTTACAGAAGTGTGGCTATGCACTACATCTTAAAAAATTCCTGTTGTAAAACATTTGCTTCATTTTCCCCTGTGAGCCTTCGTGTACTAACATTGAGTACACAGGATGCTGTCAGTAGATTGACACCTTCATTACAGCATTCTTGTGCATGTGTGTACATCTAAATATGGCAGTAAAAGCCATAATCCAGCCTGGAGTGCAGAAAGGACATCAGTGACCATTAGAATTCATTTTTCTAAGATGTAGTCAACATACATGAAGGTTTAACAAAATTTCCTAAGAATATTATATTATCATTTAACTGAGTATTACTTTATCTGGTGTCATTTCAGAGAAAAATTGTAGATAGATTTGAAAAACTCAAGAAGTTTTACTTATTATTACCCAAATTATATGTCACTTCATTGCTATAGGAGTCAACAGTTCTGTGGTGTTTCAAGACAAAGACAAAACTACTGCTATAATTGTAACCTCCAAATTATCCTGCATTCTAGCATGCAAATCCAGCTTTGCATTGCTTGCTAGTACTGGACCTATTTGTATGAAGGTATAAATAATAGGATATTACTCTATTTCTAGTTTTATTGGATTTCTGAAATTATTTGAAATAGTATAGTATTACTAGAGTTCCCCTCAAAATACAGTCTTTCAAATAGTAAAAAAAAACCTGCTGACAGTGCAGGATGAATATTTTCTTATCTTTGTATGTGTGTTAGGCTCTTGAAAACTGTTACTCTGACATAATTTGGTTTTACATTTCTGCTTTTTTTCCACCTTATGACCGAAAATCCAGACTTCACAGTAGATGGCACTCTAACACTGTTTGTACTGAAATTCTTTATGTTGGGAGGGAAGATACAGCTGTATCATCAGTGATCAAAAGCAGTTATTCCCTTTCATTTGTAGGAATGCTGATGCAGTAAACTACTGGTAATTTGATAAATTATTTTTGGAAGAGGATACTGCCTCTAGTCCTTGTTTGAAGATTAAGAATCACTTCTCTTTTTTTACTACTTCAGAAACTTTAACTTCTGCACTGTCTTTGTACACCTATTTAAGGGCTAGTGTATTAATTTATGTGGGGTTTTATTATTTTAATAAGGATTTTTCTGTTTTTAATATTCACTAGTGTGTTCTAAAATAAAGCCTGATCAGTAAATCTGAGTTGTTATAAATTAGAGGCTTCAAACCTGTAATACTACTGGTAGGAATATATAAAATAGATAATATTTCAGAAAGGACTGTTAGCACACTTAGTTTATGATGGACATGTGCAATAATTTACTGCCAAATTTCTGAAATGATAGTTTGTAGTTATATTTTTAATAATAAGAAAATGTGCGACAAAAAGCACTAGTGGGTGGTATCATTATTGATTTTTCCCTGCACACGTTTCAAAGAAGTAAAATTTCTGCAAGAGCTGTAGTTGTTATTCAGTGCCCATGAAATAATTCAGATTTCTTCCTTGATTTAATTGGGCTTTGGAGCAAACGGTATGTAAGGAAGAAGAGCACAGTAAGATGTGTGGAAAGGGTGTATGCATTATTTATTATTTATTTTGAAGTTTTCTTTACAACAAAAGTATTCAATTTTAGGCTGTGGGATATAATGCTAATTTTCTTTTCACTTTCAGCATTACAATCCCTGAAAAGCTAGAGTATTTCATTAACAAATATGCAGAACATGCTCATGACAAATGGTCAATGGAAAAGGTAAAATCTACATTCCTGTTAAAAGATTTTTTATTTGAATCCATTTCATCTTTAGAATATTTTACTCTGAATGTTACTATTTTTTGTAATGCTACAAGTTGGTATGTAGGTAAGATATAAACGTACTATTTTCTTGAAATATCTTTGGGGAAAGTTCTCAAAGTGCATATGAGTATTTGAAAATAGTGTTACATCATTTAATCTTTTTTTTGGCTGACTTTTGAGTAAATATATTCGCTAATTGTTTAACAGTTTTATGGACCTGAATTTTTTTTTAACCAAAAAAGCTCTTTAGTGTTTTTATTCCTTTATGCATTTTGTTTGTCTAGTGTTAAAAAAAGTTCCTCAACTGTAGCACAGTATTCTGCTTTATAAAAATTCTTAAAAGAAAAATGTATTGATATGGTTGCTTTGGGTAATCATTAATTTGCAGAAACATGGCACGCTGTATGATTCATAGCTTAATTTGTAGATCATATAAATGTTAGTTGAGAAAATGTTGAGAAAATAGTAGAAAGGAAACTTCAAGACAACAGCTCTGCAGAAGCATTCTTCAGTTAATTTCTACCAATAAAAATAGGATTTTTCATAATTTTTTGCTTTTCCCCATTTTGCCTTTTTATTGCTGTTTTCAGTTTGCCAATGGATGGACCTACGGTGAAACATTTTCTGAATCTGCAAAAGTGCAACCATTGATGAAACAATATAAGCTGCTGTCTGAAAAGGTAAGGGATTTATTCATGCTTGATCCAGGGTGGCTGAAATACCACTGAAAATATCGCCTTGTGTTTACATCATTTTAAGAAAAAGTGCTTACGCTATGTCAGCTAATGCGTGGTTGTTGCTTTCCTCATGTCGTGGTTTGACACTGGCCAATGCCAGGCACCCACGAGAGCCGCTCGCTCAGCCTCCCCTGCCACAGCTGGGCAAAAGGAGGGAAAAGAGGAAAGGGTTAATGGAGGCTTCATGGGTGAGATAAGGAGAACGGGAGAAATATTTCAAGGGCAAAACAGGCTCAGCCTTAGTTGCTCAGTAAAATTTATTACCAACAGAATCAGAGGAGGGTAATGAGAAGTAAAATAAGCCCTTAAAACCCCTCCCCCCCACCCAGACCCTCCCTCCTTCCCACCAACAACACAGGGAGGCAGGGCAGGAGGGTTTTGGTCAGTCCATCACCAGGATTTTCTTCTGCTGCTCCGGGAGAAGAGTCCTTCCCTGTGAGGCCGTGGGGTCCCTCCCACGGGAGACAGTTCTCTGGGAACTTCCTGGTGTGGGCCCACTCTCAGGAGCAGCAGCCAAACCGCACCTGCTGCAGCGTGAGTCCCTCCCATGGGCACACAGCCCTCCCAAAACTGCTGCACCGTGGGTCTCTTCCCACGGGGTGCAGTCCTCCNCACACCACGGCCTGCAGAGGAACCTTGGCTCCGGCGCCTGGAGCACCTCCTCCCCCTCCTTCTCCACTGACCTTGGTGTCACCGTGTTGTTTTCCCTCACGTGTTCTCACCTCCTCCTCTTCTCTGACTAGAAGCAAAAACCCCCGTGACTTTGTTTTAATTTTCTTCTTAAAAATGTCATCACAGAGGCATTACCAGCCTCTCTCACTGGCCCAGTTCTGGCCAGCAGCATGTCCATCTTCAGAGCCATCAGCCATTGGCTCTGCCGGACATGATGGGAAGCTTCCAGCAGCTTCTCACAGGAGCCACCTTTGCGGCCCCCCTGCTACCCAAAACCAGGCCGTGCCAAAGCAATACACCTCAAAATTCTGAAAAGATATAAAAGTGTTTTAATGTATAATAAATAGGCCACTCATCCTATTTCCTCACATAGCTGAACCTCCATGGCATAACTTACAGTGAAACTGAAGTGTGATATTGCCAGTGTATTTTTGCAGTAAGGTCATACAGGAATGCCTCCTTGCTTAATGAAGACTTAGGTTTAGGCTTTGTCTGGTCTCCATGAGGAAACCATGAAGATGATTAGACATCTGGAGAACTTGATATAAATGAAGCAATGCTGAAGGAACTGGGTTTGTTCAGCTTAAAGAAGAGAAAGTTGCTGGAGAGATGGTCTTGGTTTCCTGGTTCCTAAGCATTAGTTACAGAGAAGATGGATGTATTCTTTTCACAGGCATGCAAAGTGACAGGACAAGAGGCAATGGGTGTAAGGTTCTTTAGCAGAAATGCTTTCTGGAAATTCTTCTTATCTTGACAACTTGAACATTGGAATAACTTGCCCAAACAAGTGGTCAAATCACCTGCATATTGAAGGCATGGCAGAGCAATACCTAGATAACCTAATCTTGATAGCCCAGTTAGGTAGCTTATCTGACCTCAACAGAAGGTAGCGGCAAAAGATGTCCAGGGTTCTCTTCCAATACAGACTTGTTTATGATTCTATGATTATGGTTTTTTGGTTCATGTAGCAGATAAAACACAGTGTTACTCCTGATAATTACTGCTCCACCTTCGATTTGATGTCTGAGAATGCTATTAACACAGTTATCACTAAGATCATCAGCTTCCTACCAGGCCAGAATTCTTCTCCTCACCTCTGAAATGATAAATAAACTTTTTAATATCTTATATGATTTATTTGCATCATTTCAATAACCCTGGGCCATAATGGTTGAATTCAGTACATTTCTTTGCATCTAAGTATAACCAGGAAAAAGCCCAATAGTTACTTTTTGCTCTGTACAGCTGCATAATAAACAAGTTAATTATTGCATGTACGTTCTTCTAGGAGAAAGAAATTTATCGATGGCCAATCAAAGAATCACTAAAAACTATGCTGGCATGGGGATGGAGAATTGAAAGAACACGGGAAGGAGATTCCATGGCACTGTATAATCGGACGCGTCGCATATCTCAAACCAGTCAAGTGAGCCACTTTGCTAAAAACTTTGTGTTATTCTCCATTAATAATAACTGCCTTTTGAAAGGAAGCTTTTGAACTTTTAGGGCTCTACATGCTCGTATACAGGCATATGAAAGTAATATCACACATAGGAAAAAAAGCCTGGACACTTCTTTTTAAAGCAAGAGATACCTGTTACTGCATAATCCATAGAGGAAAGCCTGTCAATGCCCCTTTTCTAGCCACACTTCTTGCATCAGTGCCTTGTCATCCAGGGAACCTCTGTCACTTTTTATCCTTCTTTGGCCATTTGTGTCAATGTAATGAGCAAACCTGTGACAAATTTAGACAGTAAAAAGAAAGAATAAAAAAATGGTGATATTTTCTGGGTGGTGAGGAGGGAGACAAGGTAAAAGATAACTATTTATAGGTTCTAGTCTTCAATGTAGAAATAGGGTTGAAAAGTTAAATTCAAAGTTTGATTTTTTTCCTGAATTTGCCTTAAATTAGATTGTGTGAGATTTTGCCTGCTGAGAAAAAAATGAATCTCTAGAAAATGCAGAGATTTAATCATAGCTTTATCCTTATCCACTATAAGTTCAAACCTTAAATGAGTTCAAGTGAAATTTGTATTTAAATGAAAGGGATTTGTGTCTGATGGCCATCTGTCTTTGGGAACAAACTCTACTGACCTTTGCCTAATTTTAACTAGAGTTTGCCACCCCTGATGTATTTTCAGCTGGGCCACAAAGGATCCTTTTGCTCTCTATAGATCTACAAATGTCTTTTTTCTTAAGTTCCTTAATTACTTTCAGTATCTTGTTAATGTTAACTTCTTCATATTAAATGCTTGCATAACTCTACTGTTTTGCACATTTGTCATTCAGATCTCTGTAGATACAGCCCATGGTTACACTCCTCGAGCAATTGACATGAGTAATGTCACCCTCTCCAGAGACTTACATGTAAGTCAGAAACACCTAAAATGTTTACGGTTTGTTTTACAATTTAATTTTGTCTGTTTTGCTAGTTTATTTTAAACAATTTGGTACCAAATATTACCTATTTTGATGTTCTTTCATTTTGGTGGGTGTTTTTTGGTCTTTTTTGTGAATCTCTTTGATCCTCTGTTGCTTAAAAAACATGGTTCACATTGAAAACCTTCAAAATTTCTTTAGTTCTGGATTGATTTTCCCACTTTGCTTTGTGAACGTTTGTCATTTTGAAGAAAATCCTGTTTAGAAGAGCTAGCAGCATCAATTTTTTCTGTTTCCTGTTCATTTCTCCACCATCTTTCCAAAACATATAGTCAAGGCTCTTTTTTTCTCTAAACTGAAGGAATAAGGATCAGAAAGCATTAAGTACTGTGAAAATTGGGAATGAAGGAATTGGGGGTAGGATTTTGGCAGATGTATCAGTAGGTTGCTGTTATTTGGACCAATATGTTTTAGTTGATACTCTGTGTTTCTGTCATTAGTTAGGATTTTTTTCATGGTGTTTGCTGGAGTATGGTGCTAGGTTTTGCAATTTACTAAATTCTTGATACTATTTGCAATACTAATTGCAATGTAATGTAGGCATATACTGAGTAGTTTTAAATTAGTTAGCATGAGTGTGTGTACAAGTCTAGTGGTGGCAACATGGTGTTCAAAGCTGACTACAATAGACTCCTGAAACACAGGGTTAACTTTGCCTATACTGAGCTTTGCCATAGTGCAGGAAACAAGCAGTGGTACTAAATTTATTGACTAACTGTGCAGTATATACTCTACTGTACCTCTAAACAAATTCTCATATTGGATTTCCACGCCTTGATTTCTGTCTTGCAGTTTCCAGTTTTATAGTTCTAGCGGTTTCAGATTTCTGACTAGCTTTAAAAGAATTTTCTGCCAATTAACTGCCAGTAGATTGCTGATCATTCCAAAGAGTTCATAAAATTGATTATTGAATAACTGCCTCTACCACTACATTCTTATTTTAAACTGATGACAAAGATTCCTTACAATTATGACATTTAATGTTTGTATAAACTCAGTATAGTTGAAAGACGTTGCAGACTCTGTTTAATGCTCAGGAAACAACTCACCATGTGAACATCATCACAGTAGTATGATGCAGTAAACCAAACCCAGATAAAAGTAACCTTCCTGTCACAAATCACATAGAAAGGGCACTGAAACTTCTGTTAGTCCCTTGCTTATTTTTTTTATGCTGTACCCTCTAACACTTGTCACTACTTTTATTTCCTTTGTAGCCCTTAGCTATAAGGCAGAACTTGTTGGCTTTATGATTCATTTGCCTTATGAAGAGAGGTCATCTTTGAAAACAGCTTCTTTGAAACCAGCTTGTTATTTAAAAGCTAAACAAATTTAATTAAAATGCAATTTCAGCTATTAATGGTACTGACGCAGACACTGAGGAAATACCTAAACGTGTTGGGTATTAATGAGATGAGAGTTTTAAAAATTAACTATGTGTAATTTTGAACATTCTAGAAAATGTTTAATATCTTTCAAGTTGGAATTCAGGGTTAGCTAACAAGAATCATGACCATGTCTAAAACTGTAAGTCTGCAAAATACTCCTCATTTTGGTCTTAAGTCAGTGTGCATGACAGAAGGCATCCAGCATACAGAACAGAAGAGCTATCTGTCATAATGTATTCACTGGAAAAAAGTTTGTGAACCAATTTGTCTAATGGAAAAATAAGATATGGCTGAAAAGTTCCTGAATTCATAAGTATTGCCACAAATAAAGAAATTGGTATTGAGAAATACTCGTTACTCAAAATCCTTACTGAAGAAGAGAAGGTTTCTGTAAGTTCGTGAAAGAAATGTAAAGTGAAATCTGCAGAAAATTCCACCACTCTGTCCAATTAGAGAGTGCACAACCAGGAGGGCAGTAGTAGGTTTAAAAGGTTGTTTCACGTTGAAATACTTCCTGCTAGGTAGACACTGGAGGCACTTGTTTGTTTTGCTTGGTTCAGGGTCTAGCTTCTAGTTCACCGGTCTGAAGGAGTTTGTTTTATAGGAAGAATATATAGACTAATTTATGCTCTAAAGTGGCTGGTGCTTTTAACAGTGTGGTCACACAAAGGAGCACAGTATCCACATAGAAGCAGCTATATCCCGGGGTTCATAATTAGTCTGCCACAGCCAGCAGTAACAATGTTGATTCAGTGCTCTGGCTTGCTGTTCTTTCTTTCCCTTGACACTGTCTTCAGAGGATTCTCGTTGGCCTTGTTTTGAGAATGAAGCCCCTCATCTCACACCCCAGTACTATTTCCAGACTATTCTTCTCTTTGTGGTTCCTTGTTTTCTGTATTAGGAGTTCTTTCTTCAGCATCAGGTTCCTGACTCTTATACCTATGCCAATTCTACCCAAATTCCATATAATATTTTTTTCAATAAAAACTTGTTTCCAGTGAACCATTACAGTGTAATTGTTTTAAACTTCCCAGAGAACAAAACTTGTTTTTTAATACCAACCGGAAACTTGTACTTCTTGACAGTTAATCGTTACAACCCATGTGACTAAGCTCTCCATTTTCCTAAGGCTATGGCTGAGATGATGGCTGAAAACTACCATAACATATGGGCAAAGAAAAAGAAAATGGAGCTTGAAGCAAAAGGTAATGTTAACTATAGGTATTTACATGATTTTAGGTTTTCTGTGACTACCTTAGGTTATGCATTTGAGAAGACATTAAAAAGAAAAAAAAGGAACAGCAAATTTTAATTTACAAAGAAACAGCAAAGTATCTATTCTTGATTGTGATTTTTAGTGCCTAAAAGTTGTTATAGTACCAAGTGTAACTGCTCTTGTTTAAGTAGTTTACCAATTCAAATATATCAAGGGAAGGAAACCCAAAGGTTGTAAGTAAATTTAAGCCACATTAATCCATTTTCCTTCTAGCATTAATCTTTCAGACTATTAACCCATGGACTATGATTTCATTTGTGTTGCTTCTTTTATTGCAAGTAGATCTAAAGGTGTTTACTAAGTACCGCACGCATTGTGTATTGAATTGACAAGTGGGCAAACCTAGAGCAGATACTTGATTCCATATAAAAATTTCATGTGCTTCATGATCTCTGCTTACCTAAATGAAAAACTTTTTCATGTCTTGTGTAACCTACTGTTTTTCCTCTGTGTTAAAAGAATTTCTTTATTTGTGTTAAAGCTGATTTTTTTTTTTAGATAACACTATATTTGCACATGATTGAAGCTAGGGTTTTACCTTATCTGAAGGTGTCTAGTTGTACACTGTATGCACCAAACTTGGTCTTTTTTTCTTTCTTGTTTTTTCTTCAGTTCTTGGGTTTTTAAAAGTTGTAAATTACCAGAAAAGGTATAGAAGTTAAGGTTTTATAAAAAAGTAAAGTTCTATCTGGAAGTGCCTTTGATAATTGCCATGCCTTTGATTATATTTCCCATTAATATAGTTTTTATTTTATTCTTTTTCTATAAAACCTTCTTCAGGATAAGTAGCCTCAGGATGGGCCAAGTTTGGGAAATCATAGCCTACAGAAAGATGAGATATTTTAATGGATATGCTGCATTTCACAGCATTGAAAGCAGAATTTTGCCTGTGAGAAGCACTTCAATGAATATACTGTATAGTATTTGTTGTGTTGTGCAGTATGAGAAGGCTGGAGGTGGCTGTAGTGATTGAAGGAAGGCTTCTGATGAAGAGTTTTTGTGAGTGAAAACTAGATGAATTTGTCAGCTGAGCAAAACCTGGCCTTCAAAAGTCATGAGAGTTTTCCTCCAATATATTCATATGCCAGTCTTGAAATATTTTTTTACCCATGTGTAAAGGACAGAAGAATAATGTGGACTTACATGCATTTTGCATATCTGTCTTCAGCTGTCATTTGGTACAATTACATCATGTTGGTGATAAGAGAATAAAATCCAATCATCCCAATTCTAAAGACTGTACTTCCTAAGACAAACCCAGACTAAACAAAAAAACCCAACCTTCCATCAGACTTGCCCACTAGGTTATCGTTTTGCATGTACTTGGATTCAACCAGAACTAATGGAAAATTTCAGAATATGTAGCTTAAAAAAAATCATCCAATGATATGTCTTCAATATTTTCCTGAGGGAATTTGTTCTTTTTAAAAAGTATTATTATTTTTAGAGACTTTCTTTAGTGTTTTTTCAGAGATAAATCTGATCATAACCTTTACAGTTTCCTGGGGTTTCAGCACAATTGTCATAGGAATTTATCATGTTATGTTATGCAATGGTGATCTTAGAGGTTCAACTCCTGAGAATGTTGCTTTTTATGCAGATATTTATATTAACAATAGCAGCATTATTTTCCTTCCAAATTAAATATCTAAATTCAGTAGATTTCAATACATCATATTTTTGTAAGCAATACAATGAAGTCTATTCTGTTTACCTCTGGTTTTGCGGCATTCTTTTGATCCTGCTGGACAGTTCTGTGAATCATGTATTCAAATTTTCTGTCTTTAATTTATTAATATAAAGTAGAACTGTATCAATTTAGTATATTTTTAGATGTGTGTATATCTTGCTAAACTTGATGAACCCTGTCATTAGAATGTTTATAAGCAGGACTTGGTGTATGTCTATATATTTGTTTATATCTCGGTTTTCTTAGGAAATGATGTGTTATTTATTGAAATATTTTCAGTTTCATTAAATGAAGTTGTAGGTATAACACACGTTTGTAACAGTTACGCACTTTTTTCTTCTTTAAGAGTTTTTGCAATAGGTTTAGCATATTTAGCTGGTACTTGCAGCAAATACGTTAGAACAATGTAACCGTATCTAAAGTTTCTATGTGAATATTTTTTATGGTTTTTGTAAAGAAACAGACAAGTATATTGTTATTTCAGACTAGAATTTACTGTAATGTGCTGTGTATTATTGTGATAGTACTTTTACATACTGGGACTTACCATGTCAACAGATAACTCTTTAATTTTTAACTCTCTTGATGTTCCATAGTAGGAGGAGGCAACCATCCCCTTCTTGTTCCTTATGATACACTCACAGCCAAAGAAAAAGCCAAGGACAGAGAAAAAGCACAGGATATTCTGAAATTTCTACAGATTAATGGATATGTTGTCTCCAGGTAATTCTCTGTTCAATACTAATGTCACAGAAGGTTTCTGATAGTCCTCAGTGGTCTTTTTTGTTTTGTTCTGTTTTGTTTTGTGGTTTGTTTGATTGTGGCAGGTTTTTTGGTTTTTGTTATTGCTTGTTTGTTGGGGTTTCTTCTATCAAAACAAAACTCTATGATCATTTTTATGTTTTAGTACCTGGGAATAAGGATGAGCTCCTTCATATAAAACATTTTAAGGA
The DNA here is from genome assembly GCA_013399875.1 of Gymnorhina tibicen. NCBI lineage: Eukaryota > Metazoa > Chordata > Aves > Passeriformes > Artamidae > Gymnorhina > Gymnorhina tibicen. The sequence goes on from VXAZ01009477.1 coordinate 4,828,287, forward strand.
AGAAATGGATTACAGAGTTAGTAGCAGGGTTTTTGGAAGGCATGAACAGAGTTCTCCAGAATCTCTACATGTCTTCTGCCTTCCGTCTCAACGCTGCAGCCTGCTTTTTCTTTCTGATGTGTCTCCATGCATCCAACTGTTAGTAAACTTATTTGTTTTCTACAAATGACAGAATGATTAAGTCTTGATACAGGTTCATCCACACCTTCAAACACGTCTCTAAAGGAATTTCTAGACAATTGATTGGATAAGACAGTTTTATTTCTAAACCCTATGACTCACTTATTTCAATTGAGTTAATTTACAGTATTACTAAAGTATTTTAAAAGTGGAAAGTGATGTTTTAAAGTAATTTTTTAAGCAATCCACAGTGTAAATGTAATAATAGTGAATAGTCTGCAGAATAACATGCATAATTTTAATATGGTGTATTTACTTCCTAAATGTAGCATGAATAAAATTTTAATTAATTTGGAGGCTTTTCTGCCTCATCAGCATGACTTAGGAAATCAGAATCACTAGAAAAGGCTGAAAGCATATCTGAGCCTTGCATGACTTGAACATTAGAAAGTGAATGAAACAGTCACTGAGATCAATTTAAGTAATCACTGTGAATTAATTAGCCCAGCACATCTACTTAAAATCTGCTTACTTCCATTCTTTTCTCTCACGTGTGAATTCCAGCCTGTTTCTAGAGTCCCACAGTTAATCTTAATAAATTTAGGTAAAATCTTTCAGGTTAGCTGGAATAATTCAGTTTACTTCCTGTCAATGCAGTAGAATGTACGAAGAAGGATGTCAGACAGCAAAGGTTTCTTTCCTTATTCCCTGTTAAAATGATCAGCTGTATTCAGGAGTGCATATTCCTTTTCCACTAACCCTTTTTATTCCTGTTAAACACAAGTGAAAAGTGGCTTTTGGGGTTTTTTTGGGAGTGGAAGGCTAAGAGGGATGCTAAGATAAGCATTAACTTGGACACACCCATTGTCTAGTAACTGGTTCCTGTTACATCTGCATCCTCCCCTGCTGGTTAAATGCAGGCCTTTCCATGAAGTTAAACTCAGTGTACTTGCTGCACCTTTGACAACTGCCCTGTCTAAACAAAAAAGGACCTGATTAATGTTTTTGGTCTGCTCACCACTGTACTTTCTGCCATGTATGCCTTGCTAACATTTCTTTGCAGTCTTTACTTGACAGGACCATTCAGATCTCTGCACCCCCATGCAATCTGGGTTTAGGGAAGATAGGGACTGCCAAGCATGTGGCACTCAGGCCCACTCCAGCTGCTGGTGCAGAAGCCCTCACTCATCTTACTGACCCTGCTCCTTCACATTAGCTGGAGTTTTTTTAGACCACAGCATTCCCACCCTAGTGGCAGGCAACTGGGACTTCCATTTGCTGGAGTTGCAGACACTGCTTTATGCCCTTGACTGTCTGACTCCAATGGCTACTACCGAATACACTTACAGCAGCCCCCTGCTGAAGCTGCCACTCTGGGATCAAGGTCTGTAGGGGCTCCTAGAGGTGTTCCCCAAAGCTGTGGCATCTCCAGCTACTGATGCTTGAGACCTTCATTCACCTGATTTGTCACAGGCCTGGGGGCACCTATACCCCAAGCCTGACTCCAGTTGCTGGCCCAGTGTCCACTCATGCTGGTCCTGCCAGTAGCTGCCATTTACTTCTGACAGCACGTGGGATAATGAGTGACATTGCACAGAGATATAGGTACGAAAGCATTTAATAAGCATGTAGGACAAACTAGTGATGAGGTACAGGGCTCAGTCAGTCAACGGATTTGACAGGCCACAGTTTAAATGTGACCAGCTATTCTGAAATTTTGAAATTTGTCTCTCCTCCACTTTGCTCTTTCTTGATCCTTCCCCCCCATATATTCTGTCATTGCTTTGTGTACTGAGCGTTGGTTTGTGTACAAATAATCGAAATCCTCACGTCCCTTCCTCGTAGGAGTTACGAAGTTCAGGTGGCCCTCTCCAAAGTTGTGTGAGAAGTTTCTTAATAGTCCCTTAATTAGTAAACTGGAGACTTTTGTTCTCCAGTGTTGTCTCCTTCATCTTTTGTCTACCAGATTTGTGTCTCTAGGTTTTCCGGTTTGTGGTTTTTCTTTTATTACCCCCTTTTGCATTAAGGAGGTCCTTGATCAGATAGCTTTAATGAAGCAGACATTATCATACCATTACTCCTATCGACAGCTGAGAAAGCTGTTTTAGTTCCAGAATCTCTTTTTCTGGATCTGAACCCTACCATCATCAGTGTTTTAATTTGAATCCTAGATGTGCAGTACACAGGCAGTTCTATTCCATATATATGCAGTAGGTATACTTTTTAAACTTGCAGCCTAGCTGAGTACTAATATAACTTGGTGCATGAGTCAGGGGGAGATGAGGTGTGACTGATTCCCCTGCTGTTTAAGAACAGCTTTTTCACGTGCAATCAATTAAGTCCTGATCCTGCATAAACAAGGCTTATGCCAGTGCCAGCTTGTTGCTAGGGACATCAGCCCATGACATGGATTCATGCTTCGGAGATTCATTCTCGTGGAAAGAAGATGTGGTTTTTATATCAGACTAGTAACTAAGATGGATGGAACATGCTGGAAAAGTGATTCCATAACTTTGTTTTGATCTTTCTCTGATTTTTCACAAATGCTACGTAGCTATTTAAAACTTTTCCATTTGCACGCAGACTTTTCAGGAAAAGTTATGGTGATGGATATTAGATTTACTTCTAGTTTGACTGTTTAAACCAAAATATTTTTGCAGCTTCAAAACTCCCTCACCCAAGAATCAGTCCCTGGAGGGAAATGTAAGCTAGTAATGCCTTACAAGTAATGGAAAGAAATTATAATAATAGTGGATTATTCTGCTTGACAAGTGTAATTTTTTTCTAACCTTCTAGTTGAGAAATCTAGATGTTTCTTAACAAATTGCTCAAAACCTAAGTGTAAGACTACTGTCTACATCAAACACAAAAAAATCCTTATATTAATAAGCACATAATCATTACTAGAGGAAATGGTGTCAGACTGCACTGAGAGGTAAGACTACTTTGAGTCCTTCTGCATGTGTAAAAATTTACTCCCTTTTTTTTACAGAGGACTTAAGGACCTGGAGTTAGACACACCTTCCATTGAGAAACGCTTTGCCTACAGTTTCCTTCAGCAGCTTATAAGATATGTGGATGAAGCCCATCAGTACATTTTGGAGTTTGGTATAGTACCCCTTGCACATTTTTTAAAACAATTACTATGTAAGATGTTTGATGTTATAAAAACAAGCAGAAAACCTTGGAAAATTGGTACATTTCTGGACTAGTTTTCCCTTTAATTTGCCCTAGTTGATGAAGATCATGAATTTTGGATTTACATAATTGCCATTCATTCCAGTTTCCCATATTCATCATCAGATTAAAAATTTTCAGCCGAAGTCTATGACTTTCATTCTTGGAAAAAGAAAACTAGCTGTCCCCTTGCATTTATGCATAAAATTATAATCTCTCATATGTGCACATTAATAGTTACTATTCACATAAAATCCCTTTTTCGGAGAGCAAATGAAGCCAGTTATTTGTACCATTCTGAAATGTTCTCTGGAAAAGAGAGTAGAGAAACATCTTCAACAAACTCCGACAATGGGAAAGTTCTTTCACAAATACCTGGCATATGCTTTGTCAACAGTGCTATGAAGGATTTAACTTTATCTACTTTTGGTGAAGATAAAAAAATACAAAGTTTGGTGACCCAAGTCAGCTTCTTACATGAGCCGTAAAAGCCAAAAAAGCTGGCCAGGTGCAGCTCCTGTTGTGACCATGGGAGTTGCAATGACACATAACATAATACTGTGCCTCATAGTGATATATGCTGTAAATGACAGGAACAGGAACATCAGGGAGATTGAATAAATCAATGTTCATCTAAAAACCAGTCTAGTTTTAATGTGGAAATTTGTCAAATTTTTGAGTTATTTTGTGCCATGGTTGCTTAGAGTGACAAAAGTCTGGTCTTGATAACTCGTCAGGTTACTTCTGCTGCTAATGCTTGATTATCATGCCTTCATCATTCTTAATTACATAAATTTGGAATAACTACAAAAATGATAATGATTAAATAGTGAAACACTAGAAACATTGGTGGAGCAAATACCATTCAAGTCCCTCAACAGATTAATGGGAAGAAGATAATAAGTAAATTATAAATAGTTTGGAAGCTGTACCGGATTTTATTTTGAAAGAGATTTTGTTTTTTATAGTAAGGGAAGAGTGAAGCAATTTAAATTTCAGTTGGGTAGATCTAACCATTAATTTTGTTCTTTAGTACAAAGCTCACAAATGAGGGATGAAAATACGTTAATTCTGTTTCTCCTGGGAAAAACTGGAGAAAGGTGTTTTATTAGAATCTGAATTCAGGCTTCCGAATTGTCACCTGTAACAGGGAAAGATAAACATAGCACCAGATCTTTATCTCACAAAAGCATCCATACCGCTTTGGATTCCAAGCCTACACTTTAATGAAGTTTTGGGCAATTATTCTTTATACATTTTATTTGCTGTTACTTTTCCTTTAACGAGGTAGTCATAAAATGCCACTTTAAATAGTGCATATACTGTTTGGGGTACCTTAAACCTACATCTGAAGATGAACAGTATTATTTGTTTATAGTAGTTTATACAGTTTATAGTTCCTAAGAAAAATGCAGAGTGGACTGTAATTAGGATATATCACAGGGATCTAATTTTCTTCTCTCTGCAGATGGTGGCAGCAGAGGCAAAGGAGAGCAATTCCCATATGAACAAGAAATCAAGTTTTTTGCCAAGGTAAAGTATATTTTTTGCTTATTCTTTGTCAACATAATGAGTAACAGAAGTGAGAACATATTTTTTAGTGACTGTGATTGTTATAGTGGTGTTCTTCTGTGTTAAATTAATTCTTTTATTAATTAAAACCAGCAGTAATAAAAATAGCTTGTAAACAATGTAGGATGAAGTATAGATGTGGGAAGATTACAGGACTATATTTTTATTCTTGTTATTTCCTGCTCCATGGTATGCAGCTACTCATATGATGTTATTCATAAGCTCCCTACATTTTCTGTTTTCTGGCTTAGTCTAATTTTGAAGATTTTTCCTCTTTTACAATCTTCAGGCAGATTAATGTGAGCAGTAGTTATTGGAATTATGACAGCTGTGTGTCTGTTAGTGTCATGGTAGTTATTTCTCTCGTTTTAAAACCATGCTGTTGTCTCCATCATGGAGTCACGTAATGGCTAAGGTTGGAAGGGCCCTTTGCATAGCAGTGTCAGAGAACCATGTCCAGATATCTTTTGAGTATCTCCAAGGGTAGAGACTCCACAATCTCTCTGGGCAACCTGTGCTCAGTCACCCTGACAGTAAAAAAGTGTTTCCTGATGATCTGAGAGAACCTGCCATGTTTCAGTTTGTGCCCATTGACTCTGGTCCTGTCACCGTTGGAAAGAGCTTGGGTCCATCTTCTTTACCGCCTCCCTTCAGATATTTATACACGTTAATGAGATCTTCCCTGAGCCTTCTCTTCTCCAGGTTAGGGTCCCAGCTTCCTCAGTCTCTTGTCATTTGAAAGATCCTCTAGTTCCTTAATCATCTTTGTGACCTTTCACTGGACTCTCTCCGCTATGTCAATGTTTCTCTGGAACCAGATACAGCACCAGAACCCAGGTGCAGCACTTCAGATATGGTCTCAGCAGTGTTGAGTAGAGAGGAAGAACCCCTTCCCTGGACCTGCTAGCAATCACTCTGTCTAATTCAATCCAGGATGCTGTTGGCTGCCTTTGCAGTAAGATTGCATTGTTGGCTCATGGTCTGTTTGCTGTCCACTGAGGATCCCCAGGTCCTTCTTTGCAAAACTGATTTTCAGCTGATTAACCCTCAGTGTGTGCTGGTAACTGGACTTATTCCTCCCCAAGTACAGGACTTTGCACTTCCACTTCCCCTTCTCTCTGAGAGTCATGAGATTCCTCTCAGCACAGTTCTCCTTTTTCTGTCATGATTTTACGCATTACAAATCAAGAAAATCTGCTTATGCCTTTCACACGTAAAAGGTTGTATGATATTCGCATATTCAAAAATGCCTTTTGAATTCATCAGTGAATAAGAAAAGGGAACTGTTTGCAGCATTTTCTAATCCTGGTATCCTTGCAGTAAGTTGTAATTTCAATGCCTTAGATTACTTCCATGTGGTATTATTTGCGAAGCTGATTGGCTCAGAAGTTAGCATTCCACTTTCTTGTGAACCATGCTCCAAAAAGGAAGCAATTTCATATTTTCTTTCTGGCCATTTATTTAGGATCTCCTCCTGGCTGACACCTGCAGTGGGCACTGAGTAATAACCACCACAGGAAGTAAACAGGAAGACTTCTGTGGACAAGCCCTTAGTGAGGTTGTTTGGGGAGTTTGATTTGAAAAATCTAGAACTAAGTGCAGTTAGCGTGCTGACAGTTGTAGGTGATTTTTTTTAAACCTACATTAAAAGGAACAAAGAGTAATAGTTGCGTTTGGTTTTGTGGTATGGTAAAAATCTCAAATTGTGAGATAAAATTAAATTATACTTTCTGCCTTGTACTCCTCCTAAAAAACCACAGACAAGTCCCAGTGAAAAGGTAAATTTTTTTTCTGCAGCCTTTCTTGATGACATATTAAATGTCTTGAATACTAAATAAATTGAGAGGAATAGCTATTAAAGAAAAAACCCAAACAGATAGAGGTTTTAAAACTGAAAACCTGTTTGAAATCTTCTGTCTTTAGTTGTGACTTACAAAGCATAATACAGAACAGAGTAAAGAAGGTCCTGAGATAACCACTCTTTCTGATATAATTTCAGGTTGTGCTCCCTTTGATTGATCAGTATTTTAAAAATCATCGCCTGTATTTCTTATCTTCAGCAAGTAGGCCTCTCACCAGTGGAGGCCATGCCTCTAATAAAGAGAAAGAAATGGTGACAAGGTAAAGCTTAAAATAATATTAATGTCTATGCATATGTGTGTTTGTCTTTGAAGAGCAACAGTTGATTGTGGGAAAGTGAGAAGTGGGAGGCACAGAAATATATTAACGTACACACAAATTAACAATTTTTCACTTTCTTTCCCCGTTAGGAAAATTCATTGTATAAAATGGAGAGGAGTACAGAGCTATTATTATAGCTGCTTAAAAGGGATGATTTTAGCATGCAGGGAACTTCAATTTAACCTTATATCCAACAGTGGAGCACTTGCATAGTCTGTGGCAGAGACTATACAATTATGTATCCGTTTTCACTGTTAGAAATAGGTATATACTGATATCATTATTCCTGCAAAATGTTATGTTAGATTTAAAAGCCAAGCGTATTTGTAACTGAGTTTCAGTAAATATCATTATTAATTTCCATCATAAAAATTAAAAATAAGGGAGTTGCATTCTTTCTGCTGTTTAGTTTTATAAATAGTAATAAGAGTAGTACTATCACAGAAATAGTAACTTGATTCTTTGCCTGAAGTTACTGTTTTTTTAAGACCGTCTCTCTAAGATGTTTTCATTTAATTTCAGTTCTGATTGAATTGAAACCCACATTTCCCGTTTAGTAAGGGGGATTACAAGCTTCACACAGGATCTCTTGAATACCTGTAATGTGGGCTTGTATGATGGTTGCCTTCTTGGCTGTTCTTGGGCATGAACCATGGAATATTGACTTGCTGTATTTCGAGGCTGACAGCCTGTTGGTGGACATACAGACATGCAGGGCTTGCAAGGGTGTGTGAATACTGAGTGAAATTTCTAGCACAATATTAAGCACAAGTAAGTAATGGCTGTCTTGACTTTGTGTCATCTCATGGACTAATCTGACCTGTCAGCTTATCTGAATGATGTTATTCAAGGGATTTAAAAACTGTATCAAAATGCACGCATATAAATGATTTTCCAGTCTTGTGAGCTGCTATTTTTCGGTCAGTAATGTCCTGGATAACATTATCCAGTTGTTAAGTCATGCCAGTAAACTCCCTACTTCTGGAATATGTCAAATATATCAGCATACCTGCTGCATAGAGATTCAGGATTTATGCACATGTGCTCTATAGCTGTGTGAGATTCCCAAACATATAGTTCTGCAAAAAGATCAGAGCTGCTGCCATACTTGATTGGGTTACGTGCCATCCAGATCTGTCAGCCAAGGAGAAGAAAACAGATACAAAGAAATCTTGGATGAATAATAGCTAATCCTATTGAGTCCACCTCCTACACAGAATTTGCTTCAAGCTAAGGGCAGTTCCTGGCTGCTTTCCTTATCCAGTGAAGATAAACTTGCATTCATTAAGCTATGGAAGAGTATAATTTTGGATATTGATAATGCAGTGAAAGTCTTAACATGTGCAACAACAATTCCATATTCAGAAAATACAGTAAATCCAGATTTATTTTGCTGACAAATATGGGCCAGGCTTCTTCCTGAAATGTAGTGGCATTATGTTCTGTTGTATTTGTAACCAGCCTCTTCATGATTGGGTTTTTTAAATTTCTCATCCAGTAGGCAATGTTACAAGTTGCTGTACTATAGTTGTATGAAATTGGTTCTGAACATCGATCTAAGTATTGGCAATTTGGACTTATTTATTTAACCTCAACTAAATACACTGTAGATAATAGTTTCAGTCTCACTTTGTGAAAGCATAACATCTACTGATTGGTACAGTCAGTTGAGTAATATTTGTATGTCAGAACATAAGATAGATTGGTGAGCTATTTATGTCTTTTCCAGAATGGACAAAAAATCTGTATGATGCTAACATGCTTCTCTACAGCTTTTCCTGTTGGTGAACCAAGATCCTCATAAAAGAATATATAGTTTATGTCTGCATCATGGTATAAAAAGTGAACAGAGATCCCTGAACACACACCAAGCAGACTCATGTCTAAAATTGAGCAGTTGCTGTTGCTAGAGTGGATCACTGTGCACTGGCTAATTAGCTGGATTCAATACCACATTAACCTGGCTGTTGTGATTCTGGACATAAATGTTTCCATTTGACACCATGCTCTTGTCTCTAAATGGAACAACATGTTCAGATCTCATCCATAGGCTGTGCAGACATGCTTATTGTATCTTTTGCTTTTAAATCAGAGGCTAATAAATAGCCAGTGTGCCTATCAATTAAGTGTCTTAATAAAATGACATGATATTGTTCATGTCATTTATAGCAGATGAAGGGGTTTGCAGCATAAAAAATAATAACACCAAAATGGACATTCATGGTGAATATTCTCACACCAAAGCAGATTATGAAGATTGATCTAATTCCTCCTTAATCTGGAGCCCAGGTCAATTTGAGTAGGGCAGTTTGCTCCTGCTTCTATGAATTAACACAAAATTTCCCTCTTTGTTCTCAATGGAGTGCTGTTCATCAGCACAGGAAGTAGTTAAATGTGTAAAACACAATCATTGATCATATTGTTTTAAACCATGTAAGAGGTGATATAAAAAAACCCCAAACTTATTTGAAAAGAAATTCTTGTTGTGTTTAAGTTTACAAGATCCTAATTGAACTAGTTAAACATTTGCCATCACACACCTCAGTTAATCTGATTGCCTTACCTTTTGTTTTCAAATTGTCAGTGGTATCCTGCATAGCACAATGACCACATTTTACTTTTTAAAGCTTTGATGGTTATTTCCTTGTTGGTTATTGTATAGAACGCTTTTATATTAATTAGCTTTGCTTTTATTTTTTTTTGTTTGTTTCTTTAATTATAATATATGCTTATTTAACCATGTTTGTTAAGGATATGCACTTGAAAATTCTTTCTTTAGTATTCTGTCCCACATTCTGCTCAGACAATTGATTCTTTCTGCGTGACATCATGTTGCTTTTCCTGCTCATATATCAGCTGTTATTTTTTCTTTCTTGTCCCCCCCTCCCTCCCTTATTTTTTTCCTTTTCCCTTCTCTTCTCTTTTATTTTTCTTTTGTCTTCAGCCTGTTCTGCAAACTTGGAGTTCTTGTCAGGCATAGGATTTCACTGTTTGGTAAGGAGACCCTTGAAAAATACTAGCATGGCCATCACTTGGTTTTCTTTGCCATTTTTGCGTTGTGTTAAGTGCTGCTTTGTTGCATGCTGCATGGCTGAAATGCATGGTCTACACAGACCACTTATTGTTTAGATTGGTAGATCACAGAATCTATTAGATGGAAAAAAAAGCTTTTGTAGTTTTCAGTTTGGGGGGGGTAGGTGCTTAGTTTTCTGTGTATCTTAACTAATATTTGGGTTTCATTATCCTATCAAAGAATTTTGATGAGTAAATCAAAATTACTGATCTGTAGTGTTATTCTAAATCATTTGGGAAAAACATTTATCAATCAGAACTGCACATTTGCATTGGAAAGTCATCAAGGAAAATTAGAAGTGGGCTGAAATGCTTAGTTATGTTCTGCAGAATTCTTGAATATTCCCAGATGTGCTTGACTCCACATACGCATGTATACTCTCTTTCTGGTATTATGTGACCTTGGCAGGAGCTTGGTGTTTGTCTTACGCCATGTGAAAATCACTGAATCAAAGTCAATTTGAAGTCTGTATCAAGTGTATACATTATATGCAATGTGTGGCACAGTCATTTACATTGCAGTTTTTTCTTATGCCGTGGTGCTCGGAGAGTTGGAATAGTAAATCCTAGGCATACATAGCTTCTATGATGGATGCAGTGCAAACTTCAGCATCCATGAACATACCTAACTGGGTAATTATCTGGTGAATTACAATTTCGTTATGGTAACATGCATCTAACTCAATTCCTGCATATTTCATTCAATTTGAAGGGAAGGAACTCACTTGCTGCAGCAGTGTGGTGTTTAAAAAGCTTACAGACCACTATGAAAACCATTAAACTGAGAAGAAGGATCAGAAGGTGTTTTGGGATAATAATTTTTAAATATTTTGGGAGGAGCTGAGTGGATTTTCTTGTAAAGCCAAAAGATCATAGGAGGCATGGAGTTATTTCTGCAGTTGTGTGGCATTGTTGCAGTTTTTTCTGAAGGGTGGAATATGTCACAAATGTACGCATAAGCTCTGATTTATACCCTAGGTTTCTTCAAAGAATGACTAGCTCAGGTATACTATTAAAATTTTGCAAATCTCTTTTGTTATTTGCGCATTTGGTTTTTTTTTTTCTAAAATGAGTCGTGATTGAAATTGAAAACCTAAGTCAACATAACTTTCTTCAGTACTAAAGAAAAGATCTTTTCAGTTCCACATCTCAGCTTGTTTATTTCCGTTGTTTGGCTGGGTTCAAGTGCTAGGAGATGAGTTAGATAGGATCACCTGATTATTTGTGATGGCTATAGTTTGTTTTTTAACTCTTCTCCTAGAAGACTGCAGTAACTAACAGAGTACAAAATCTTTGTGCCAACACAGTAATTTTTGCATGAATTATGTCAAGGTCATCATGAGATTATGGAGCATGATTGGGTTGTTTACTGTGGACCTAGTAAGTCAAAGTCACCTTAAAGTTTGCCTGCCCTTGCAAGTGAATTGCATGATGTGAGAAAGTCTGATTAAGACAGTTGCACTTATTCCAGCAAAGACAAAGACTGTGTAGAAGAGGAGAAAATGCTCATAACTGAACACAGCTGGGGCCTAGAAAGTTATTTGTGCATTTTGAAGGTATCTTCTGTGAGCAAGATTTGCTCAATAATAACTTTTACGGATAGTACGGAGTTTGCTATAACAAATAGCACAATTCTATATGGTTTTGCTGTATAGGTATTTTATATTACTGTGAATTTGAAAGGTATTTCTGAATATACAGGTGCATTTGTGAAAATCATTAGTGATAGTCATGTAGCTTAAGATGTATATAGGAGTTTGATAAAGTGGGAAATTAAGCATGCATGTCTTACAGAGTGAACTTAAATAGTTAATCTCATTTGATACCTGAGTGTCACTGAGATTATGGAATTTTCATTCAGCATGGAATCATTATTTCTTTACAATGTGAAAGTAGTTTTTGACCACAATAATTTAATGTTTGAGAGTTGGAGCTGTACATCAGGAAGACTGTATTGATATTTTCTCAAATTTAAAAAAATTGTATAAGTAGTTTGATTCAATTTTTACGCTGTTTAAATTTCTAGTAAGCCATTATATTCTGGAGCAGATTGCTGAGAATTTGTGGCTGCCCAATCCCTGGAAGTGTTCAGGCCAGTTGGATGGGGCTTTGAACAAGCCTGCTCTTGTGGAATGTGTCCTTGCACACAGCAGGAGGTTGGACCTAGATGATCTTTAAGGTCCCTTCCAACCCAAGCCATTCCATGATTCTGTGATGGTCTAATCCACAGCCTAGTATGCTTTGAATACTTCCCTCCATACCTGCTGTCATTAGCACAGTCCTGCGTTCTTTTCATCAGCACTGGCATTCCAATCACCAGAGCATCAAAATAATAAGGAAAAAAAAATTGATCTGACAAAAAAACCCTTAATCTTTTGGGGTGGTGATTTTGGTAGGATTTTCTTAGGTCACCTCAGCTTTCTTATCTGCTCGCTGTACCACTGCATGGTCACAAGTGCCGGTGAAAAAAAGGTGGGGCTGCCTGGCTGAGGCAGCCACGGGAGCTGTGGTTCAGGTTTGTTTAATCTGCTGTGGATGAACACCACAACAATATTTCCTAATTTTGGTAGCACAGAACAGCTTTCTCAGTGCTGCAACAAACCTCCACACCTTCCTCACAATTTATCTTTTAAAATCTCTAGTTCAGTGAAACAATTACTAATTTTAGTTGTACGTTCACTTGTATTTTTAAGAAATAACCACCAGTGAGAAAATATAGTATGCTGTATCACTGTATGCAGATGGATTTTCAGAAATCTGTCTTAAACAATCAGATTGTTTCTACTTTTATTTTAATCAAGAAAATCTAAAGAAGCAAAAAAAGGTGGTTTTATTTTTGCATAATTTCATTAAAAAAAAACTAAATTAAAAAAATAGGCTGTGGTTCAAATTTGTGTAGCCTATATCTGTTCTGGACTTAAAAAGGGAATTGAGAGGAAAGAGGCTTGTAGATGGCAACATTTGGGGATGTACATATGCATAGAAGGCTTGTTGTGTGTAAGTCCTCTTTTTAAATATTTAAATGGGAAAAAATAATTATGGAATATGTGTATTATGTCAGGGACTGTTATTCATGTGATCCACACCCAGTTAAGCCACATGGGGAACACCAGGGAACTAACTTTTTAAATGACATTTTATGTAACTGTTCTCTTCCTGCAATAGCAACTTTGGAAAGCTTACAGCTTTTATGTTACTGAGAGGGAGAAGAGAAATATTCAGATAAACTTGAATTAATTAAAGCAAAACTTAGAGAAATCAAATTAAAACCAGGCAATACACTGCAGTTCTAATTAACCCCACATTTAAGTGCTTCCATCTTGACTGGCTCAGCTATTTTATGAGAGATGCTTTACTGCCTAGTTACTGCATTTGTGTAAACAAGGCTAAGACAAAAAACTGCATGTTTTTTAACTTGGATGTTGAAATTATGCAGAAGCTCAGTTGCTCTTCTGCTGTGTCACTTATTCTGTCATTAAATCCAGAGATACAGTTAGCAGAGTGTCAATAAGCTATATGCTATGCTCAGCTTCATTGGTGGATAATTTTCCTCCCTCTCTAGGAAACGATGCAACATCAATAGTCAACTGTCTTCACATACTGGGGCAGACCTTGGATGCGAGGTAATACTGATTATATTTTCTAAAGTACAGGGAAAATCACTGAAGAAAATAATGTGCAGTTACATTTGGTCTACCTGTGTAAGGCTACAGAGTTTCAACACTCAAGAAGTTACAGTGCTGAAAAGAATTGCCTTTGCAAAACAGGTCAGTTACTAGGGTTTGACAGGACACTGTTTGTAGGTTAACTTCATTAAGGAACAGTGGTGTCCAGAAACTTCTCGCTGTTAGTTTATGTGGTTTTGATCATGTGACTTTCTCAAAACCAAAATAAAGTTAGAAATATTTTATTATTTTCCTTACACTGTTTAGTCAAAAAATTCAGGAGTTAAATGCACATGGAATGCAGTCACTCTGTCTCATAGAGTGTCTTCTTTGCAAAATGAATTCAGGTTCTAATTTGAAAACAACCCAAAACATTTGCATAGAATTCAGTATTACTTTCATGTTAAATTGAGCTGCTTGAGCTGTCACTGTGAGGTTTATGGATGAGACAGCCTTGGTATATTGGAGGGTAATGTGTTGCTTTTCATTTACTCTAAAGTCAGCCAGCTCTGCTGATAGTTGTTTTTTAGATCATTGCAGTTGTGAAACAAAATATGATAGCTTAAACTACTTCCATGGAAATTTTAAGGTAACTTTTTTCACTTTGCACTTAATCTCAAAACAATTGGCTGGATTATGCAAGATAGTTCTTTTTCTCAGTGTCTTTGCAGTAGTTTTTATGGATAAGTTTTATGTTCCATTTGCTATGGGGTGGAGTCACGATCGTGGCCATTGATATGGCTCAACTCTTGCATGGTACTCCTTTAGTTTGCAGTATCTTGGGGTTTTTTTGTCTGAAATTTTCCATGGTCCATGCTATCACACAGACAGAAAACAGATACAGTTGGAGGTCACTAATTCAGCTCTTGGTAGAGATGTAAAAATAGTTCCAGATGGACATTAGGAATTCATCGAGATAACATGAAAGTTTAAGGAGATTGCTCTTGAAACTGTATATATTCACTCTTTAAAATAAACAATCAGACTAAAAGAACTAGACTGATATTCAATTTACAAAAGAACATCAAATCGATTTATTTCACGCATGCCTTAAATGGATTCTTTCCTTAAACAAAGGATCTTTGTAACTGAGCTAGTAAATCATATAAAGTAAAAAAATATAAGGTAATAATTCTCCTGGATTATATCTTTACATAACTGACTATGGTGCTATAGTTACATAATAAATGCATTTATTTATTTATTGATTCGATTTTAAGAGATGTGGTTGTTTTACTCATTCTTTCTGATGCCCTTATTCTGGAGATGGAAATGTGACTGTCATAACTGGGAAGAATTTCTGAGTTCTAGCTTGAGACAGTTCTTCTTTTTCTAGAGTCAGAAATCACACACTTACTAATTCTTATTTTTATTAGTCACTTTTTGGTTTTTTCCTCTCTGAAGGCAAATGCATCGATATATAAATTTTGAAGGACTATTTGCTTGGCAGGAAAACAGATAAAGTATCCTTGTGTTCTGCAGGATACCTATAAAACTTTTTTTCAGTCAATTATTCTGCTCTGAGGAGATTTTACAATGTTAAAAGATGAAAGATTTTTCCTCAGATTCCTATTATTTATTTCATGTAGTCCAAGACTAAACTTTATTCCATGCTTGTCTGATAGAATATTCTTCTTCATTTTTTTTGCATGCTGTAAACAGGACTGTGATGAAAACTGGTCTGGAATCCGTTAGGATGGCATTGAGAGCATTTTTGGACAATGCTGCTGAGGATCTGGAGAAAACAATGGAAAATCTTAAGCAAGGCCAGTTTACACACAGCAGAAACCAGCCAAAAGGAGTTACGCAAATCATCAATTATACCACAGTTGCTCTCCTGCCAGTGCTATCTTCATTATTTGAGCATATTGGACAGCACCAGTTTGGGGAAGATTTGATATGTATGTATCATACATGTATGTAGAAAGGCCATGCCATTAAAATATCTGTAGTGTCATGTAGTAAGCATTACTAGACCCTCAATTCTATTAGAGAAGGACAAACCCTATGTCATTTTGACAGAATTGTTATTGGTTTAATCAAACATTTGCTGCAATCAGCCAGAAACAGTCTGCAGGTTTTGATGGACTTTGAATAAATATTAAAGCAGATCTGTCCATGAGTAGAAAGTCAAAAAGATCCATTTTGTTTATAACTTTACCATAGATTTACTGTGACTTTCTTCATGTGTGAGAATTCACTTTGTGCAGTTACTTTGTCTTTACTCTGTCTATAAATAAGATTATACTGCAAGAATGATCTTACACCATGTTGACTCAGTTTCAGTTAGGGGAATCTGGGTAGGTCCTTAAATTCTCGAGAAAAGGGAAAAGTGGAAGGAGCTCCTGAAGAATTCAGACACCAGAGAAGGGAATGTATATGACAGCCTGTATATTGGATTTCTGTATATAGATTCTGATTATAGCAGGTTCAATGGTCCTTTATTTTCTCAACCTCAAAATTTTGCAGCCAAAATTTTTCAGACTTTGCACACAAAACAAAGTCTGCCCACAAAATTTTAATTTTATATATTTTAGGAACTCATGGAAATATCACTGTCCAGATGGCACTAAAGGGGGAAGTCCTGCTCTGTATACCTAACTCAGTTACTCAGTTATGAAAATCTATGAGAAGGACCTGGAGGAAAAGACTATTGAGTTATATTTTTTCTCTTTTTAGAATCTTGAAAAAGTATTATTTAAAATAACATTAAAAGAACTCTTCAAAAATTCGGAGTTGTATTGATGGATTTGAATGTCATGAGATGTAAACATCCACTTTTTTCATTAAACTACTTCTGTAAAATTCAGAAGACTCTGATGGTATCGAGAAAAAGTAATTTGTTCATCACAAACCATTTTTTGAGGCATCAACATGTTCATGCCTTGTATAAGTTTTAATCTCTGGTATTCCATGTTTTGGAACTTAATATTTAGCTTTGAATGTTTTATCACTTAAGTTGGTGCTCCTAATCAGCTGTTCTACATACATCACACTGGTGTAAAACACCAAATTTGGAATTCATGAACTGAAAATATTTAAAATTGTGCGTACTTATTTTGTCTGGAGCATAGTGGAAAGACTAATTTTTCTTACACACAACTTCTCTTTACATCTTGTTAAGAATAAGATTATTTTATTTGTACAAGTACCTTGACCTGGTGCTTTTACCTAAGAGTACTAGTTACAGAGTTTACTCTGTGGGGGGAATCACACACAAAGGTGGGTCAATGTACCTGAGGTTACTATTGCGATGTAAAAACACAACTCCAGGACGATCTGAACTGAAATCACAGTACAGTAAAGGGCCAGGCCATGTAGCTTTGATACAATATCTTGTAGGCTCTCCCAGCCCATTAAGTCTTACCCTGTTTTATGCAAAATATTTCATTCATTGCATGTTGGTGGATGATACTAGCACTGCAGGAGAGACTGTGAAAGATATCTATGACAAGAATGGGAGTATTGTCCTTGATGGTACTTACACTGTTGTTACACTATTGCTGCAGAGTGCATTGCAAAAGCTTTTTTCAAAAAGACGTCAAGATTATTCTCACAGTTTTGTGGCTGAATTATTTACTAATTTTAAAACATCCTTTGGTGAAGCACTCATATGGACTAAAGGATTATTTATTGTTTTTAATACTTTGTAAGTTTGAAGTGTAAATTAAGTACATGCTATTAGTTGGTACCAGTGCCTAAATTAAAAAAATATAAACTGTGTTTAAAATAATTAAATCTCTGTTTAACAGAATTGCCTTTATTTTGCACAGTGGTGTTCTACTTGTAAAGGTGCCACATGTAAAGAGTTGATATGCCATTAATTTAATGAAGTTAGTGCACTAGTGAAATAGGTTTACTGTTTCAGCTGTTAACATATTGAAGTAAATGGAAGTTTTGAGTAAAAATTATAGCACTCAGAGGCCCAAAGACTTTTCGTATTTAGCAGGTGATTTCTGTGGGTTGCCTTTGTTAGCTTAATATTTTTAACTCAGTTATTGTCTAAAGAAATTTATTTTAATTCTGTGGGAATGTATTGCAAAAAAAAATCTCTTTGTAAATATAGTTTTCTTCTTTTCTTTAGTGGAAGATGTTCAGGTCTCTTGTTACAGAATATTGGCCAGTTTATATGCTCTGGGAACCAGCAAGAGTATCTATGTAGAGAGGTGAGAAGGAAAATTTTTCTTCTGTTTTTAATATTTGCATTTATATTTAGCATCATGAATTTGCAGTTCATAAATTAATATAGGAGGAGAATATTATTGGAAAGATATCTTGAGAGAAAAAACAGTGCTCAGATCTTAAGTGGAATGTGGGTGCATTTATCATAATACACTTGAAATACTGCATTATATGTTTCTCAAATATTTTGCTTAATTAAAATAAAAATTGCAATTAAAATTATCTGACTTTACAATAAATAGCACTTGATTTGAGGGTTAACTGGAGTTTGTAAAATTATGTCATTCAGCTCAGCAATTTTTATTCTTCCTTCTATAATGTTTAATTGTGATGTATATTTCTTTCTCATTACCCTAAATTTAATTTAATTTGTCACTTGTACAACACTATTTCTTTTCTAGCTCAGTTACCCAGGTAAATGAGGCATTACAGTTGCTTTTTTATACATCTCTGTATCTGCTAACCCTTCTCCAAGTTACATTTGGTCTGTGTAAGACATGTTTGGTCAAAAAATAGAGATACATAGAAAAATTTCTATTCTTGAAACTGAGTAGTTGCACTTTAGTGACCAACACTGTTCTGAAGGAAGGCTAAACAGAATTCATACATTTTAGATATCGGCAGCAGTAATCTAGGAAGTTCACTGTTCAGGAAGTGATACTCTCCAGCAAATCAGCCTATGCCTAACTCCAGTGCAGCTCCATGACATACCCTTGCTTCCTTGGTGGTGGTATCATAGCCAACAAGATGAAAGATGGTTGGGACCAATATCTGAGTAAAAAAAATACATATCTGTGGAAAATCAGGTCTCATTACTTTCATTAAGGATATAAAATCAATTTATTTTGCTCTTTGGCAAATAAAGGATATGGGATTTGTTTTGAAGACAAAATATATCAGTGTAAGTGACAAATTTTGTGTATGATTGTCTGCAACCATTATTGCAATCGAAAAGCACATAGCATGCTCTTTGCAGGTGTGTGCGAGGAATGTATGTTTTGCTTATGAAGACTTAATGAAAAGGAAAAAAAGGGAAGAAGGAGAAAACAGTCTGAATAACAATGGGAATAGAGTTAGATTTAACAAAATCAAGTTTAATGAGTTAGATGTAGAAAGAACAAAATCTCTAAGACTGAGATAAACTATAGACCGAGGATGAATCTTGTTAAATCACAAGATCAGTTTTGAAGTCTTTTTTTCCTTTTAACTTGAAAGTTCATGATTCTCCTGAGTTCAGATTCTCTTGGATTTCTGTCATATGTGTGATTTGGTCTTAGCTAGGGATTTCTCACTCTCTTAGTTCTGTTCTGTGATCAATACAATTGAAAATTAGAATAGTTTAAATGTCCCCTGGAGAACCCAAGTGAAGTGACAGGGCATCACTTACTTCTTCCTAGAAAAAGGCTTTTTAAAATTTTGACACACAAAGAATTTTGATTATCAAATAAATGTCATATATTTGAAGGTATTAAAACAGTGTCTTTGTGATAAAACTTCAGAGTTCTTGATCACGAGAAGCAATTTTCCACTCACTGAAGAACTTGACTTTCATACTAGACTAAGCATGAAAGTGATTATCACTATTTCTCAGAAAAAGGAAATATCACTTAAGTAAAATGATACCTGATTTTGGTCTCTTGTTCTGTCCAGTTGCTTTTTCTTAACAGTAGGGATTATTAAGTCAGTAAAGCTGAGAGGAAAGTTACAGAACAGAAGGAATTTTTACAATTACTTTGGTTTCCCCTGCATGTTTTTCATTTTCTCCAAGCCGTGTAGGCCACCTTTAAGATTTTATGCCTTAACATTTCATTCATATATTGGGAGAGGGTTGCTAGACTTCAATTTCTATTGCATGTTCTTGTGTGGATGATCCTAGTAATGTTGTGGCTTATCTCTTTGAAATACATTCATCTCAGAATACAACCCCAAGGTGTTGTCCATCAGTACTTACCAGGTGACCCCACTGGTGGTCCCTTCCAACCTTACCCATTCTGTGGCTCTGTGATCAAAGATGTGTTTGGTAATGGTGTTTGTTAATTCACAGGCAACGATCAGCACTAGGAGAGTGCTTGGCTGCTTTCTCAGGGGCCTTTCCAGTGGCTTTTTTGGAAACACATTTGAACAAACATAATATCTACTCAATCTACAATACCAAGAATGCGAGAGATAGAGCAGGTATTTCCAGAAACTCACATCATGGTTATGAAGACTTGATTTCACTATAAATGCTTCTTGTCTTAAGACATGGCTTTGCATATGTTTTATAGCGCAAGAATTTTCTTATAATGTCTTGGCTGTATTTCTTTTCTACATCTTTCTTTCTAAATCTGTTTTCTAATCAATTTCTTTTCTAAATCTGATAAAACAAATCATTTTATGTTCCTGTTGTTACTGATATTTTAATTTTGAGGTATCATTCTCAAAATACCTTAGTGGAATTGATTTAATGAAGAGATTTTCCACATTTTTAGTACCTCAGATGTTCTATATTTGATCATAAAATTATGCATTCTCATCATTAGCTTTGGTTCCTCAGTTTACATAAACAGTATTGGGTCCCTAAAGCATACATACTTGCAATTGAAGGAAAATAGCTTTGCTGTATTAATTACATATTTATGCCCATATTAATTACAATATTATGCCCTTATAAAGTAAATAAATTGCAGAGTAGTATGTAGATTGGTTTTTATTTTGTTTGACATACAAGACAGTACAGATACTTTACAATGATATTGTATATATTGTTGCATATACCTTTTTATTCCATTCTTGATGTTTCTTATGCTGTAATGATTGTTGAATAAAGTCTTATGCACGCGCTGTTCCTGCAATAAATAGAAGTGGCAGTAGGGCTTGAAAAGCTATGCATATATGCTGAGTCTGAATCATGTTACAGATACACAAGGGTGACAGTATATGTTCGTACAAGGTGCCAGTTTATAATAGCATTCATTTTATAACTTCACCTTTATTTTTTAAAAAAGGGAGCATACCGGATTTATTCTCCAAAGAGCTGTAGTTTTCAAAATTGAAAATATCAACAGCTGTGCATACCTGCCATATGTTCTAGCTATTTTAATATATCTCGAAGGACAATCCACTGTATTGTCACGATTTTAACAGAAAATTGAATTTATTTTCCAAAACTGCATTAATCTTTAGGGAGACTATGTGGTGTCTGTAGAAAATATATTTGCTCTAAATAGGAGAAAATACTGATTTTCAAAAAAGACTAGCCTTAGTACAAGGAATTGTGGAATGCTAGTAGAGACATTTGTATTCACAAGTTGCGGGCTAAATTTTTGATCTATAGATACCTGTGTATGTCATTGTATGTGTATATTAGTATGTTAGACATTCAGGAGCTACAGACTGTGCTTGCAGATATTTTTTTGTAGATGAAAGAAACTGCCTCAAAAATAAAGGCAACTGCAGTGCCTTTTTTTTTTGTAGATGAAAGAAACTGCCTCAAAAATAAAGGCAACTGCAGTGCCTTTTCAGAGGAAGAAACTAAAAATTCAAATGAATTCAAAAGTAAACATTTACAATCAGACATTCACCTTGAGAATCAGTTTCTTAAATTTGCTCAATTCGTTATGAGAGGCAATGATTTCTTTTTGTTCTATTAGAATTCCAGATCTCATCTGACGTCTTAAAAGATATTTCATTTTATCAATTTGTTTCCTCAACTGCAAAACTTATGTTGGAAGTAATTTTGAAATTTAGGCTTTATTTTGGATATAGAAAAGTGCATCTGATTTCTCTGAATTCATTCCACAATACTTACATTGTTGAAGCTTTCATATAGGAATTTTAATTACAGAACTGTTCATATAAACAGCTTATTGCTCAACAGTATGAAAGGATGTGTTTTTAATTTTTTGTGTTTGGTTTATTTCCTTTGGATCAGAGGGGTGGAAGTCTAAACAGAAAACAAAAGTTGTATTGAATAGCAACTGAAAATAATTATTTTCCTTTTATGACCTAGTTTATTGATTTTTGGTATTTTTTTCAATAGTTCTCAATTTGCCAACTAGTGTAGAAGAGGTTTGCCCAAATATTCCTTCCTTGGTGAAGCTAATGGAAGAAATAGTGGAACTGGCAGAATCTGGTATTCGTTACACACAAATGCCACATATCATGGAAGTCATACTGCCTATGCTGTGCAGTTACATGTCACACTGGTGGGAGCATGGGCCGGAGAACAACCCTGACAAGGCTGAAACGTGTTGCACAGCCTTGACATCAGAGCACATGAACACTCTGTTGGGTAACATATTGAAAATCATCTATAACAACCTTGGTATTGATGAAGGAGCCTGGATGAAGAGATTAGCAGGTAAGATGTGAAAGTAAATTAATAAACAAGCAAACATGTCTGTTGAGAATGTATATATACACACAGACTCTGAATCACTCTGTATTTATCCTGTTAAAGCTGGAGTAGAAGAACACTCATATTTTTACAATACAGATCTTGATGAACCAGAAATACTAAGTATAAAGGAAAAGCAGTGTAAGCAGTATATTTTAATCTCTCAATCAATAAGTAATATAAGAAGTACATTAGACTACTTCTTTTTCCCACGAATATACTCATGTGTCTTTTGCAGTATATTAAATTCAAGGACTTTAGTAGTAGTAATTTAGCCCCATCGCATTTATATAGAAAGTTTTTGTTTGCAGGCATTATACAGTTCCTTGCCAATCTGTATGAGTGCTGGATCCTTAAAACCTGGGTTTGAAGATATATATCTAACATATTCCTAACAATGAAATGTTGAAATGCTCATGTCATTTCAGTAATAGTTACATTGACTTCATCTCATGAACAACTTGAAATTCATTTAAAAACACTTTAATTCTCAGTGTCACAATCTCTGAGGAAAAGTCACTTCAGTGGTGTGGATTCAATTTTTCAATTAGACTTTCTCATGACTTTTCAGTATTTACTGTAGTAGTAGTTTCATTCATGGTAGCATTCAGAATTCCTAGTAAGGTAATGCACTCTAAGAATAGGTGGTAACTGCCTAAAATTCTGTGTAATTTAATCAGTATGTTACAAATGCTTTTGTACCAATGGGCCTAGTTGAAGTGGTAATTTACATAATTGTTCTTATGAGTGGATTTGCAAAAAGCTTGTGCTAACAAGTCTGAAATGAATGGTTGAATAGTCTCATTTGTGTCTACACATAAGACTTCTTAGTGTGCATAAGAAATACAGGCCAGCTGTTTCCGTGGGTTTTCAAACAACCAGAGCATGCTTTCCAGTTCGCTTCGCTCAAGCAAGGTTCAGGAGAGAAGCCAGTAGCTGAGAAAACTTGTGTGGGCGCTATGTAGCTATATATGTATCCATCCATACCATTACACACGCATTGCTCAGTAAAACTATGCATACAAATACCATGCTGACAGAATAGCAGTAAAGAGGTATTTCAAGTTTTATGATCTTGCAGGCTTAGTCTGTGAAGCTGCAATTTCTGCCCTCAGATAAAATGAATTGACTTTGTGAAATCCTGACCACATTTAATTCTTGGCAAAACTTCTGCTGATTTCAATGGGGGCAGGATTTGACTCTGTAGCCTAGAAATAAGATTCGAGAAAGTGGGAAAAGGTAAAAGATTTTAGTAGTATTTTGTGGCCAGGTATATATTATAATATTCATTGCCTTAAATAGTGTTTTCCCAGCCCATCATAAGTAAAGCGAAGCCACAGCTCTTAAAGACACACTTCCTTCCACTGATGGATAAACTAAAGAAAAAAGCAGCAGTGGTTGTATCGGATGAAGAACATCTAAGAGCAGAAGGCAGAGGTGACATGTCGGAGGCTGAACTGCTCATCCTAGATGAGTTCACCACTTTGGCACGGGACCTCTATGCCTTCTACCCTTTGTTGATTAGATTTGTGGACTATAACAGGTATGTGGAGAGGAATAGGTCAATGAATCTCATAAAACCTTCCTTTTTATTGATACCACCTCTTATCCCTTGATGTGCCTAGCACTGAATTAAAGTGGCTTTTACTCAGTCTGACAATCTTGAAGTTGATCAAGCTAATGCTTTCTGACTTTTAGGAGGAGCTGGGGTCTTTTTGAGAAGAAAACAAAACAAAACAAAATTGCAATCCAAATCTATTGGATTAGAACTAGGATTAATATTAAAGGATTTTAAGGGTTTTGAAATAGGACATCAAAAAGCCACTGCAACCAGAAAGGATTAAAAGCATATATGACTGGTTTTGTTGACTTGTATCCTTGTAAAATGTTGAAAAGTGATTTCAAAGCATAAAGACAGTGAGGATCATCCCCTTTTTCACCTTTTTACCAAATTTTAGGGCAAAATGGCTGAAAGAGCCCAATCCTGAAGCAGAAGAGTTGTTCCGCATGGTGGCTGAGGTCTTCATTTACTGGTCAAAGTCTCATGTAAGTAACTCCTTGGTAAATACTTGTTTTAATGAGCGTTCTTAATAGGTAGATCAGTTATTTAGTGGTTATGTTTGTAAAATACATTTAATGACTGAAGTGGAACTGCATGTGGGAAGGTATTAATGACTCACATTTCTGACACATTTGAAATGGCAGAGAAGGTAGGAGAGTTGGATAGGAATTTTGTAGCATAGTAAACTGATTAAAGATATTTTTCTTACAGATTCTACTTTGTTGTGGGTTTGTTGTTTGCTTGGTTTGTTGATTTATTGGGATTTTTTTTTAATATACTAAACTCATTGTGTTTGTGTCCTTACCCTTTTTTTTTCTTTTCAGTTATTTTGACCCCGTAGCCTTTTGTATTCACATCTAGTAACCACTGACACTTCTTAAATAGAACATGATTCAGTGAATAGTGGAACACAAAGAATTAAAAACCCCAAAGAGTCTAATTTCTTTCAGGCATTAGATCTTTGTATGGACTGTTGTCTATACTAAATTTCTTTATATGCTATAGCTTCAATTCTCCCAAATTTGGGGAACAAGATGCCATATAACTTCTGTACTTGAGCCTGAATTTGACTGTAAGATTTATTATAAACAACAGTGTGCAAAAAAAGTGTTTACACTGTAGATAGATACAGGATAATGAAATCACCTGTGTATTCATAATTTCAGTCTTTTATTTAAAAAGTTTCTTATGTACCTGAATATAGTGGAAGTTTATAATGGGGAAAAAATGAATGAGTAATTCACTAGTAAGGGAAAACCTGGACAATATTTTTATATCGAATTAGAGGAGGAGTGAGATTTTTATCATGTCTTTTTCATAGCTAGGGAAACATTTCCTTCTAACATGGGGAAAAAACCGCAAACATACACCACCTGAGTTATGCAATGTAAATGAAGCTGAAATTCAAGGACATTGTTGATAATCTGTTCATTTTTACTGTCCTTGTCTTAAATTGTGGATTTTACAGATTTCTACTTAATTTATATTTTTATTTAAGGTATGTTTAGATAGAGTCCTCATATAAATGCTTCTAACTGATATCTTTTGCATATTTCCAGAATTTCAAAAGGGAAGAGCAGAACTTTGTGGTACAAAATGAAATCAACAACATGTCTTTCCTTATCAGTGACACCAAATCTAAGATGTCTAAGGTAGTGTAAAGATTTTTATATTTTTCATTTTGCAAGGGGAAGGAGCCAGGAAGACTCCAGAGAAGCACCTTTTCTTGTTTGATTTTTTTTGTTTGCTTTTTTGGGGGGTTTGTTTTTGGTTTTTTTTTGGTAAAGAAATCAGTTGAAAACACTAGGTTGAGATTCAAAACACAGTCATTTTAGAAACACGTTGCAAAATACTGGCAATGATAAAATGCCAGTTCCACTGGATAGGGTCACACCTGTATAGGTAATAAGGAAATTGTCAAACCAGAGACAAGTACAAATTTCCTAGTACAATTCTTTTGTTTAATACTGGATTTTTTTTTTTTTCCCATCTTTACTTTATTCTGCAGGCTGCAGTTTCTGACCAGGAAAGGAAGAAGATGAAGCGAAAAGGTGACCGGTACTCTATGCAGACCTCTCTTATTGTGGCAGCACTGAAGAGATTGCTTCCAATAGGCCTAAACATTTGTGCTCCTGGAGACCAAGAGCTAATTGCACTGGCCAAAAATCGATTTAGCATGGTAGGTGCTCTTTTTGCACTTCTAAAAGGTAGAAATATTTGTTAATTAAATTCTTTGAATGTTTCACCCTGTTTTCATTCTTACAGCTTGACACAGAGAATCAAGATTATAACTTTGTTTTATAAGGGCACAGTGGGTGATTATGGTATATATCTACGTTATTTTCCTCATGGCTTAAAACATTTCAGTTTGAACATACTTAGGATCAGTATGGATGTACTTCAGAATGATCAGTATATGAACAGAGATAGCATTCAGTAATTAAACTAGTTATTTTTCTCTCTTAATTTTTAAATGTTGTTTGTTATATTTTATGAAACTTGAATTTGGTTGGACTTGATCTCAAAAGTCTTTTCCAATCTAGTTGATTTTGTGACTCTGATAAAATTAAGAACTAGCTGTTTCTTAACTTCTATGCTCAATATCATAACTAATTCCTTTTAATCACTCTCATGTGAATGCAAGAATTTCTGTAGGGCTAGACTGATTTAAAAGTTATTCTTTTGGGTATATACTCAAAGTACAATAATGTGATTGTAATTTGGAATATAATCCTTTCTCAAGCTATAATACTTTATACACTGTAGTGGGTTATATGACCATTGGATTCCTGAACTGAATGCTAGAAAGGATAAGAGCTCTGCAAAACAAACAGAAATCAAATCACAAAAGGCTTTGTTCCTGTTATGGTTTTATTTGGTCAAACTTTTGGTATGTGTTTATTAGTAATTTGAATTCTGACTCAAATTTAGTGTGTTACTGTGAACAGATATGTGTGATGCCATCCAGAACTTGATCCTGTGAGCTTGGAGAAAAAAAGATTTATCTCTGAGATTTTTCTCAGTCTTTCACACTGTCAGTTTAATTCATCATCTGATGAACCCCACGGTTGATATTTAAATGAATTATAACTTTTCCTAATTACTTTCTCTTCCTAATTTATATGATTTGTAATCGATTGGCAGAAAGACACTGAAGATGAAGTACGAGATGTCATCCGCAGTAATCTTCATCTTCAGGGCAAGGTAATCTCTATGCAGTTTTTAAATTTGACTTTTCTTCCTTTGAATTCATTTGTTAGTGCCGTATAATGACAACCTGCCTTGATTCATTAGGATAACTTGTAGTCCCTTATTCTCTGCTGTCAAGTAACTTGTTCATGTCAACTGTTAAATGTTAGGTTTTTAATGTGTGTGTATATGTGTTATATACAGTAACATATGGCCCTTCAAATGTCCTTCCATTCACACCATTAATACAAAATTGGAGATGGAAGGAAGGTCTGTCACTGTTTAAACTCCACCTACTATTATCTGAGATTAAGTCTGCAAAATGCTCAGTTCCTTAGTATCAGCTTGAAGTGTAAACAAAAAGGAAGCTGCCATTTTGCTGTACTCCGTAAAGTGAAAAATCTCCAGTTTTCTCAATTTGGTTCCTGCTTTTCAGTCCAGGGAAAAGAAGATATTTTGGGAAAAAGTATAGATTTTTGTTACTGAA
Organism: Gymnorhina tibicen; assembly: GCA_013399875.1. NCBI lineage: Eukaryota > Metazoa > Chordata > Aves > Passeriformes > Artamidae > Gymnorhina > Gymnorhina tibicen. The sequence continues at coordinate 4,855,871 of VXAZ01009477.1, forward strand.
TTCCAGTTAGTGCCAGGTGAATAGCTTTAGGGGAAAAGTGCTGAAATGTCGAGTGTAATGAAACTGTTTTATTAATGCTTCAAATAAAGACAAAGAAGCCAGAATATGTAAGTGTAATAAAGTTATGTATGTTTCTCCTCATTGAAGAAAGATGGAATCATACCTATGGATGTTGCTTTACTTAGGATTGTTCTCTACCTCCTCCCCCTGCCCCATGTTTTATTCACCTCAAGAAAAAACTAAACTAGTATCTCCTGGGCTCATTAAAAGTCACAAAAAGGTAAACATGAGTTGAAAATCTGGTGCTTTTTTTTCTGAACAGTTATGTAAAAATCATTCAGAAGTCTAGATTCCACTGTAATCAGTGCATGGCAGAAATAATTTTTTTTTAATGAGCTGGTAGTGAGATGGTTCTTCCTGAATAATATGTAAAGATTAATATTCTCACATCATGCTTTCCATATATCGCTTCCATGTTAACAACAAAAGTGTTTTTCATAAAATGCTACAAATAAAAATCCAGTAGCTTTAAATTATAGGGTTTACACATAGAAAAGTTTACTCTGAAAGCAAAAGATTTGGTTAAATCCTAAAAAGCTTGAAATACTTATCCTTATATTGCTATATACGGAGAAGCAGAAAACACACAGGCAAAGTACTAGGAAAAAAGGAGTGTTTCTGAAGATCTTAATGAGCAATGGTACTTAAACAATATGCATGCCATGAACATAAAACCCTTAAACATGAGGTGATTTTCTGTATAAATTCAATAGTGTTTTCTTAGTGACAATGATAGATATTTCTGTTTCAACATTTTCATTATGTGTATAATGTCATTTTGTGAGCCATGCAGTTAGAAATTTTGCCTGGGATTTCATGTTGCTATTTAGCACTTGTCCTCCTGTTTTAACTACTTCAGTTTCTATTTTGTTTCTTCAGTGATACATTCTGCTGTTAAGAAATTTCTGTCTGTTACTGCTTTGTTGCCTGGAAGTAATGATACATCCTAATACCTTGATCTGTGCTTTCTCTTCAGAAACTTCCAATGCTTCAATTAAAAGTTTGCTATTGTTAAGCAACATATGTCTCCTCTGTTTATACTACATGAGAATAAAAGTGCTTTTAAATTTCTTAGATTGATGCAGTTTCACGGGGCCTTGATGATTAAGACAAAAGTCATTTTAGCTAATCCAAAGTACACATTGTTGGATTTTCTAGTTGTAAACTTTTCAGCAGTGACTTTAGAATTTCCTATTTTAAAATGAATTCCCGGTGGAAGATGAAAATCTGAATGAGAACCATGTAATACATAGATAACAAAACTAAACTGCTATTGTAGTTAGCTTTACTTTATAGCTATTTACATATTGCTTTATTAAATTTTAAAAGCTCTGACTTTTACCTGTATGTGAAAAGTAGTTAACTATAGATAAAATGATGATTTATCAGTGACACATTCTAGAGTTAACACTAAATGTGTGTAACTTAATTACTGGAAGTATAATGTCTAAAGTTAAATTCAGTAGTTATGTACAAAGTACAGTATAATTTATTCCGTAATTCTCTGCTGTCATTAGGATTCAGTCACTGTACAGTCAAGTCTGCTGTTTCTTTTTAAGAAAAATGATGCCATCATGCATACGCTACCCTTTTGTCGTCTGATTGAGTCAGACATAATGGGAATGTAGGCCAACTGGTATTAAGAATTTAAATTATTATTTACTACTATGAATTAATATATAACTTACTTATAATGGTATTTGTGTAAAGTGGCTTCCAAAGTATAGGAAAAATACCGCTTTTTGATGGGCTGGCTTTCTTCCAGCCATATTGTTTCTTCAAATGGTGTTTTCTGTTAACCACTTCTTCTCACAAACACCTAACATTCTGTTATTTATGTTAGAGCTAAAATTTAATTTATCTAGATTCCTTTCTGGAGTACTGCACTTTTAGAGAATCATCCTTCTGAATCTTTAGCTATTAATTTTGTGGCATCTATTTCATGCATTTGTCTACCTTTGTCTACATTTGTACATTTGTCTTCACCCTGTTTCTGTCTTTCCTTTCCTTGCATGCCTGCATGCTGTTACTCAGTACCAAGCCTTTTATTTCAAGAAATTGATGACGAAACTTGCATTCATTTTGACATGGATGAAGCTCAAGTCACCAAAATCTTCTTCCAGGCATTCTAATTCACACCTTGAAATGTCAACCACTCATACCCTTAGAAAACTACCTATACAAAAAAGCTGTACCTTGATAGAATGTGAGGAGTCCTCAGATCAAAAGACATCTCCACCTGTGATTAAAAAGTCTTTTGTGGACTATCCATTCATGATGATCCAGTCAAATGCTCACACAAAGACTGTGGATGTGACAGTTGTTAAGAAATGGAAAAGCCGAAAGGTGGAAGAAATGCCTGCAAAATGTGGCTTTCTAGGTTATAATAAGTTATTAATGAATGACTATGTAAGTTTTTAATCATTCCTGGAACTTGAGTAAATAAACCGCGTATCATATTGTTTTGTGGAGGTGAATTAGCACTACTGTCTCACCTTAGGCACAAATTGAAATCTGGATCCGCAAAGAAGTTTTAGACAAGTAAGTGCTGAGTTCAAGCCCTATGCAAATCTGTAGGGTTTAGCCCCTAAGTTCTCTAACCATCCGGGCCAGCGTGTCTTCAACAGTAACTGCATAATCAGGAATGATCACTGGCCACAGTTCTCAGTAAAATGGGTCATCAGTGTCATTGGCACAATGAACAGTTGCAAAGTGTGTTGCATCAGTATTGATTAGCAGAAGGACTGGGGAGAGAAACAAAAAAAGAAACCACTAATTGTAAAACAGAGAACTACAGATCAATGAAGTAGAAAAAAAGAAATGTAAGGAGAAAAACTTAATAGCAAACCATTTTGCTTCTTACAGTTCTTTATAATTTGAAGGCTGATAGGCAAATGAATCTTGAATTAATTTTTCTGAATTAACTTTTCATTTTTTAGCTAATAGTCAATAAAATTAGGATTTTCTAACAATTAAAAAAATTTTATAATAGACATAAATAATAGCAATACTACTAATTTCCATGACTAAAAACTAGGTAATACCGACTAGCAGAGCAACATTTTCAATGTTGTTTCATTTAATAAAGGGAAAGGCAGTGTACTAAGTTATGGCTGTGTACCTCATATTCATTACTTTTCCTCAAATATATTCATTGCTGGTGCCAATGCTATTTGTTGACCAATGATCATTTGCTATTTGTATGATTATTAGTGTTTTAGTTCTGTGGGACAGGTTGCCCACAGAAACTGTGGATGCATCATCTCTGGAAGTATTCAAGGCCAAGTTGGACATGACTTTGAGAAATCTGATCTTGTGGAAGGTGTCCTTGTGTATGGCAGAGGGGTTGGAACTAGATGGCCTTAAAGGTCCCTTTCAACCCAAAACACTTCATGTTTTATGGAAGCTCTTAAAAAGCATTGTACAAATTAATCTTGTTCTCACAGTGTAGTGGATGCTATGTGGGTTAGCCATGTAAAGGTTAGTTTAGCCATATAAAGTGTTTCAGTTGACCTTTGAAGCAGCTTCTCTACTAGTTAAACTGTTTGGAACATTTTGCCTTGGTGACATGTGAAATCTTTCTCCTGCAGCTTGAGGATCCCGCCATTAGATGGCAGATGGCACTTTACAAAGATTTACCAAACAGGACTGAAGATTCCTCAGACCCAGAGAAGACTGTGGAAAGGGTCCTTGATATAGCTAATGTACTGTTTCACCTGGAACAGGTTAGACACATTTTACCAGTTCCATTGCTTCTTATCTAAATAAAAGTATTCACCCTTTCATTTGTACTTTGACCTGCTGTATTTAATGTTATATTCCTTTTTCTTTCTTTTGATGGCTACTGTTTATGTGCTTAATCTTGTGTTTTGTAGTCCAATAGCATGGTCATATCTATCTCAGAGTGTATTTGCAGCAGCTCCAAGAACAATTTGTTTGGCCAGTCTGGCCAACTCATATATTCCCTGCTGCATTCAAGAAACAGCAGAAGCAGGTTGGAGGAATCATTTTTTTCTGAGAATGATCTGTCAGAATCTTTTAAGTTGCTTCAGAATCTGCCAAAAAGCTCTATTGTATTACCTAATATTTTTTGCAGTAATATATGAGCTTCCCATGTGACCTGAACTACAGTAACTATCATTTAAGTAATTCTGGATTTAATTTTGTGTCCTTTCCAGTAGCAGTATTCTTTAAAATATGAAGTTAAAAAATCTCCTATAGACTAGTTGATAAATTTGTTTTGTGACTTTTCTTTTTGAATTTTTATCTATTTTGCACTTTAGATTTATTCTGTGTTTTTTCCTTTTTAAAATGCAGTGAGAAAACAGGACATTAGCTTGGAGGGTATTCCTAATGGCAGAGATGAACACTGCGGGTTGCACACCATAGACTACAAACTGTCTTCATACAGAATTTACTCTTTTTTTAAATTTCCCTTTTCAAAGAACATTTGAAAGTTCAAGGTTCTCTTGCATTCTCGTTAGATTAGTTGGTTTCACTCAGAAAGTTTTCACAGTGTGATGAGGTCGCTGGTTGGGTCAATAGGAACCTGAGAGATACGTGAATGTGCTTGTATATACACTCCGCAGAAGGTGTGTTGGGGTGAATATCCGTGTCCCATCTATGGCATCACACAACTCTTGTTTATATAGTTTGCCAGCCTTGATATGGACTTGCTGCAAGTTCAACAGCTTTATACAGTTTGATAGAAGAGAATGAGGAGGAGTCACTAGATTTTACCTGTTGCTGAATATGTTTGGAGGAAGAAAAATGTGGTAGAATATGGAAGTAAATCCTTTTAAGGCGTGGTTTGCCTATGAGAGAGAGCGAGTGAGACAGGAGAATGGGTGCTGATTTGAAAGGATATATGGTTGCTGTGAGGAAAGAAGACTAGAGAAAAGCTAGAAACATGGAGGAGAAAAAGGTTCTCTCTTTGTCAAAGTTGACTGAGATGATCCAGCAGTAGTACAGAACAGGATGGATTCCCATTGTAATACCAGATCAACATTTAAAATTGGTAGTTCTGGTCAGACTTAGACAAGTAAATGCTTTGCTTGTTGTCAAGTAAATGCTTTTTGCTTTTTTTATGACTACCTTGCACCTATTTGTTTAAAGATTTAGCCCCACAGCTTTACTTATCTTCTATAGATAAATGCTCAGCAGCTTTTGTTACTGAAATGGGAAATTTGGTCTCTTTAAAATTAGTGAATATATGAGCACTGCATCTGTTTTTATGATAATCTTGAGTAATCCTTTGCTGTCTGTATACAAATACTCTCTTCTCCATATATACATACTCTGAATGCTTTCTGTATTGTACTTGCAATGATCAGTTCATTCTTCTTATTTTCTTTCCATGCAGAGCTAACTTCTTTGTTTTTATTGTTTTCAGAAGTCTGCTTGCGTAGGCCGAGGCTATTTCTTTTGGGAAAGTATAGAGGGATTTATAATTGTTTGTGAAGATATTACTAATTACCTAACTTTCACATTTGGATTTGTCTGACTTTTAAATTACTAGTGCTGGCATTTTTTTTGTGACTGTCAATATGTTTGCAGTGAATGCTTTTTTGTCCTTTCTCTTAAAAAATACTTTTCATTTGTATTTTACTTTTAGAAGGAACTTGTTTAAGATTGTTACCATTTAATCCTACAAGTATAATGACATATTTCACTGTATGGCAGTGTTTTTGTTGGTTTAATTAAATGTTCATTGTTTAACTATTAATATATTTTTGTTTTTCACTAAACTGGATAACCAAATTTGGATTGAATATTGACTCTACATAAACATCAGAATTGTCACTACGTATTTTACATATAGTGCTTGATTTTGTTGCAAGGGAGAATTACCAAGTCTTTCAGGGTAGAAATACTAATTTCCGCTGCCTTCTTTGATGCTGTTGGAACACAGAGGAGTGTAGTTGTTCGTAAAAGAAACAAATCCCCCATAAAAAAAACAAGCAGCCCCCCCCCAAAGTCATCCCCTCCTTAACTCTACAACAGTTGTGTAGGTTAAATCAAATTATATAATCTTTACGGAAGACGTGTGAAATAAATCATAGAAAACTCTGAATAGGCTGTGGGAAAGGAGTGATCTGTAGCAGAGGCTGCAATCATAGTTCCCAGTTATCCAGTCAGGCTATATACAGAAGTATGCATGTGGTCTTCAGCACCACAGTAGTAATTTGCTTCAGATGGAAACAAGGATGAAAGGTAGAAGAAAAAGTCCTAAAAGCGTAAAAGATAAAGATGGAGCACACCCAATTTCGTGTCATGCTACTGTAGAGCCAGGTTGCAGAAAGAGAAGATACCTTAAGACAGAGCTGTACTTTTATGAAACATAGCTATAGTGTTTTGAAGTGTTTTATGTACAATCTGTCTGTGCTAATTCATGGAAAAGATTTAGTCTGAAGTCTTTGTACTTGTCACTTTTTCTTAAAGTTAATTCCTTTCCATTGTAGCTGATCATGGTACATATTACAAATAAAAGATTAATTGTATCCGTGAAAATTTCTTTAAAAATACTGTCTGATGCAATGTGAAGCTGTACAATTTACCTGTACATGTGTAAAGAGTTACATATAAAAAAATAGAATGAATGAAGATTCTTTGCATTAAAAGTTAAGGTTTTCTGAGAGATGGCCTTATTGGTGATAGTATTCTATCTAAAAGATAGAAAAAGTTGAATGAAGTGAAAAAGAAGAATATCTGTATCATACCAGGAAAGGAGGATTCTTGCTTTAAGTTTATTTTCTAAATTCTGATTCTATGATTTGGCTGAATGCTTGAACTCTGTCTGGAACATTTTTTCTGATCTATTCTTCTTCTGTTCCTTTTCTACTTGATTTATTTGTTAACTAACATTTTTACTAATATTACTATTTCCAGACGCTAGGGACATTGCAACATTATTCTTTCATGTGTGTTTTGTGTAACAGGTTGAGCATCCTCAGCGTTCCAAAAAAGCAGTGTGGCATAAGCTGCTGTCTAAACAGAGGAAAAGAGCAGTAGTGGCGTGCTTTAGAATGGCCCCATTGTATAATCTGCCAAGGTAAGAGCTATATTGTTCTGTCTTTCACAAATGCACTAATATTCATATGGAGCTATTTGGCAAGATCAAACGGAAGAAAAAAAAAGGTAAACCAGTAATTGATAAACTACTTACTAATATAGTTTGTATGCTGCTTTCTTTTATTAGGTTTAATTACTTTTTTCTATCTTCTGAAAAAATAACAAAAAATAAAATTTTCAATTTCTAATTTCAAGTCTAATCCTGAATATTAAAAAATGCAATTATATGAGCACAATCCAAATTTATCTATTGCTATTATGTTAATATTTAAATTAAAATAATAAAAAAATACTTCCTATTAAAAAATAAAACTCAGCGATGTGGCAATGTATTTTATTTATTTATGATTTTTAAATTTCTTTAAAGTTTTATTTATTATCTGTTCCTAAATAATTATTACTATGTTTTAGTATCAGTTTTACAAGTTAGTGGGACACAGTTTTAAACAGAACAGTTTAATGTAATTTTTTTTTATAAATGAGTGCATTTGACCATAGAGATTTTGCTTCCCTTTTAAATTATTGTTGTAATGACTGGACAGTTCTTCAAGCTAAATGAAATTCATATTGACCAAATCTTCTTTTTAAAAGTTTACAACTTTTGTTTTAAATGTTCCTTTTTAGACACCGAGCCGTCAATCTCTTTCTTCAAGGCTATGATAAATCTTGGATTGAAACAGAAGAACACTATTTTGAAGACAAACTGATAGAAGACTTAGCAGTACGTCTGGGTGAAAGGGTCATAGGAATGTATTATGGATTAACACTCATCTTGTATAGTAATAATTATAAATCTGTGAAGTACCTGAGATATCACCTAAGCTATCTCTTCCAAAGGGATGAGCTATAACCAAGTCACTCTGACAGCTTTTTAAAAATTACAAATGATGGAGATTCAAAAATCCCCTCAGACAGTTTGCTTCAGGGCTTCAATAACCCTTTATAAAGCTTTTATTCTAAATTGCATATCAATTGCTGTCATTCCCGTATTTCTTATTTTCTGCCCTGTGGAGAACTGGAACAGCCTATTCCCTCCTGTTTTACAGCTAACTTTTGTGTGTTTGAGGACTACATAATCCGCATTAAAGCCGTTTAAGTCAAAAGGTTAGAACATGATACTAGAGGAATTCTAGTCTTAGATCAATCAGTTCCTTAGAAGCTGTCAGAGTCTGCTTCTTCTTCATAGAAGAATCCTTTTGTCAGGGATATGAGGATTTTTCCCAGTGGTGAAGTGTTAGAGCCATGTCTTTAGCCCTGTAAATACCAGTGATTTTCAGTTGAGTCTGGGGTCTTCATCCCTTACAATTGTCTCTCTGAAAGGTAGTTTTTTCACAGGTTGGGCAAGAACTAGTACTAGGAATTCATTCGGTCCCTGGGAGGTCCAACAGAACACAGTCTGAGATGAGTCTTTTCATTGTGAGGAGAGCCTGCTCTCTGCAATAGAGAGAGGAAGCTAACTGTAAAATTTCTATTAGAAAAAAAGTAATAATTTGCTTTTACTCCTTAAAGCTTATGCTTAAAACCAGCTACCCAAGTTGTAAAAAATTTTGAAAATTAGGATCAAAATAGTGTAAGGGATATTAGCAGCAGTGAGCTCGACACAGACAGACTATGGAAGTTAAGTTTTGCCTGCGCACGTGCAGAATTAATTTCTTGTGGCATCCTTATTGTACGATCAAGCTTTGTGAAAAAGCAAGACTCCTACAAATGCTTACTTTGTATACAGTCTTTTAAACTGACATCCTTAAGTATCCCAACACAATGCAAGTAGTGCAGGTTCAGTCTCAAAAATAATTGTATGTCGGCAGTTGGGAGCATGGGCGTGCAGTGGAACAAGGTAGTTCTTTGCATGTGTGCATGTATGTGCAGATATGTAGATGTAAAGAAATAACCCAGCATGCTGATTTGGCCACACTGACATGAAGGGTATCTCCTTACCTCCTTAATGAACCTATATATTTGCTAAGTTTATTAATAATTCCTTGCCAACAGGTAGCTTGAGTGAAAAACTGTCTCAGAGAAGACAGGAACAGACTGGCCTGGGTTTTTTATCATCCTTTATTAAAAAACTAAAGGAATTTCCTTGTAATTCCTCAAACCTACAGATATGTGTTTCCATTGCTCTTTTAAGTAGAGATGTATTGCACCTTTCATTCAAAAGAGCACACAAAACTCCATCTGTCTTTTAAATAAATTTCTATCACATTCTTGCTGCCATAGAGCACTCACTCTCAGAAGGGTGAGAGTTTGAGGTTCAGCTCTGTGGAGCTGACTCAGAATGCTTTGTGGACGTCATGAAAGGTGTAGTTGTGTTGTTGGTGAAGGTTCCTCTTAGAGAAACTATACCCTGGTGTAGCAAGGAATTAAAAGTTTACTGAACTGTCAAGATGGAATCACAGCCCAGGCTCTGGTGGCAGAACTCATCTGGAAGGGGAAGAGGGAGGAGCCTTGGGCACTCTGATGTATTCTTGAGAGATTGTCTGAAGTTTCTGGACCGTTCACATATTAAGTAGGAAAATGGGTCAATCCAGGACCCAGAATCTATGGGCAAGATTTGTGTCCTTTAACTCTCTGTAGTTGGTAAACTACAATTTTTCTATGCCGTAGTGAGTTCTTTCTCAGTATTGCGAATCTTGACCATTCTTTTTTGCTAAGTAAAAATAATTTAAGGGAACAAATACAGTCAAAGCTACCTTCCTCCTGACTTTTCCAGGTCCAGGCAATTTATAAACTTGTGGTAAGAGCTTTTTCTGGGATGTGGGAGTTGAGCATTTCCATCACATGAGAGCAGAGAACTGAACTGAAACTTGCGGTTTTGTTCCATGAATCTTCTGTCCTTAAATCTGTTATACAAAAGTGGTACTCCTTCTTCCACTTGTGAAATTAAAGGAGAATAGTATACACTTGTCCTCTTTTTGAGTAGCTTAATTATGCTGATTCTTAATTCTGATTCAACAAATCAAGCCTCTGAGGGAACTAGATTTTTGATGTTTGATGTTAACATCATAAGGTAGTCAACACTTTTTATTAATCTTAAAAATGCTTCTGGTTAAATAAATTGGTTATGTGAACACTTAAGCTTATTTGGCATAATTGTTGATTTGTTTTATTGGTAGATGTTAGTGGACATAATAACTTGTAAGAACAATATGTTTAATAGAAATTTAGATTATATAAAATAATAATATAATTAGATTATATAAAATAATATTTTTTAAGTCTTCAAGATTTAGAAATGGCAGCTAAAACTTACCCAACCTATTTGTTTTACCCTCTTATGTTACATTCAGGTAAAGCCTTTTGTTTTACACCTAAGTAACTATAGGGCAAATGTCTCAAGACATTGAAAATTAAGCATACTTATTTCCCAGAAATGTCAGAAAATCATTTGATTCTAGTGTTCATGCTGTGCTTAATAATGAGTTCTGCTTAACACAGTCATTGGTGAATTTGATCCTCCATTTAATTTCAATAAATCTATTTAAACTAGTAACACATTAACACAACTTCTGCCCTTTTGTTTCATCAGTTTTTATAGCATTAGTGAGATATTCTGGTTGATAACATTATGAAGTACAGAATACTGCCACTTAATTAAAGAGAAAGGTCAGCATTCTAAATGAGATTGGAATAAAGAGCAGGGGAAGACATCCATAATTCTTCTGGTCTTGTTACTGATACTGTAAATATTATCACATACTGAAAAATGTGAAATGAACCTTGTACATCCATCATAAAGTGGCATATGAAACAATAGTTGTGCGTATACTTCAACTGAAGGGAATTCTCAGCTGCAGCCAGTCACGTTTGGTACAGCTGAGTGGGAAAGGTGGACTTCACAGGCCCATAGAAAGAGTAGACATCTATAGATGATGTCTATCTATGAGTAGACTCATAGACATCTATAAGCATTCCCACAGGAATCTGTTTGGCATGCAAAGTTTGTTTTCTTAATAGACAACAATCCATTTTCCTCCTATCTCTGAAGTGGCCAAGTCATCCTTATTGCTTAACAGATAACATATGACAATATAATAATTTATTACTTGTGCTGTCTTATCAATGCATGGAATTTTTTTTATCTGTATTTTGGTATATAATGCTAGGTGAAAACAAGGAGGAAGAGTGGGCATATTTTATGCAACCAATTTTCTTTGAGCTACCAGACTCTTCATAGAAAGAAGTGTCTGGATGAAGCAATTTTGTCAATAACTTGATAGGCAAAACTTACTTTCTGAAATGTCTTTTGGCAAAACTCAAGAAGTCAGGAGACAGATTTGTATAGGTTTTTTTCAGAACACTGCTTTGGTAGTTGTCATTAAAGTATTTAGGACTAAATTTTTCTTTCAAAGAAAACTAACTAGAGCTGTCTAAAACTGAAAGCAAAATAACCACATGAAAAAAGAACCCTCTTTATGCATTTATAGATGTTATTGAATCATATATAGTATTTTTTGTACATTATTGATTTGTCATCTCCTAAAATTCTACATCTTGCCAACATTAGTGTTGGTAGATAGAGCTCCTGTCTAAAACTACTGCTGAGCTTCAGCTTTGGATTTCTGCTTCCTCAAAGTCTCTCAGAATTTCTCAGTGAACATTATACCTGGCATAGACTTGAAAGAGAGGATTCTCATTTTTTTCTGATGAAGTTGGTTAACATAGTAAGCAACAAACAGTATAATAGTAAATGATGTCATCTGGTTACCACTAGTTCTGGATAACAGAGTAAAAGATTGAAGTTATTTTCAGAATCTAGGGAAGAGGGTTAATTTTTATGAGGAGAGGAAATCCAAAGCTTTGCAAGTGGTATCATCTTTGTAAGTCTTCATGGTCATAAACACAGCTGGGGTTCAGTTTTTTCATACTTTGTTGGAAGTTGCTTCCTCCTGGCTGTCCAAATCAAAATTACATATGTTAATATTTAATGTTTAGTAAATTGCACAGAGTAAAACATTGTTCACTATAGATAACTGAATATACTTCTAAAATCTTTTTTTCCCTAAAGAAACCTGGGGACGAACCACCAGAAGAAGACGAAAGCCTTAAAAGAGTTGATCCTTTACATCAACTTATTCTGCTATTCAGTCGAACAGCCTTGACTGAAAAATGGTAGGGATGGTGTGAGAGACTACAGAGTGTATGCAGATTTTCAGAATACTCCTTTATTTGAAGTCATATATGTCTCTTTTCAAGTGAGATTGCATAAGCTAGGCCAAAACGCGTGTATGAATATACGGTGAGTTTGAGTTACACTCAAACCTCTTTAGCTTGTGGTATGTAAAGAGATTTTAACATGACTTTTTCACAGTTACGGATGCTGTGTTCAGGACTTTCTACTCCTCTGTATTCTGTCTATGTTCCCTATTGACAGTTATATTCTGAATATGAAGTATATTCTAAGTATAATTGAAAAATTAACTATATTCACTTAATTGGAAGGTGTTTGTGAATTTCTGAGTACTGTGTTTGTAGCTGGCTATACTTTTCCATTTGTATAAGTTAATCAAGTCTTCATTTTCCAAAAATACTTTTCTAATTATTTATGAGCATAGGAATTATTTTAAAATATTTGTATGACTTTTAAAAATATTTTGGCACTTCAGTTCTACTATACTGACTCTAATCTTCCTCATTTACCTTTCCTTTCTCTATTAACCAGCAAATTGGACGAAGATTTCCTGTATATGGCTTATGCTGACATTATGGCAAAGGTAACTTGTTTGATATCTTTCGCTAATTTTGTTTTAATTAAGTTAGTGAAGAAGATCAAGAGAAATAATTTGTAGAGTGTTATCACTAAATTGTGAGTTATCAGTAAATGTTTTCTTTCTACATGGTATCAGAGCTGCCATGATGAAGAAGATGATGATGGTGAAGAAGAAGTGAAGAGTTTTGAGGTAAGATTAGACTTGTTTTGTTTCTCTTGTCATGTTAGACATTATTTCATAGCTTCCAGCTGACATTTATGTTTCTTGGTTCATGGCTTACTGCAGCTTATTATGCCAGTGAACTGCATGTCACAAGCTGGATATGGCAGATATGAGTCCCCAGATTAATATTAGTGAAACAAAAACATGCACAGTATCACATAATATAAGATTATATAGAGGATAATTTAGTGGATCTTACATATTTATCTCATTGACTTCAACTTTTTAGTTAGATATTACAGACAATGACTTATTCTAAAAGTCTGATAATAGCAGACCATCTTTTAAATTATTCTGCCCTCCCTTTGATTTGGATTTTAAAAAATACTTAAATAATACTGCTTTTTGCAGTAGTCATTTACGTTCAGTACTAGCAATTCATACAATGGTTTTATCTTCACATGTATATATTAGTGCTTCTTAATAAAAGGTGAAGTTTTGTTCATTGGTACTGCTAAGATTTTTGCTTATGTTGAGAGTAGGAAATCTATATTTACTGTTGTTTAATGTTGAGTTTTTAGTGATCATCGCTGTTTAAGGATATACACGAGTTGATTACAGGTGTAAGAGATGAGTCCTTGTCATGTGTTTGCTCTGGGATCTGTCTCTCTTTTTCCATTAATAAAATGGAGTTTGCAAGAAATTTGTCTCTTCTGAGGGGCACTGAGGGAATTAGCTTGTTAATATTTTTAATATTTTAATGTATTTTGGCATATTACAATTCTGACATTAAAAGGTGTCTCTTACGTCTTTCAAATCAATTAATACTTACATTTCATATCTCTACTAAAACACAGAAACATGAAATTAACACTTGAATTATTTCTTTAAAAAATTCTAAATATACTGATTGATTTGCTGTAAAACTGTCTGTGCTATTCTGATTGTTGAGGAGTGGTTTGGGTCATTTTTACTTTTACTCCATTGTTTTATACACATAGAATGTTCTGTATGTTTTCTATATGATGCTACATGATATAGCCCTGAATTATTTAAGTACATATTCCCCATTTGACTGTGTAAAGAAATCAGAAAGAATATCAATACTAAATTCTTTTCAATCACTTAAAAGTTACAAGTTATATACACAATATGTAAATTTTTGTTTCTTGGTGAATATCCAAGTATGAACCCAAGTTTCAGTGGGTTTTTCTGATTTTTTTTTTTCTTTTCCTCTGGGGATGCAATTTGTGACTTACCATTGACTAAACAAAGAATATTCATTCCTATAAGCTTCTATCAGTTAGCCCATACATGCTTGTTAGATATCAAAAGCCTTGTGCTTATAAATGTGAGAACTGATAAATAGGACGTCATTAAGGTGAATGAAGAAATTTATCATTAAGGAATTTGTTAGTGCTCCTCATCTAAATTATAATGGGTTCTTTGTTCAGCATTCAATTTTTTATTTTGAGAGAAGATCCTATTCATTTGTTTCTCTTTATTATTTTTCCTGTAGCTGTGAAACTTATGTTTAAATAATGTATTTATATGTTCGAAAGACAATTTTGTGTATGTATTTGGTCAGTCACCTGCAGAAAAAAATTTTGGACTTCTTTTTCTTATTACTATTTCGCTTCTTGTCCTTGCCCTTCCTTAAGGTGACAGGATCACAACGCAGCAAGGTAAAACAAAAAATATGTGTGTATTTGTCTGGGTCTAATTTTGTGATTTTTCAGGCCCAACATCTTGGATAAGTTCAACTAAAGGGTCTTGAAATCGCTTTTAACATTTCAGTTCCAGCATGACATCTCTACCAAATCCTTTTTGTGCACAAGCGCTTTAAAGGTTGCAGGAATTATTTATGCAGAATATGCCATGTAAAATTGCGATAGCATTTTGGGGAAAACAGAGTGTCATTTGGCTTGTCCATGTTGTTTTGCTGTTCATGCCTTTTGTGCATCAGTTATCTTCTTTCTGCTTATAACTTAATTTGAATTGTTAAAACAACTTATTTGGCTATTAAGGGAAAGTAGTTGAGCTTTTCTTCTGTATCTTAGCAGACAGATTTCTGATATAGTGGTAGACATCTGTGTCCAATATGTCACAGAGAGAGCATTAATCATAGTTCATGTCTGATTCAGATCCTTTGGAACTGACTGAGTCCTTAGCCTTCATCATTATCGTATTTGACAGAAATTCCTTAGCTACTCTTCACCTGGAATGATTCCTAGTTGTTCCATGTTTTCTTTAAAAACATAGAGTCAATAGCTCTGAAATTTCAGAGTTAATTTCTTTATTGGCTCAGTTTCTTACGCAGCCCTTTGTGTCTCATCGTGAAAGCCTCACCAGTTGTTCCTAAAGGGTGTCCCATGGCTATGCAGCAGACTACTTGCCTGCTTCACCCAGGTAGAAGTCTCAGTTCCCATTGTTGACTCAGGCTGCTTTCTGGTAGTGCTGCAAGGTTGATATTCTGGGAGAAGGTATGGTGGGTGGAGTAGCTAATTTTTGGTTCTGAGGTGTTTAAATACAGTTATTTCTGCTGCGGCTAATGAGAGCTAGAGTAAGTAAAGATGACTTGCTTGAGATTTGAAATGCACAGATTTAGCCAATGGTCAGGCTTCAGTCAGTAACTTCAAAAGTAGGGGAACAATTATAACCTTCTCCATGGAAAAGAGCAAGATGATTTTGGAATTTTATTTGCTAGCCTTCTGTTAACATTCAGATCACAAAAGAAAGAGGCTCCCATGCATCTGTGGGGAGAGAAGATGTATTTCAGGATCAACTTTACTCTTACTCCTCCAAAAATTTGCACAGGTCTGTTCCACCTTCATTATCCTGGAAGATGAATGTGCTCACAAAAAGTTATTTAAAAGGTATTGTAATTGCTACAAACACAAAGTGCGTATTAAAAATCCCAAAGAAAATATATAAGCAATCTAATAATTTCTTCTTTTTTAATTCCAATAATTCAGCTATTCAAATACTGCATATCTATCACTCTGCTTACCTGGTTACCATACTCTAAATCTTATTTTCTGTCTTGTCAGTTGAGAAGTGTTTAAAAAGGGGAAAAAAAAACCACAAGAAGAGATAACCCTTGCTTCCTTCATACATAACAGGAAACAGTCGTACAGATGCAAAACTGTATATACCAGCTGCGTGTGTGCTTGTGTGTGCATTTGTGTGTTTCTTTCTGTCTGGTAATTAAACTTCAATGTTGAAGGCAGTTCTTTTATTCTATCCTGTATGTGCATGTGAAAGGACTGACTTCAGTTTGTATGGGCATAAAAGTCTACTACTCCTTTAGACTTTAAAAATATGTGGTGTTTGAAGTCTTGAATCTTTTCACAGTCAGAGCAACAGAGACATTTGGGCAAGCTTAGAATGTGATGAAAATGCCGAGTGTATTTTATTGACAGTTTTCATGCCCGTATCTCATGCAGTGTAGTACATGCATTTTTGTGCAATTAATCTGTATTGGATTAATAGTGTGGACAATAGAGAGATGACAATAATGTTCTCTGTATGTTAGTATGTTCCTGTCAGGATCTACCTGCTAGTTTTTGCTTTGAGTTATTGCAGTTATCTTTTCCCGTTGCCCTTTGCCTCTAAGTTAACTTTGTCATATTGAATAGATGCTCAATTGACTCCCTGTAAAGTTGGTGTCACTGTCCCCTTTGACTATCTGATAGGAAATTCTTTCAAATCAAACTGTTTCACTAGCTGAATGCAAATAATTTTCTACATTTGAGTCACTGCTACATATTAGTGTGCTCTAAATATATGTAGGATGGGAACTCAAAGAAAGAGCCAAAATCTAGCTCTTACTTTCAAACTCATTTTTATTAAATTGATTTAAACTGACTCCTTGCAGGAAGAAAAGAAATGGGGGAAAGGGAGCTTCCTGTGTCAGTTCTTCTCATTCCTTTCACTGGTAGCAACTTTGTTGATAGACTTCTGTATTCACAACTTTTTTGACAAAATGATATGTTGTGCTGTCACCTCAGACAAAAATTTTCAAGTTTCAGTACATACAAATAATGCAACATCCTAAGGCTCCAGAGCACTGGAGATGGTTGCCTTTATCTCTTACTGTCACAAATCCTGAATAAACCACTGAGTGTCCATATACCATGTATTTACAATCAGTAACTACTTATTGTATGAATTAAGATCAGACTCCATAATCAATTTATCAATTCTGAGAAAGTAAACATTCAAATCAGTATGTAAAAATGTGTTTTTCATCAGTTTTTCTTACATGTGATGGATTGTATGGAACCTAATACATGGTGTCACTCCCTACACTACAGAATAAATTATTTGTGCATAGAATTGTTTGGGTGGGAAAGGACATGTAGAGGTCCTCTAATCCAAACGTCTTGCAACAAGTAGTGATGCTTCAATGATGAAGTCCAAAAGGAGTGAGTTAGGAAAAATTCAATTTTATTTACAGAGCAGAAACCAGCATATATTGAACTTAAAGGATTAAAATATATATAAAGATATATATATAAAAAGACATGTAAGTATTATGCATGAGTACTTGATATTTAATTACATAGCTTATGCATGCCTGACATTGAAATGAACAGATGTTTTGCCAGTGTATGACCTGCCTAATAGGATTTGTTCTCTGGATTAAACAGAAGTCTTGAAAAGTATAAAATATGAAGACAATTCACAGGAGAAGCTTTTATCTTCTAATAGCTGAGATGAAAGTAATTTCTCCTCTTTCCGTCTTTTTGTTTATTGTCTTTAACTTAATTTTGGTATTTCATATTGGAAAAAAAATAGAAAAAAAAAGTTCTGTAGAAGTAGGATCTTATGCCAGCACTCTGTGTCTTGGAGCTTAGTGGTGGTAGCAAACAAACCTCTCCATATGTCTTAGCTCCAAGGGAGACTCCAAGAATCAGTCTCTGTATGAATTACAAGAAAATTAAGAATTTCAGTGACATACTTGTCAGTTACAGCTTCTCTTTAGTTTTAGCAAGTTTGTTGCCTACAAATTCAAACTAAAACTTGTGGTTTTGCTCAATGTATTTTGGTATATGATTGCTTGTAAGGATTTAAAAACAAAACAAAACAAAAAAGAATGAAGTAGAAAATGTTTGGGTCTCTGCTTTCAAAGAGTATGATTCTAAAGCTTCCTTGGTTTTGTAGGTTGCTGGAAAAAAGTCTTTAATATGAGAACACATACATGTACGTTTATGTGGTCAACCTTTTCCCATTTGAATGGAAGATATCCAAGATAAAATAGATTTGTTCTTCACTGAGGATTGGTTTTGTTTTGGCGTATATTTCTTTTTTGTTTTTTTCTTTTAATCTGTTTAATTAGTATAAATGTTTCATTTAGTGAAGTATTTTTGCTGTTATTGTGATGGTTTGGTGAATGACAGAAAACAAATCATTGGCTAATTATTTTGGTAGTTCTCTTAACTTCAATTGGCAAGAAAGTGGATAAAGTGCAAAAAGCTGAAACTGGTAGCACAGATAACGATGTAAACAATAAGGGCATCTTAGAGAAATGGGGATAACTTTATTAACTTAGTATACTTTGTAGGCAGTGGGTGACCCACTTCATGTAAATTCTGCCATCTCATATATATTTATATATATGTATTGACTTGGCATGGAGAAAGCAACAGTAAAAATGCATTGTCAAGCTGAAGAAGGAACCATGATCTTTGTGGGTTATCATCAAAGAATGGTTGCTTTTAAAAGAAATGCTTCTGATGTTTTTTGTTGGTGGATTGGTTTGTTTGGTTGGTTTTGATTTTCTTTTTTTGGTCTGTTTTGTTACTAATATCCTAGACATCTTGATTTCCATGAGAAATGCCACTTCTGTCATTTTAAGCTGTTTGGCAATGCCTCTTCCTACTGTTCTTCTGTAGTGCTATTGCAAGTAGTTAGTCTGTAGATTATGCAGATACATCCTCACTGTAAGCATTCTTATAAATCTTTGATATTCTTATCAAAAAATATTGTACAATGAAAGTAGTATAGCTGGTGTTAGGCTTGTGAATAATAAATTTTGCAGTGAAAGATGAAAGGGTGTTGGGTCTAAAACTAAAAGTATCTAGAAGGAGGAAATAGTTTTTAAGAAAAGAAATGCTGATCAATTTTCAGTGGCTTCTGAAGCAAATGAAAATATTTTATTGTAGCTATACTGAACCTGTGATGTCATGGTTTTCTGGTGGTTTGTGCGTGTGGTGTGTGTGTGCGCGTGCGTGTATGTTTCTGTTTTGTTTTTGTTGAACTCCCAGGAAGAGGTTTAAACATGAAGGCAAAACTTTCAAACCTTAGCATGGCTAAATACAAAGCAACGCTGCCATTTTTTTTTCCTTTTTGTGCCTCCATCTAGATCTGTCACATAATTTAAAGCAAAAAGAAAGATACAATTTAACCACAGGAGAGCTAATAGTGTGAAAAAAAAAAACCCTGATGAATTTTGTTTCCGCAGCACGATATTATCAAAGATTTAAGAAACAAATTTGCCAGCCTCGGCGAGAACTCTCTGGTAACAGCATAAATGTCTGTGTTGGTTTGCTTTTGAGTTAAAGGTTTCTTTTTCATTCATTTGAACATATTTCTCTTTTTTACCTCTTCTTTTTTAATTTATTACTCATACCCTCTATTTAGCAAGCCTTCATTTTTTAAACCTCTTCCATCTTCCAATGTATTTTTTCCGTAACTTGGATGGAAAGTTTATGGCAGCAAAGCTGTCATTCTGGCTACTTCTGCTGCAGCTGTTCCTGCTTTTAGGTCATACATGTTTTGGGCGTTGTGTTTTTGGACATGATACTAACTGATTGTGTCATGTTCCTTTTGAGTAAGCTTTTTACCACGCCATCTGATGGACTCACTGTCATAGGGCTCTATGCAACTTCCATTTTGCAACTTATACTGCTTAGTCATCCTCAATTCTCCAGCAAACTTCAATTAACCTGGTGAAAGTTGAAACTCATCTGGAATTAACTGTGCCTTTATGTTTGCTCTTTATGCTCTTTATGTTTTCGGTAGTAGTTTAAATTACAAAAAACAAACTTCACCATTGCTCAAGCAACGCCATGCAGTATTGTTTGTTGCCGCTAGAGAATACAAAATATAAAAGCACAGTGTATTCTATCAAATATTCTGTTAGTAAGGGTGGGCAATCTATACTGTAATGTAATGATATGTTTTGAAAAAAATTCTGAGATGTTTCTTTTACTCTGGTATTCAGCAACAACTTGCAACTCAAGAGCCACATACTGAGCAGTATGAAGTTACAGTCACGCTATAGAAGATTTATTAAGAGTATGAACTGTTGCACAAAAACACCGCACAAAAGTGCAAGTTTGATACATGCAGTATATATATAATGAACATGGGCTTTGAACTAACCTAATGACTTACAATTGAGATGACTCTTTCCAGATAAACTGCTAAAAGCATATTAAAGAAAAATACCAAGTGGAGATTATTACTTGAACCTGTTAATTATTTGTTCAGTAGCATCGTATGTATTAAAATGGTCCATGATGTTGCCATAGAGCCCATATACTAAGAGAAAACCGAAAACCTTTGGAGGATTGATAGTAACTGTAGTCTCATCTTAAATGACTGGAATTTTTATTCAGGAAAAAGAAATGGAAAAGCAAAAACTTCTGTATCAACAAGCCAGACTGCATGATCGGGGTGCTGCTGAGATGGTTCTGCAGACAATCAGTGCAAGTAAAGGTAGGGTTTTGGTGTGTAGATTAAATTTTAAACCTTATTTCTAATGAACTTTGAAGTGATTGTATTTCTAATTGGGCAAAATATGCAGATGTTTGGCTCTAAGGTTTGCTTTAAAAAGGAACTAGAAATTCCGAAAATTATTGACAGCTAATCCAGAAAAGTAAAATTACTAATTTTCATGAGACTATTGTTTCTTTTGTGGTTATAATTAATTTTTCTAGGGCTGATTTAGAGGAGGTATGAAGTACTTTATAACTTTAGCAGCGCTGAATGACAAAATGGCCCTCAAATTCTGGCATGTGTACAGATTTGAAGTAGGTGTAGACTTTAGTCCTTTTTTTATTTCCCATTCTCCAAATATCTGCTTTATTGGTGTACTTTGATAAAACACTTCAGAAGTATATATATGAGGCTTTTTTCCCTTAGAAACCATCTTACTCTAAGGTTTTATGCTTTCATTTTTTTCTTTTGTGATTTGTTTCCACAATATTGATGTTTTAAAAATTCCTGATTACAAATTTTGTTTTCTATAGTTAAATGCTTGGGACACTGTCATTTTCTAAAGAAACCAGAAGAAAACATTTAGATTGTCGTGCAAAGGGGACACATTCTTAAATTTGAAAGCTAGCTTACTATTGTGACCCCAGCCTTATATCAACTGTTGGATGCTCTAGTGATTGAAACATGATTTATATTCGTTGAACTCAGTTCTTCCTGCCTTATATCTTGCTTCTTCTCTGTACTATATATATATTACACTACGTCTGTAGGCAGTCATGAAGAAATTAAGGAAAAATAGATCGGTTTTGCAAGTCATTGAATGGATAAATTAATTAATAAAACATTATTAATTTTATATATGATCCAAAAATATATTTTAAAATATTTTTTAAGGTGAGATGGGCCCAATGGTCGCAGCTACCCTAAAGCTAGGAATTGCCATCTTAAATGGAGGAAATTCTACTGTTCAACAGGTAAGGTACTAGTTTCTTTCCACCCATTCTAGTCAGTATAGATCTTTATACCGTGGTCATTATTACTGTAGTAGCACATTACGTAGTGTGACTGTCACACACTGTTTATCCTCTTACCCTTGTTCCCTAAAGAAACCTGGAATAAAATAGTATACAAAACTACCTTGTTTGGGGGGTATTTCTTATTTGTTTACAAGGCTAAAAGAAATTTGTTTTGCACTTCAGGTGTAAGGGGGAAATTTTATATTATATAATTTACTTCTATAGGAATTGTTTGGGAGGGAGGGCTTTCTTGGGAGATTGCCATTGTGCTATAGCCAGCAGAGCAAAATTGCTGGCCCTGGTCTTCACCAAAAAGAATGATACACAGCTTCAGAAGTCCTTTGCTTATGCGATGGAGAGTCTTGCTGATAAAAGCAGAGAACTCAAGCCTGAATAACTAATCTATCATAAGATAATTTGGTGCTCAGTGGACAAGTCTAATACGTTAAAAGAATCCTGCCCTGTTGTAGTGAAGAGACTGATACAGGGTACACTCAGTGTTCTGTACTAGTTGAAGATTCCTGAGCTGAGAAGGGTTTATACCTGCTGTTACTAAATTATTGTAATACAGTTTAAAGAATACAGACAAATGGGAACAATTAAGGTTCCAAGTAAAGTGCAGCTGAATGCAGCCAAAATAATGTCCTTTTCAGGAGCTGTCGTTGCCAGGAATTGATGTGAAAAACTACAAGTAGTGCAGAAATTATCTGCTTGAACCACTGCCAGTTCTTTGTGATGTCATGATATTAAATTGGGAAAATTATGAAATTTGTACATAGTAATATAATTTGAATTTATAATCCTACAATCTATTTTAAAAAACCATTTGTTAAAGTCTTAATTCAAAATTCAGGAAACAGTTATTAGTATTGTTACATTGAAACAAATGCTACTAGTGTAAATTACATACTTATAAAAACATCAGTAAAACAGTTAGAACTCTTGTTTTTTCAGCTGCCTCATTTCTCCCTATTTTCTCTGGTGTTACGTTCAGCTTTCCAATTCTCCTTTAAGTCCTAAGATCAACTCTTCAGTCTTCCTTAGGAAGAATGGTATGGGTGGGGGGAGAGGTGGTTTTGAAAAGTCATTATCATCATCCTTCTCTGGAGTTCGTTGCTCTGATTGGTATAATGTTGTTGATTGGGGTATTCTTCTTCTGTAATCTTGGGTCTACTTGGGTTTACGCTGCTATCTTTTCCTCATGCCACCTGCTTATGTGCTCTCCATTTTGGAAGTTACTTATTATCTACTTTTCCTATTATTTTTGCTACTTGAAAAATAGTTTTACTTCATTCAAAATATGAATTCTTGTCGCTTTCCTACTAAGATTTAACTTTAGCATTGTGGTTTTTCTTCAAAACTGAGAGCTCTGGTATCATCCCTTATCTTTACTCAACAACACATACATTGCATTCTAGAATCAGAGTTCACTCAATAAATTATTTTTAATGCAATCTGTTTTCAGATAGTTATTACCCATTATAATGAAGCTAAAAAAATTTTTAAAATACGCTCAAATTACTACTAACAGGCTGTTGCAGCTAAAATAATTTAAAACAAACTGAGATTATGAAAAGCCCAGTCTGGTGTTGAAACAATAGTGTCAATACAAATTTTTAGCCTAGTAGTGGCAAGATAATGTTTATACTAAACACTAAATTCTTCTGGCTGTGTTGACTTTAGTTACTATCTTTATTTTCCATGCTTTAGGAAGGCATATCCAAAATGGATGACCTTTTCTATAAAGCACATGAGCATTAAATGTTCTTTTTGGTTTTGATATCTGGATTTTTCCCTGCAAGACTCTTAAATATTAGTGATATTTCCAAATACCAATATCGCTAATAGTATAGAATCCATATAGTCTTCAATTACCTAGATTAACACATAATATGAATATTAATTCTCTGTGTAAATTACTTGTGTTTGCTGCAGAAAATGCTTGACTACCTCAAAGATAAAAAGGATGTGGGGTTCTTTCAGAGCCTTGCTGGTCTTATGCAGTCCTGTAGGTAAGAAAGTATTGACTTGAAAAATTTATTATTTTGTATTTATATTTTGTTCCATGGGATTTAGAGTTCTGGAAAGATCCTCTACATAGTTCTTGCAAACAGCACTTGGGGATTGTAATGTGCTAGATTTGGGTTAAAGGACGGGGTAGTGCTCATGATGTAAAAATCTTTGTGATATGCATTTACCTTTGTAAGAAAGCTCTTTTCAAAAATGTTTATGGAATTTGTGTTTACCTGAGATATGGCAGAAAACAACTCCAGAGTTAGGAGCATTCCTCAGAAGCAAATCCTTAACTCTGGAGGTATCCAGTAATCCTGGATTCAGAGATCAGGTTAATGATCAATGTTAAGTAATCATAAAGATTTTGGGAAAACCCAACTTTGTTAGAATTAGTCATAGGACTTCTCTTAGAGAAGTCAGGAAAAGGAGTGGAGTATCATGTTTTAATAAATTGAGGTGATACTATGACTTTTTTGTCCATTCATGCTTATTTATGATTTATATAGATTTCATATATAAATATTTGTTTAAATGCTTTATACATAATTCCTAAGAATAAACCATATCAATAAGTAATGTATTAATGAACATAAAACATAGGACTAAAAGGGGCTCCCTGGATCAGGTGATTCGGTCTTCTTGTTATGTCCAGGGTGTCATGTTATGTATTCCTTTTTCTTAACGCTGTCTGTGGCCAAATTTCACTTTGAAATCTGTGGTTTCTTGCCTTGCTGTCATAGTTCCATGTTCATCTGACTTTTATAACCATTTTTGCTTATGAATGAAAGTCATCCCTGGCCATGCAAAGCCTTAAAAGGCAGAACCTTGCAGGTTCACAAATGAAATATGTAAGGTATATGTTCCTTAAATCTGGTTAGTTTTCCCTTTTGGCAGCTTCAGTTTTTCAGAACATGGAAGGAGAGAAACATTAAGTGGAGCTAATAATGAGTTTCTTAATGGACCTTGCTGCTTGATATGAACTGGACTATCATACAAAAATAGTCATTAACTTGGTTTCTTTATAGCACCTAAAAATGAGTATGTATGTCATAAATGCATACATTCCCCTTTTTTTTGGTCAGTCATAAAGAGCTGAATTCTGTGGTCAGTTTCAAGGCAAAAGCAAGTTAAGGCTGTTGAGCTGAGTTTTGTAATCTGGTAACAGACACGTATATCAAGCCACTGGGCTGTATCTTCTTAATACTAGTATGATTGTACTAAATGTATATTAAATCACAAATCCTTTTTAATTTCCACAAAATTCAATATTGCATATATTTAATTAATCACAGGACAAATGTAATTTTTCTCACTGCAGTGTTCTTGACCTAAATGCGTTTGAACGTCAAAACAAAGCAGAAGGCCTTGGCATGGTGACTGAAGAGGGATCAGGTACTATTGATTCAACAGAAATTATCCATGACCTTTTTTCTTTTACATTTTGCAGAAGAAAACTGAATTTGAAAGAACCCAGGGGAGGTTTAGGTTAGGTATAAATAACAGGTTCTTCATCCAGAGGGTGGTTGGGCACTGGAACAGGCTCCCCAAGGAAGTGGTCACTGCACCAGTCTGACAGAGTTCAAGCAATGTTTGGACAACTCTCTCAGGCACATGGTGGGATTTTGGGGTGTCCCACAGGGGGCCAGGATTTAGAATTTGAAGATCCTTGTGGGTCTCTTCTGACTCAGGATAGTCTGTGATTCCATGAACCCTGTAAATATATACCTAGAAGCTGAAGCTAAAACAGGATTCCTAAAAGTGGTTTATATTTAATTGGCATACCTAAATCCATCGTTGTCAACAGTAAATAATTTGCATGTGTTGAGTTTCAGAATGGTCTCAGAGGACTCCTTCTCATCATTCTGAAGACGTGAAAACATTACATGCAAAACTGAAAACATATTCTAGTTAAAACTAGCAGTGTTTATGCATGTAAAACATTTTGGAAGTCCCCAACCAGTTTCAGCATAAAATGAAATTAAAAAGTTCCCACCTGATTTCTTGAACTGAAAAACCACACAGTTTACTTAAGCCATAAGTTAAATATACAAGGTTGAGGGAAATCTATCTGCTGTGTGGAAAAGAGTCTGGGAAAGCTTTTTCCTTTGAAACAATTTTTTCTGTTTCTCCCTGGGGAAATATTGCAAAATTTTTGCTCTACTTTTGACTTTGAACCAATTTGGCTTTCCACCCTTGGTGTTGTCAGTTCACTGTTAATTTCTTTCTTCTGTTTGACAGTAAGTTCTACTACTCCGTTACTGTGATTGTCTGGATACATTCAGTTCATTCTTACATACTTAATAGAGCTACCAAAGCACATTTTCTTCCCTTATCTTCAGAATTTTTTACAGTGCATTTTTATGTTTAAATCCTACAGTGACCTAGCCTTTTAACATGTTTTTATCTTAAAAGCAAGGTAAAAAAGCTTGACTGTATAATCCCTATTGCATTTGAGGGATCATAATTCATACCAGCAACACTGCATATCTCATTGTCCGTTGTGCCTGTAGGTCTTTTATGCGGCCTATTTCTTTAATATTCAACTCCTTAAATAATGATTTTACATTAACTATTACATTTGTGTGAATGACTTCAAGGCCAGTCAAAAATTCTGCTTCTCCAAAAGTGCTCCCACAGTTTAAATTATAGATTAAATCTTTCTAGACTTATACGAGTAAACAAAAAAGTAAACCTATGTGGATAAAATTCAGTTACATGATTGTAAATTGAGCACTGGTGCAGCTATCTGGCATATAAATTTTGGCTGTTACTCTTATGTTTTGCTGATCATTATCCTACACTTCGTTTTGGTTTTTTGGACAACATTTCTACTACTACATAACTAAACTTACTCATAATGTTGGATTTTGAAATGGACTCTCAAGATATTGGCTCATTATTCTTTTGACCTCTGCCTCTGTTTCTAGAAATGAGTGATTTTGCATGCAAATATAAATAAATCTTTAAATGCTGCATAATTGACTCTACTAATGTTAAGAGTATTTTTGTGCTTCCTCATTTGAGGGATTTTTTTTTCATTTTCTGTTTATTTGATGTTTCTCTTTTAGTACAGAACTAATTTTGGCAAAATCAATACTAACTATGTTTTGTATTTGCTAAAAAAAATTCTCACTTTTTTTTCTTTTTTTCCTGTTTCTTTTTCTTTGAACTAATTGTCCTGTCCTCCCTTCCTCAGTCATCACCCATGAGCGTGGTAATTATTAAAAACAACTGCCTATTCCTTATTTTCCCTGCTCTTAGCTTTGTGTCAGCACTGTACAGCTCCTGAATATTGCTAGGTATTTTTTCCTGTAAGACTGCTAAACTAGTGTGATTTTTCTGTTATTATTACAATTGTTCATTCTAAAATTCTTGGTTTACATGTCAAATCTCCCCAGTTTGGTCTTTCTCTCTTTCTCAGGATTTGCTCAGTGACTGACACAATAGATGTAAGAGCAACAAGCTTTTTTATACTTTTCTTTCCTGTTCTTTTTTTTTTTTTGTTTTCATTTTAGTGAGCCCAGTATTTGCAATGGATGAATGTTAAAAGGAAAAACAATAATATATACATACACAAAGCCTTGTGCTTTAGTCCTCCTGTAGCCTTTTTGTTGTGTATTGAATGTGGCTTTATTGCTGCATTGATTTGTGCAAGCACAGGAAATCAGTGGTGGATCCAGTGAGGATTTGAGGGTGGTTAGTAAGGAGAGGACTTGCCACTGGCTAGGTTTATCTAATGCGGTCAGGATTTGATACAAGAAAGAGGTGGTGCACTGCTAATTTAGAGGAATCAATACTGTGGTACAGGTGATTCTTCCTTATTTTGAAAGCTACTTGATGTGTTATGATTGTTATACCTCAAAGGTTCCTTACTTCAAGTAAAGGAAGAGCTTTGTAGGAGCAGTTGCCGTTAGATGTTTATGTCACCATGTGAAAAGAGAACTTAAAATACAAAATGTGTATACCAGTCAGCAGAAACAATGAACTCAAACACAGCAGATGTCTTTTCATTAGCCAAATGTTGGGGAGGAGGATGATCTGATGGTTTTTTTGTTTTCTCAGTGGAAATTTTCTATTTGGCAGCTTAACAAAATGCTGCACAGTGATTAGGATAGGTTGTTTTGTTTGTTTTCTTTGTTACTGAGCAGTAGCAGTGTCAAGATACAGTAATCACTGTGTCAAAGATTTCTTGGCACGAAGGGATAATGTTTGCTAACAACATCTTTTCTTACATATTAATATCCAGCTACTGAAAATTCCAGACAATAGAAAAAGCAAATCCAACCAAAAAAGACTGTAATTTTCCTTTTCAAAGTTAAATTATTGTTGATAATATACTACCTTCAAATAATAATTTTTTTATGTTATGAAGCACACCTTTTTCAGTTCTTTGAAAAGTAGTTTACATAAGAGCTTTACAGGTACTGGTATTAATACCTGATAGCATTATGAAAGCCAAGCCAGTGTGTCTGTGGGAAAACTCCTATAGTGAACAGTTTCAAAGTATCCTAGCTTTTATAGGATATCTGAGATTTTATGTCTCCAGTCCTGTGAATAACCACCTGTAAATACTACAAAGGAAGTACCAAAGATGAGAAAGATTTTCTCCCAGGTTGTTTTTGGTTTTGGTTTTTTTTGAGAAAGATGCTTAGTCTATAAGTAATTAATTACTCCTCAATTAAAGATAATTTTATTGATTCCCAAGGAAATGATGGGATGTAAAATGTGCATTTTAGCCTGTTTCTCACGTCATCTGAATCGGCTGCAGACGCACATTCTTGAGTAATTGTCATTGAGTTTGCAACCTATAAGCCTGAAACTAGTATTCCCGAAGTCAAAAAAAACCTGTTGAAACTTATGGGAATAAAGTCAACTTTTCCTCATGTGCACTGCTTGTTTCTGTTCCTGTGTCAACCTTAGTAATAGATAGAAAGCCCTGTATTGAGTCAACATGGATGTGAAATTTATTGCTCTATTCCAATTGTTTCTTTGTGCTGTCCACATCTTAAGTGCCTTGTCCTGATATTCCTCTGACTGGTACTACCTTCCCTTTCCAAACCCTGGAACCCCCACTGGTAACAACATTGATGGTTCTTTAGCAAATGTGTTTCTTACTTGTTTTTGTGGCGTACTCAATGTTGTTTCTTCTGTATGTATTTTGTTTTGATTGTTCTGTTTCCTTTTCCAAAAAAGGGGGTTCAAAATCAAAGACATGTAGAAATACTTACTATTTTGCAATGGTTTTTCATTTAACACTCATACTCCTTGCCATTTCACTGTGAGTCACAAAAATCTTGAAAGTGCGATGTTTTTCTCCTTTGGACAGACTTGTTTTACTTATATGAAGTACAAAATTTAAGATGCTAAGTTTACACTTAGATTATTTTACCTTTCTTCTCCCTTTTTCAGGAAAGTTCTATTTTAATGTTCAGTCTTTTAATATTGCAGCATGGCTTTCTTTCATTTCTCTGTAAGTTCACAGAAGGCTTATTTTAATAAAATACAATTTTAGAATGAGACATTAGCTCTTAAAGGACTTTTACCAATCTGAGTGAGAGTGGTACACGTGATATAATAACTAGCTGTTCTGTGGGTTCATGTCAGGGCTGTTTTCAGCCATTAATAATGTGGAATCAATAAATATGCTTTTGGCCTTCACCAACCTGGTCACACTTAAAGTGGATGCTTAAATTCTGTGTGATCCACTGTAGCCTGCATTGGAGAGGTGTTTTCCACCTTCATAAAACTCTATTTGAATCAGTGTGTGCATTTAAAAGGGAACTTGAATAACTTCAGAGAATTTCAGTCAGTGAGGAAACAGGTGCATTTCTTACTTGAATTACCTTTTGACTTCTCAAAAATCTATGCAGCACTCATAATCCAACCCAATACTGTATGGATCTTGTGGTAAGAATAAATTCACTTGCTTTATCATGGGACAGATTTGCTCTTGCTTAAAAGCCTTCATAAAGGAGCCCTGTTCCCTTTTGAAAGTTGAAAGTATTTTTATATTTCTGTAATATGTACTATCAAACTCGTGTTTCTGAGTAGCAATAGAAGTCAGATCTTTACCACTGAGGATTTAAAATTTAAGATCGAGAAAGAGGTAGAGAATTATTGAACTTTTACACATGCACTTTCAATGAAAAAACCCCATGTATTTAATTTTTCATTGAATTTTATTTTTGTTTCCTACACATGATGCCTCTGTTCCTGTATATCACAAACACAAACTGCCAGTTTTGCAAAAGCTACAGGCTTAAAGCCTTTGTGTGTAAAGCCATACCATTTACATACAGCATGAGCAATGGCAGCATTTTAACATCTAAGCAAATATTTGCCAGAATATATCTCATATCAACAGAAATTAAAGAATGTATTTTCATAACAACCTAAATAATACTATATATAGTGTGTATGTTTGTAAGTACATTCTTTGCAAATCTTTGTGTGAACTGGCATGAATTTGTGTGCACAGCAGCAAAAGTTGCTCTCCTGGATTTTACAGAAAGAAATGGATCTCCATTTCAGTTCTGTAGTTGCCAGTGAGGCACTTCTTCCAGTCAGTAAGTACAATCTGAAAATTAAAATTCCTGTCAATACCAACATTGGTTCTAGTCTGATTTTGATCAGGTGTAAAAATTGAAAACCAGGATATTTTAAGTCTTAGTGTGGCCAGATGGTTTGAGATGGGGTTTTTTGCTTCATTTTAAAATATGTAAAAATATTTCTAAAAGGAACAGACCTTTCAGCTTTTGTGCAATGATGTACCTAAACACCTTCTGATTTTGAAGAATTTTGCAATAACTTGTGTTCATGTTGTGATTTATTTACAGTGGAGCTAATTAAAAGACCCTTCCAAGCCCTTCCAATAATAAAATGTAATTTATTTAATAGAAATTCCTAAAGTGCAGTAAGTGTACTAAAAGTCAGGATCTGTATAACATTTTAACTTGAGACTTGTTTTCCTTTTTGTTCTGGAATATCTTATTTCCTAAGAGAGCAAGAAAAATAGAGGTCAAAACTATTAAACTGTAACTTATTCTGTAGTCTTATTCATACAAATGGCTTTGATTCAGTGGTGCCTTAATAAGCAAGAAATAGATGGTTGGGTCTTTCATGGGCTTGATTTTTCCAAGCAAGTTTCCTGGTGAATTATTTTCTAAAATCATTGCCATCTCAGCAGTCAAGCTACATGCATTACATGTGTGATACAGGCTTCGCCAAATATTTGGCTTTCTGTAATGCTTATTTTTGCGCCTAGTTCAACAAAGCATCTGAACCCACATGTAACTTTAAGCATGACAGGAGTTCTGTTAAATTGAAAAGAAGAAAGTAACTAATCCTGAGAAATCTTCTATACTATGACATTTGGCTGGCAGCATATGAAACTCTCTTGCAGGGCTGATCCTGCATGTAATGTTGAAAAATATACATTTAAGAGTCCAGCCAACTCCTGTTTTTGCCTTCTTGGGCATATATTGCATGTATACATTCATCAGCACTGACAGAAGCAGTCATTTATTTTTCATTGTTTAATTAACTGAAAGGGTTTTCAGTCTTCTCTGACTGAAAAACTATGTGCCTGGTAGTTATATTTGCAGTGGAGAAAAATATCATGGAATGTTCTTTATGGTATTTGACTCATTCTTGGAGAAACAACTGGGTATTGCTTGTGACTGCCCTAAGTCCATGTCTAGAGTTAGGAGGAAAAGCATCCTATCTTTCCCTATGTTAGAAGAAATTATGTTGGCATATACCTTAGTGATACATGCCCTTAGTACCAAACATTGTCTTGAGGGCAACAGAAAAGTGAGAAATTTTGTACTTTAAAATATTCATATTAGTTTTCAAAACGCTTTTGATTCCTATTCCTAGTGTACTGAAGATTTGCACTTTAAAATTCGCAGTCTGTGGACTGAAAAATCCATTAGCTTGAAATTATAATTGCTCATGACTTTATGTAAAGTTAAACTTCTGATCATGTTTATTTATATTCCAAATTGTGCTAAATACTGTTTACAATTCAGCTAGCTAGTATGAAGAAAATTAACTTGATTGTAGCCAAATCCAGCTCAAACAGTAATAATCTAATCAATAGTAATATATTAATCTGTAACTGTGGATATTGTAATTAGAATTATCTACCAATAGAACAGCATGGAAGTAATTGTTAATTTAATTAATGTATCTACAAACTTTTTTTAAAATTTTAATGCCTTTGCTCACTTTTCCAGTTTCCTGTTCGCACACTAAGGATACTGTCTTTGTAGAACCTAAATTATATCCCCTCAAAGAAAAATTCTTCCAAACTCTTTTGAAGTTTTCTTACATTTTTATATCCCTCCTTTTCTTGTGTACAAATAGGACTCAGTATATATTGAAATTATGTATATTCTTAAAATGTAGAAGTTTTTTTGACTTCCACCTTTGCATACACAGTCAAAATACTTTCCCAAGGTTCTATATGGGAATTTTCATACTTTTGATAGGTGGCCTTTATAGATGGTTTTAACACCTGTAGTGTTGTCCTTGTGTGTCATTTTATAAGCTGTTCTACATTTTCCCCAGTTGTGATTGTTTTCCTGGGTGAATGGTTATTTCTCCTCTTCACATGTCCCTGTACAAAGCTAACTGAATGTATTGATGTGATGTACTTGAAATAATGATGTGTTAATTGAGGGCTATTTAGTATACTGTTTCCTGTGGGAAAAAAAACGTTTGAAGCTTTATTCATTTGGATATTAGTTCTTTACCAAAAAATGAACTGAAGGGCCTAATTCAATAAAGCATTTTGACATTTGGTCTTAATTCATTATAAATTTATTGCTTTATTTTGTCAAAGGAGACATGTCCTCTTTGTGTCAGCAGCAGACAGGTACTAAATCCTCGAATATTTCAGTCAAAATGGTTCTTGAGAGTGCACATAGCTGTAAATTTCATGGGGTTTTTTAGAATATTTTAAATTCTAATAGTGTATTTGAGGAGTGATTTTCATAACCATTTGATTAAATCTCATTCTGTATTCTAAGTACCTTCTTCTGTGATGAATGGGAACCAAATTGATCCAACCCTAACCTTTGTATGTGACACAGCCTCCATGCCCAGTGAAGTCAAACAAGAATGTATATCAGGGATTATTTGTAAAATGTTGCCAAGCTCATGCTGCCATATTTATAAATCAAAAGTTAAGTTTTGCAATTTAATTTTTTTTTATAACCAAATAACTATCTGCCAAGCACAAATCATAGGTGCTTCAGATAGATTGGTGGTTATAAATTTTTGCTCCCCTTCTGTCTTTCTTAATATTAATTATGGAGATTTTCTTCAGGGGCTGTGGGGTGTTACTTGGCAGACTGTGATAACCTGCTTCCATCTGGCCTTTCTACAGGAGAAAAGGTGATGCAGGATGATGAGTTCACCTGTGACCTCTTCCGCTTCCTTCAGTTGCTCTGTGAAGGACACAATTCAGGTTTGTGGGCAGGCTGCCAGTCAGCGAAGTCAAGGTGACGGTAACTGATGCTAAAAGCTCTTAATTGTTGAAGGTTTGGCAGCCTTCACAAAATATGAAAGGTGGAGTGGCTGCTAGACTGTACATGAAGGGAAAGTCTTCAAGTGGAATTAAATTACCAGTTTTTTTAACAGCCCTAACTTCGTAGATACGATAATGGTTTTCAAAACGATGAGTTTTGGATCTTGATCTGCTAGGAGAGTTAAATTTACATAGGAAAATGTACATGGTTTATAACTTCTAGACATGGAAGAGTCAGAGGAAAATGTAAGAGGAAGTTATATTAATTGTCCTTTGGCATGTTTGTGCTTTCTGGTGCACACCAGAAATTATGCTTTTCTGTTTCCCACTAATGTCAGTTAGAATTGTATGTGAGGTTACAATGTACACAATACCTTTCTTGAAGAAAGAACGTCTCTTTTAAATATAAAAGAACACATTAAAAATGCATCATTTAAGTGTATTTTTATCATCAAGTATATTTCCCTGTGTTCTCTCTGTCATTGTTGGGAATAAAAACAAAAAAAAAGGAATAGTTTTTCCAGCATTAGGCTGAAATTTTTGACTTAGTTATCAGGATTTGTATGATTTTGTGATTTAATTTAGCTTAACAAAATTTATTCTAAGTATAATTACACTGATATGGATGTAGTTTTAGTTATGAATAAATTAAAATAACACCAACTTAAGTTTTACAGGGAAAATATAAAAACAAGAGTCTCACTTCAGAAGTTCACTGGTATGTGATCTCTGCAATAAGATACTAAAACTGTTACAATGGTTTATTGCCAAAAAAAAAAAGAGAGAAGAAAACCCAATCCATGCCTCTAAGCAAAACTTTTATAGATCATCTTAAATCAGAATTAATTTTCAGAAGTGGTTTTAACACTTAAATTATTTTAAATTTAACTTTTGTTTGAATTTTTAGATTTTCAGAATTACCTGAGAACTCAAACTGGTAACAACACAACTGTTAATATTATCATTTCTACTGTGGATTACTTATTGAGAGTTCAGGTAAGTAACTTATATACTAAGTAAGTAGATGACAGTAATGACTTACATTGTCACAACCCAGTAGAAAGTAATGAAAAAAATTTACTTTGTTTCCAGATTGAAGCATGTGAATGGTGTGAAAACATATTTTGTGATAAATGTTCATAATTTTTACCTGTAATTCTCTTCTTTCTGAAAATCACTGCACGTAATAAAATATTTTGTTGTGGTTTTCTTTTGATTATTTATCTAGTTAAGGTCCCTTTAATGATTTATTTATTTGCTCTGAGAATTCCAGACTTTGAAAATTCTTTTTCTTTTTTTGTTTACACTGCTGCTACTATCAACATTGCTTTCTATCTTTACGCATTCTGTAGAAGTTGTAGAGACACTACAATGATTCTCATTCCATTGCTTACTTTGTTGAAACTTTAATAAGCTTGCCTTTGGGGAAGATGGAGAGAGGAATTATGCACACAAAGCAACATTTGCTCCCACTATTGACTAGGTGTCAAGCATGCAGTATAAAGAGACATTGCTTAATGAACAGTGTGCAGCATGGCAGTACTACTGAGCACTCCTTTTCAGAATGCAGGCAGTTGTATTTCCAAGAGCGGATACCAACTCATCTAATTTTTAATTTATTTTATTTTGAGGCTTGCTGTGGGGTATTTAAGTTATTTCTTTCTTTGAATTTGTTTTCCTACTGATTCCCTTGAGATGAAACTGCAATTCTTGAAGTAGTACTTGAGAATCTATGGGTGGTTCATGTAAAGTCTTTATAAACTAAATAATTTTCAGAACTAGAACTGTCTAATATTGTTTTTCTCATATAGATGAATATCCAGTTAGAGCCAGTTTGGCCATACAATCTTTGGGCTTCTCACAACTGTTTTTTCTTCAGGAATCCATTAGTGATTTCTATTGGTATTATTCTGGGAAGGATGTTATTGATGAACAAGGACAACGAAATTTTTCCAAAGCCATCCAGGTTGCAAAACAAGTTTTCAATACTCTCACGGAGTATATCCAGGTAAATTAATTTCATTAGAATGTTATGAACTTGAAATAAAATTCAACATACATTTGGCATGAAGATATAAAGTAGCTAGATATAACATAGAAATATAATATAGATGCATTTATTCTTCAGTATTATTTAGCAAATTTGGTTATGTAGGAAGCAAAATATTCAAATATATATATAAATGTAACTACTCTTTTGCAATCTTATCAATTTATTAAATTTACAATTATTAATAAATAATCATCTATGTAAGATAGTAGAGTTTTGTTCTAAATTTTGATTAGACTGCAGCGGTGTTACCTACTTCAAAGCCTTTACCTTTAATCCACTGAGAAAACTAATTTCTCAGTGCAGATCATAGTTGCTATTTAGTTAATACAACATTAGATAGTATTTTCTGTCAGGAATTAGGTTGTTTTAAGGCAACAATGCTGTGTTTGAAATGGTGAATTCACACTTTATATTTGAGAATGGTATAGATGCACTTGAGGTGGACTCAGCAATAAACGAGATTGGGACCAATTCTGTCAAAATAAAAATATAGCAGTTTTTCCAGGATGTCTAAAGAATTCAGTGTCATTTAGTCCTGCATTAATTGCTTGTGTAAATCAGTCGACAATATTAGAATTTGATTCTACATATAATAGGCAGGTTAGAGGAAATCTCATTAGACTGTTAGGTGTCTATTATATTGTTTTCATGCAGATGAAAATAATTATTATGAAAATAGTATGTTATGAGGATGAAATGTGATAGAATAGGACTGAATAAAAATGAGAAGAGGCTACTTGTATGCATGTGTGTAAATATATTTAATGTATAAATATTTCTCAAATCACAGGTAGTGTTTTTATCTGGTAGAGATTTTATTTGTTATCCTTTGAGACTTGAAAAGCTTTTGTGTTCCTATTTTTCAGAAGTTAGAATTTTCTTTAGGTATTTTTTAGCACTGCTCTCTACAACATGCTGGGGAGACTGATTCTCTAATCCCTTATGTGAATTTTGCATTAACCTTCTGTAAGGTTATTCGTAATTTATGGAACTAAATAGCAAAGAAACAGCTTGAAGATTAGTACCCCTTTAGCATTTATTGTTTAAAGTTACAAGGAGATACACACTTTGGGGTTCTGAATTAGTATATTGAGACTTGGCTAAAACAGACAGAATGGTTATTAAGAGTAGGCATTGTTTGCAGTCGGTGTTATTAAAAACATAATTCTATATATTTAATTTTTCATAACAGTTTCTAAAGGACAACCCCAAGTTATGCACGTATGTATCTCTGTTCCTGTTTTTGATGAATTTCTTGCAAAAAACTTTCATTTTCTTTTTTGTTTTTTTTTATTGCCTGAACAATAGGGTCCATGTACTGGGAATCAGCAAAGTCTGGCACACAGCAGATTGTGGGATGCTGTAGTTGGTTTCCTTCATGTGTTTGCCCACATGCAGATGAAGCTGTCTCAGGTATACTTTTGTTTTACTTTTTCCTTTATAAGTCGCTAGCATTTTTGTAAAAGAGAAACAAACATGTTAATATGTTTGAGTCATTAATAACAACAGTTAGTAGGAAAAATAAAAGGCAGAAGTGATAGACTACATTAATATTGAGGGTGTGAATAGGAGGTCTGTAGTTGGATTACTGGCCACAGGTGAAAAGCAGATTGGCTCAAACTGCAAAAGAAGCCTGTCACTGATATTCAGAAAGAACACTCAGTTCTGATCTTTTGTACCAAAATTCTCTCAGTGTTTTCTGCAGTTTCCTTTTGTGCAGGACCCATCGTGTTCATTGATGGCTCGTGCATTGAACTCTAGTTCATCATTATTGAACCCTAGTTCAACACATGTCTGCATCTAAGCCTTTTTCACTCTTAGTAGAGGGTAGTCAGACCTTATAATGGGTGAATTTCTTTCAGATGTGAGTACTCATTTCATAAGCTGTAGAAACAGTGAAGGGGACTGACACAGTTCTTTAGTGTGTGAAAATTAGGTGTGAGGAATCCTATCCTTAAGCAGTACATTTTTCACTTTCTTAACTTTTTAAAATAATTACACATCTTAATTGAATGCAGTGGTTCTAATTTTTTTACATAATTTGACATTTTCAGAAAAAATGTCATACGCTTGTAAAACTGTTAGTTATTGTTAAGAAATACAGCTCTGAAGGCTCTGAGGTTTTAGATTTCATTATTTGTCTCCAAAGGTGTCCATGTAAGTATTATTTGCATAAATTAAATAGTCTTGCTCAGATTATTATTCTCCCTGCCCTTGGAACTTTATGGATGACAGTAGGCTGCTTGCTTACACTTGTGGACTTTGCACTTCTCATTCTTTATGGCTAAATAGAAGTCTTCTTCCCACACATGGCATCACGGTCAAATCTGTTTTTCAAGAGAAATGCATTGAATTTCTACTGAAGTGCATTTAAAGGTGCCTGTAGATACTGTTCTGGTTTTGAAACATCTTTGTTATTTTAAGAATTTTTAAATAGTCAATATTTGGGTAGGCCACAGTGAAGGCTTAAGCTTTCTTCCTATTCCACTAAAGCAAACTGGAAAGAGGTATTTAAGTAGTTACTGACAGTGAGTCAAAACACACGGTAGCTATGTGTTGATTATGAAATATGATGTGGCTATTGGCAGTATTTGCTTATACAGTAATGACAAGTTTATAGTCTCAGCTGTGCCCAGAGTGGCTTCACAGCATCTTTTGATTACTGAGTCTAGAAAATAACAATACTCATCCCTCTTTTTCAAAGATAGCCCAGCAGCTTTGCACAACAAGATCCACCAAAGTGTGTGGAGTTACTCATGGTGTTCTGTGGGATGACAGAAACACAGTCTACTCCAAGTGTATCACTCTAAATGCATCACTATAAATAGTGATGCTGTCTTCCTCTTGCTTGGAGATCAAGCTTTTGGCTTTTGGCAACTCTTTATGGGGGCCAGCAGGAAATACCAGAATAGACATGGGCTCTTTCGCTTGTTTATATTGATTATGAGAATATATTAAAAAGCTTTTCAGATTCTGTTGAAAAATACCAGTTTACAAAAGTTTTGAGTGTGGCCAAGTGGAGTTATAAGGAGTTGCCATATGGCTTTTGTCTGTAAGAGAGGCCTGCCTAGGCTAATTATTTGGGTTTTTTTCTCAATCATGAGTTTCCAAAGCACTTTTGGAGAATATTTGAAGCAAGATTTTAAAAGGAACAAAACTAAATCATTGTTTGGGTTTTGAGGTAATTTTTTTGCATTTAAATTCTCTATCTTGTACCAGGAAGCAACGATGCAATAATGGTAATACTTCTTAAGAAATCTCCCAAAGGCAGAAAAAGAAAGTACAATTTTCAATCCAAACAAACAAAGATCATCTGGGTTGCAAACAACTTTCATAGTTAAAAGTTTTTTAATGAAAACTTACAGGGCAAATCAATTAAAAATCTTAATATTTCAAAATTACATGATTTTCAATCCAAGATCCAAATTGTCATTTTTGAAGGTGGAGTGGGTGCTTCAGACCTAGTTTATTATAAAAACCGTTTCTTTGAGTCTGAAGAACAGAAAGAATTCCTTTTTGTATTTAAACTCCTTCACAGAAAGGGGTTTAAATGAAGGTAAATCCTTCCTTAGCTTGAGATTTTGTTAACAGTTTAAATTTAAGGAATTACAGAGGTGTGATTAAATCACTGTCCTGCAAGTTTTAATGGTGGCAGATCAGATGAATTTATAAAAGATGTGTTACTTATTATGACAAAAGAACAGACAGATCTCAGAATTACTTGCTACACAGTATAAAAGATAAAAACACTGGTCAACTATAACATTAAGTGTCAAAGTGCACTATATGAAAGCAATTCTGTTAAATCAATTATATGCAAGCTAGCAAAAGAAACATTACATAGAGGTTGATGAATCTCACCACACTGCTTTTTGTGGTGTACTTCTTCCTGTTTCCCTCAGCCCCTGGAAAGTAACTGTGGAGAGGAGAGGTGTCCCAAATCCACGGGAGAAATTCTATGTACTTCAAGTTTGTGGAAGAATCTAACTGTATGAAAGTGGCCTGGATTTTTATAGTGTAAAGACTTGGCTGGCAGTCATATGCCTCTAGGTCAGTTTAGCAGCTTATCTGTCAAGTCTGACTTCAAAGGGACAGATGTATGTTTGAAGATGGTAAGCCAGGCTGGCCTTTTAGCATATTCAACACTAAAAAATACCACTGTGGTGCCACTGGTAGCTCACCACAGATGGCTTGCACTGCTCTGTCTCCTGACTGGGTTCCAGGCCAGGCAGATCAGCTTTATCGGGGCAAAGCATCCCGCCACAGCCATAAAGTACCTTGAGTTTTTGTACCACTCACTGAAGTCCAGCAGTGCTCAAGTATTTGTTATCAATGGCATGATGCAACAGTGTATCGCTGAGGAAGAAATTAGTTAGTTGAATAAATCTATCCAGATAGACTCCAGGCAAGTGGCATAGTAAACTCCATAAACCCAATGAGATAAGAGTTGGCTAAAAAAATCAATTTAATGTATGTCTAAGGATTTACTAATGGAACTTTATTAATAAATATTTTAAATTTTTATTTCAACTTTTCTTTCTCCCTCCAAAAAGTTCAGTGGCCTATAATGAAATCACTCATTTTGAATCATGTTATACTTTGAGCTTTATGTGCTATTGCTATTGCTGCTTTTTTACAATTTTTCATAGCTGTAAACTTGTTTACACCAAAAGCAACAATATTTTAGCTGACATGAAACATCATAGAAGCATCATCTGTGAGCTTGACATACCCCGTTACTGCTTTAAATCTTTTATCACGTTCAGTTTTTCCTTTATTAAATTACTCTTTCTAAACAGATGATTGTGTAAACATACTCTAAGAAGTTAAGCAATTAAGTATATTTTCACTGTATTACCATTTTTGACACTTCTAGCTTCTTAATTTCTAAGTCTGCTTTTTACAAGGTGAAATATGCATGCACATAAATAAATGTTAAAGTAATCAATATATCATTTATATTTACATACGGTGTTTGTTCTTTAGGATTCCAGTCAAATTGAACTACTGAAGGAATTAATGGATCTTCAGAAAGATATGGTTGTCATGTTGCTGTCTATGCTGGAAGGTAGCAAAACTTTGAAATCTCTTTCACTGTTGTTCTAGAAAAGTTTTT
The DNA here is from genome assembly GCA_013399875.1 of Gymnorhina tibicen. Lineage (NCBI taxonomy): Eukaryota > Metazoa > Chordata > Aves > Passeriformes > Artamidae > Gymnorhina > Gymnorhina tibicen. The sequence goes on from VXAZ01009477.1 coordinate 4,896,330, forward strand.
AACTTTGTGATTTTCTTAATTTGAGAAATAATGTTCTATTTTTCTTTTCATTTTTAATTTTCATGTCTCAATTGTGAGAAGACCTTTCAGGTCTGAAAGTGAATGGGAGATTTAGGTAGTGTGGTTGACATAGATTATATTACTTCTGAATGCTAGAACTTTATAAAATCCAGAGCTAGCAGAAATTTTACTTTGTTTCCATGAACTTGACTCATCTTTTGGGTTAAACGAAAAGGTTTTTACTATTTAAGCTGAAATCCTAGGGACAAACCATTTATCAGTCATTTTGTTAACACCCTTAATATATTGCATTTATTTTGGTAGTGATCTTATCTGTAAAGAACAGGCTTGATTAGTGACTGTGTTCAAGGTCCTGAAATTATGATTCCCCAGACAATGTAGACATTGTCAAGAAATACTCCTATTATTGTTTTAGCTACTTAATGGTATTGTATTAGTGCTTCTAGTGCTATACCAACCAGATGTACACATAGATGACCCAAAGATCTTTTCTGCCTTTTGGCTTCTTACATGCATCCTTCCACATTCTCTTGTGAGAACTGGGAGGGCAGAAAATGCAGCACAGATTGCAGCGTGGCATGCACTGCTGCTGCTACTGCTTTGCTCATAAAAGGTTACTGAGAAGCAAAGTAAATTCTTAGTACTGTAGGCTGTGCTCTGTGAGGAACCTACTGAGCTGCTCATCTAGTTAATGTGGTGCTATTTCTGTCTGTGTTGCACTATAGTGAAGTTTTTAATATGCTACCCCCTTTTAGTACTGTATTAAATGTATAATCTCTCTCTACAGGCCTTGCTAATTCTTCCTTTCTGTAATGGCAAATACTTAGTCACTTACGTTTTTTTCCAAGCCTTAGGGTAGAGTTAATAGTAAGAGATTTCAGATTTCATAGCTAGCTTTCTCATGAGTGTGTTATCCAATAGTTTATCATTCTTACTCCTTGATTATTTCACTAATCATTTTTAATACACTTTTCTTTGCCAAAACATTTGCCGACATCATTATCTCTAATACCATGTCATCACCTCTAGGTAATGTTGTGAATGGAACTATTGGAAAGCAGATGGTCGATATGCTTGTGGAATCGTCGAACAATGTGGAGATGATTCTGAAGTTTTTTGATATGTTCTTAAAATTGAAAGATTTGACTTCCTCTGATGCATTCAAAGAATATGACCCCGATGGTAAAGGGATAATTTCAAAGAGGGATTTTCACAGGGCAATGGAAAGCCATAAGCACTATACTCAGTCTGAAACTGAGTTTCTGCTGTCATGTGCTGAAACAGATGAGAATGAGACTTTGGACTATGAGGAGTTTGTGAAACGATTTCATGAGCCTGCAAAAGACATTGGTTTCAATGTCGCTGTTCTCCTGACCAACCTTTCAGAGCACATGCCCCATGATACGCGCTTGCAAACTTTCCTTGAGCTGTCAGAGAGTGTGCTGAATTACTTTCAGCCTTTCCTCGGACGAATAGAAATCATGGGCAGTGCAAAGCGCATTGAACGAGTTTATTTTGAAATAAGTGAGTCAAGTCGGACTCAGTGGGAAAAACCTCAGGTAAAAGAGTCAAAGAGACAGTTTATATTTGATGTTGTAAATGAAGGTGGGGAGAAAGAAAAGATGGAGCTTTTTGTTAACTTCTGTGAAGATACCATCTTTGAAATGCAGCTGGCTGCCCAGATCTCTGAGTCAGATCTGAACGAAAGGTCAGCAAATAAAGAGGAGAATGAGAGAGATAATCCTGAGGAAGAAGATCCTAGAATGGGTTTCTTCTCTCTTGTTACCATGAAGTCAGCTTTAGTAGCTCTCAAGTACAATTTAATGACTCTTATGAAAATGCTCAGCATGAAGAGTCTAAAGAAACAAATGAAAAAAGTGAAGAAAATGACCATGAAGGACATGGTCATGGCTTTGTTTTCTTCCTACTGGAGCATTTTGATGGGCTTACTACATTTTGCTTGTAGTGTTGTCCGGGGCTTTTTTCGCATCATATGCAGTTTGCTGCTTGGAGGAAGCCTGGTAGAAGGAGCCAAGAAAATCAAGGTGGCTGAACTGTTGGCTAATATGCCAGATCCCACTCAGGATGAGGTGCGCGGGGAAGAAGAAGAAGGGGAGAGGAAGCCAACGGAAGCTGCACTGCCTGCAGAAGACTTGACGGATCTGCAGACTTTAACAGAAGAGAGTGATCTACTCTCAGATATATTTGGTTTGGATTTGAAACGAGAAGGTGGACAGTATAAATTGATCCCTCACAATCCAAATGCTGGTTTGAGTGATCTACTGAGCACTCCCTCCTTAGCCCCAGTGCCCGAAGTACAGGAAAAAGTCCAGGTAATTTTATCTTTTATTTCTGATATATATTTCTCTCTTTCATATGTTAAGTACAGTCTTGACATAAAACTTGTGTCTTTGTTTTTCTGGGTTTTCTGACTTATTTAAGAAACCATGTATAATTACTGGTGTTAACTCTTTCTGACATCATAAACTTTAATTTCCACGGCCTTCTCTAACTACATGGTGTTTTGGATTGCTTTTAATTCAGTGTTAAGTTGCCTCTCTTTATTAATGTAAATTGAATGATCATCTTTTCTCAGGTTTCCAGTTGTTTAACACAAAAAACCCCAAACCCTAACATTCTGCATTTGTGGGTATTGTTTTAACTAACTCTGTACTGTATAATAGTGTTTAGACACAGTTTTAAACCTAATTTTCTGTAGGAGAAGGTGAAAGAAGATGAAAAGGAAGAGAAAGAAGAAACAAAATCAGAACCTGAAAAAGCTGAGTATGTATTACTTTAACCTCTGATCCTACCAAAAAAAAAAAGGGGTTGTTTCACTGAAAAAAACCCAGGCTGATTTGTACATCTTTGCATTTAATTTTCTGTCCATTCACATTCTAGTTAGGTTTGGTTGGTTTTTTAAACAATCCTCATCATGTGTGCACATTTGTAAGGAGATGCCATGTAATAAGCACCACTCTGATTCTATGCATGTCCCTCTTCCCAGAAGCGTCCTTTGTAATGTTCATTTAATTTATTTTAGAATGTGCTGGATTAATTTTTTTCTTGGCAAATCTGAAAGCTAGAAGAAAATCTCTTGGAAACTTTGTAAGAGCACCTGAATTCCAGAGACCTGCTGTCCATCAGTGGTAGAGACTGAATCTGCTTTACCCTCTCCCATTTGCAATGACATGTTTTGAGTTATTTGCATTTTGCAAAACCTTAACATTCCAGTATAATTTTAATGAATTACGGAATACTCTCACATCGTTATGAAGAGATTTGATCAATGATCATTTAAGCACTTTTAGGACACGTTAAAATCTAATGTTAATGCCATTAGCTCAGAATAAAAGTAGTGGAAAGAAAAACATAGTGCTTGGTTTTAACGAGTTAAACTGTGGCTCTCCATCTCTGTATTTTATGGTTCCTGATACATGTACATTTTTGTGTACAGTTTCTGTAGCTGATTTATCACTGTAAAAATTCTAAGAGGATCCCTTAGTCTCAAACTCTTATTCTTATTGCTCTTCTGGGATGACAAACACTTGTCTGTGACAAAAACTCTTCTTCCTAATCAGTGCAGCAAATTTCTCACTTGGCCAGTATAACTTTGTGAGGAAGAGTCTTCCTGACTTTTGAAGGTCACTTCACTGTTGACTGCTCTGCTTGACTGCATGAGTTGCAGTAATACCTGTATTCTCTGTGAGGAGTGCAGTGCCTGGCACTATTAGCTTCCCTGAAGCTACTCCTAACATGACAAACTTTCAAGTGAAAGTTTATCAAATGTGTTCCAGGAAGAGGCGCGGCTTTGGACATCAGTTATTCTGTTTGTAGATAGGTACAGAGAAATGAATAATGTAACTTAGAAGTTGCCTCTCACTCTGGTTTGGCTTCAAATGAACTTCTGTGATCTTTTCATCTATCATGCTGACAGGTCAAATTAACTTTTGTGGTAGTTCACAGTTCTTTAGATCATGTGTTTGGAGAAGGCAGCCCACGAACTCTTAACTTTCTCTAACGAGACAGCATGGTGATACCCACACACCAGATGCTGACAAATTCTTACTTCATCTCCTCCTGGAGTGGGTACTTACGAGTTCATCAGATGGGCAGAAATGCAGAATTTAAAACTTGAGGTTTGACTTGTAAGTGGAAGAAGAACCCAAGTTTTCTGCAACCTTTGTGGGATCTAGATTGTTTAAGTGCATGAGATTGGAGGGGAGCACTTAGACATATAGACTCATGCAGACATAGAGCTGTCAGCTTACAGACATTTTATCACTGCAAGAATAAGCTGCACTGTTATGTAGAAGACCCTTTGATAATAAGGTTGGCAGATTCCTGACTACCTGCTTGTACCAGCTAGCATTCCCACTTCAAGGTGCCAAACCAGTAAGTTTATCTGTATCCGTAACCAGACTGTCACCCTTGCAAGCACTTTGGACTGAAGAGGGATATTTGTCATGTGCATGAACTGCATGAGTCATGGCTCCTTGAGCCTCATTAAAAGATGCAATAGCCTATTTCAGGGTATGATTTTGATTCATCAATTTTATTAATTTGGCATATTTTTTTGCCTTTTGCATCCTAAGAGGAGAAGATGGAGAAAAAGAAGAGAAAACCAAGGAAGACAAAGGGAAACAGAAATTAAGACAACTGCACACACACAGATATGGAGAACCAGAAGTTCAGGAATCAGTTTTCTGGAAGAATATCATTGCATACCAGCAGAAGCTTCTTGTAAGCTGTTCTCTAGCTTGTGTGTTCAGCTATTGGCAGAGATGTGTACCACCATATTCTAACAATGTAAAGACAAATAGCATCTGCTTCACGACATTTTTCTATCCACCATTGTCCATAAAAAGGACATGAAGCCAAGGTTTAATGGGAATGTTAGAGAAAAGAAACACACAAATAACTTAGTATACTACATATTAATTATTAGGAAGACAATTGTTGTCCCAAGCCTAGACTTTCAGAAATGCCTGTGCATCACTGGAAAACATCCATGCATTTTTTTGGTAGTAAAATTCCTGAGTTTTTACAGCATCTAGTGAGCCTGTAGGATTTCTCCTTCCCTGAGAGACAACTTTGGGAAATTAAAAGCTCTCCTACAAAAAGAATAAACTAAGAAATGATGCTTAACCTGAAGTGAATAAGAAAAGATATTACAGATTTTTTTTTTTGTGAAATAGCAAGTTAATATTTGTCAAGTTTTTCAAAACCTGTGGAAAATAAGACTTAATGAAAATGTAAAACTGCATCTGAGAGTCTCAGTAAAATATCAGATAATATTTGCTTCAGAACTGCTTAAAATCCATGTTTTTATTAGATAGGAGATTTCATTCATATTCTCTGAGGCTAGGATGAAATGCAAACCAAAAAGAAATACACTTTTAGTATGTATGTAGTATATAACTGTGTAGGGATGGCCTACTTCTAACAAGAGTAACTGCAAAACTAAAAAACTGCAGTCAAAATATTTTTAAGAAATTAAGTGTTTAAATTTGGCTTTTGAACTGAGATACATTTTTAGGCTAGTCACATTGCAATCATGTGAATTTAGCTTAATTTTTTTTCTAATAGTCTTATTTCATATTTCACTAATAGTCATCTATGATTAGGGCTGAAAAATGGAAGAATTCCATTTGTGCGAGAGTTAAAGCATTCAAAATGTGTGCTGCAAAGGTTTGTGAGCTGTCAGGAAGGGAAAAGGTACATTTCTGCAGTCCTTTTGATAGCATTATAATGTCAGAAAAGCTTTCATGGTACTCAGGTCTGTGGTGGTTTAGGCCAAATTCAGGGAAAACGTCCAAAAGGAATGTCTCCTCAAAGGAAGGCAGGTTACAAACCACCCCTCCCCCCAGTTGGGTTCGGGAAAAAACAAATTTTCCTCAGAGGAAAGTGAAGGAGAAAATAAAANGGAAAAAAAACCCTCAACTCTCCGTCCCTCTCCGAAGAAACAGAGCCGTAAAAGCTGACCGAAAAGCCAGAAGAAGTGCTTCCTCTGCCCGCTGCAGAAGTAGCTAATCTCTGTGTCCTTGAAGCACAAACTGTTTTGAAAAGTTCGCTCAGTTTTTTTCTCTGTCTCTTGCATCCAGTTTTAAAGGCATAGAAAGGCTCAGGAATCATGTCTGGGCATAGAGCAGTGGTAGGGGATACAACAGCATACAGTCACCCCAAGACAAGGTCCCACATTAATTTTTGCTGACCTGGTAAAAAAGCAGTTGATTTTGGAATAAAAAACCATTTAAAATAAACTTATATATAAACTTTTTATTTTTTGGTAAAAGTAACAACTTGCCATATGTATGAATATTGAGCTGCAGAGAAGATAGAGACTTCTGTATTGTTACTACATTACTCTTAGATTGTGATGTCTCTGTGTTGTCTCCAAGTGTATTGAGAGGATAATGAAAAAGATGTAAGAGGTAATTAGAAATCCTTCATCCTTTATGCATGGAGTGAGTGAAACAAAAGCTCCTTTAACCATTATTGCACATGTAGAGTAGGAAGGAACTTGTGTATCACCCAAAATGTTTGTTGGTTTAGATTTTTTTTATATTTCTAATTCTATTAAAAAGTTTCATAGGAGAAAAAAACTCCACAAAACCCCCTCTCAGCACCAACTTACTAATGACGGTTGAATCTTTATTAGGCAAGCTACATTTTTGTGCTGTTCTCTTTTCAGAATTATTTTGCACGAAACTTTTACAACATGAGGATGTTGGCGTTATTTGTTGCTTTTGCCATCAACTTTATCCTGCTTTTCTATAAGGTAAATTTCTCAAAATATTACTTTTCAGATTGCACACTGGAAAAGATTCTACAGATTTCTACATCTGGGTTTTGTAGAAAACATGCTATGGTTAAACTACCTAGCCTAACAGATAAAATACCTGCTTCATCCTACCACTTCAGAAATCTAATAGGGTGACAGCTGAACGTTTGTGTCAAGTAAGAATAGAATTCCAGTATACAAGTAGCTGCTTACAGACCATTGTGCTGGGACAAAAGCAGCAGGCTGAGAGGCATACCTGTGCCTGCCTCAGATGCTCCATTTCACAGTACAGTGAACTGGCCAAGCTGAGCCTTCATAGGTAACTTAAGCTAATCCATGTCAGTTGAGATGTTTTCTTGTGCCATTATGCTCTCCCAAGAGGTTGTGTACAGCAAGGAGTCACATCATCTTAAGCTGCCTAGAATATCACTGATTTTGTCAAGACTTTTAGTATTGTTAATGCAACTCTAGAGTCTTTGGACTCAAATCAGTTTCTGGCAGAGCTCTGATGATAAAGACTACATGCGGGTTTGTCAGGGGTTTCTTCTAAGAGGGCTGTGCCCTTTCTTGAATTTGAGGTGATAAAATTCATCATGGACCAAATCTGGTAATGTGGACAGACAGTGAAAAAAAAGAAAAGAAAAAGCACACTATCACAGACTGGTGTAACAAGATGAAAAGATTTTTCTGAGGTATTCTTTGTGGACATTTTTACGCAAAAAAAATTCTTTCTTTGCAGTGATACTGTTCTTGGTATCACTCTTTCCAGCTATACTACTTAGATTGTAGTATTGTAAAGCTCCTGCCAAAGAAATACAGCTGCAATATTAAGTGTTTTAAACAGGTCTCCACATCTGCTGTGACAGAAGAAAAGGAACTTCCTGTGGTATCTGATGGTGAAAGTACCAAGTTGAACATCCTGGAAAGCGATGATGAGAGGGTCATTGCAGTGCATTATGTCCTGGAAGAAAGCAGTGGCTACATGGAGCCCACACTGCGGATTTTGGCCATCCTACACACAGTCATCTCATTCTTCTGCATCATAGGCTATTATTGTCTGAAGGTAAGAAAAAAAACCCCTCTTTTTGTCTAGGTCTAAACTTTTTTATCTGTCAAGTGGTATAATTAGAACAAAGTTTACCTGCCTAAGCAGGTTGGGGCACTGTGTAAAGAAATACTATTTTGTTAGTGTAGTGTACCCAGAAAGTGCGTGTTAGGTGATGTGTGTACTCAGGAAGCTGTAGGCCAGAGTCTGATTTCCTTCAGCCAGACAGTTACAGCAGTAACCTGCTTCAGAAGCTGCTTGTGACTGTTGAAGACAAGGTGTGAATGCACATGACCAGAGGGAGGTAGATGACAGTGTCTGCATTACTAGTCTGTCAGCTAGGTCATTTGAACAGAATGCAGCATTTTGGACTACTGCTGCTGCATATTGTGACTGTACAAAATGCCTGCTTTTCATACAAACACTCTGCTGGTAATGTTTTGGCAGGAGCCTAAAACATTTTTAGGAATCTTTTAAAGGAATATCTTGGAGAAGATCTCTGTTAGGGATGTGAAAACTAAAGATGCCACTTCCATTGGCAAAATGCTGATTGTGGTTTAAGAAAACCAAATGTCATAAATCTCTGGAGATGGGAGAAGTATATCTGAGATGTACTTCCCCCATTTTTGCACTCTTCCAGGGCAAAAGCTATATGTCAAAGTGCAGGATAGTGCTAAATTAAATGGACCCTTACTATGACCCAGCTGCTCATTTGTCTTTATAATATTTTTATTAAGGTCTTACGTGGTCCTTAGTATTTTTCCTTTCCTCTTTTAATGGCTAATAATTTGTTCTATGCTAAAAGACATGATCTGCATTTCATGCAGTTCATGGAAATTTTCATCATATTATTGCATTTAGTGTTGATTTTAATCTCTACCTTAAGTATCCCTGCAGATCAATAAATACTAAAACATTATTTTGTTTCACTGGTCGCCATGCAGCATGAAAGCTTAGTTTTCTGGCTTTTGAGATGTTTTCTTCTCCCACCTCATATGTTTTTGTTTGTTTCTACTATGAATTTTTATGCTACATTTTTTTTTTTAACATTTACTCTCTGACTAGGAGGGAAAAACTTTGTTATCAATATTTATCTTAATGAATTGCCTTCTTTCCAATTCTGAAATCAAAATATGGTCCAATGGTGGTTTCAGTCTCTATTTGGGAGATTTTTAAGTCCAAAATCTCCTGAACTGCAGGCCTATGTGTGGTAGGTTTGCTTATGGATATTGCTTAGCATGAAATCTATTGCATTTTTCTCATGAAGCTGTCTGAAAATAGTGTTGGAATTCTTTTTTATTGTATCTAATGTAATCACCATGTTGCTTGAGTAGTCTTGATTTTCATTATTACTGTTTCAGTATACTCATGTCCACTCTTGACTACTATTACAGTCAAGGTGGGTAATGCAAGGTGGGTGCATTCTGGGGACCTGTGAAATAGTTCCAGGAAAGAGTACAGTTTACTTTTTTTTGGTAACAGATTTCTTAGGAAAATCCACTCAACTTGGACCATTGTTTACATCTGCCTTCTTGGAATGTACTTTTGAAGTCATCCAGCTGATGAAAGAGAATTGTAGGTAAAGCCTGGCTAGGTGTCTCAGCTGCTGACAATTCTTTTTTATTGCTTACAGTCTTTGCTCTCTGCAGTGAAACACTTTGTTTCTGACTGGGAAACCTCAAAAATTCTTCATCAAATAAAAGGAGCCTCTTACGTCTCTGGGTATCAAAATGAAATCCAAAAATGTGGTCCCAAGTTAATATTTTGGAACTTGAATTTCTGAGAACTAAAAAAAAATATTTTAGCTCTCTTTTGCTTGACTACCTCTAATCCTTTCATAGCACTGAAAAAGTGTTTTTATTTGAAGGATCCCTCTTCAGGGATTTTGGCCATCTTTTTACAACTGTTTGGTACACTACAGTTTAATGATTCTGAATGACCTGATCCTAGTGTATCAATACCTTTTCTATGTTCTGGGGAGGTGTTAAGCCTTTTAATTTTTTAAGTACTATGTTTGCTTTCTTCAGTTTTGATACTTAATTTTTCGTAACAACCAGCTTTTCTTACAGTTTGCAGACATATCAGTACATTTTAAATAATTCCTGTATTTTTTTTTTAACTGCAGGTTCCACTGGTTATTTTTAAAAGAGAAAAGGAAGTGGCGAGGAAATTGGAATTTGATGGGCTATATATAACTGAGCAGCCATCAGAAGATGATATTAAGGGACAGTGGGATAGACTTGTAATCAACACCCAGTGAGTTTTTACTTATTCTGTCTCATTATAACCTTGCAAGTAACTGTTCTTCTATTTCCACAATTACATACTTATCATCCATCATGTCTGAAATAAACAATTATTATGGATATATTTCTAGGAAGGATATACAGAAATTTCAGGCACCTGTGAGGTTAATGTTTACTCTCATTTTTACTATTACTGTTTAATCATATACATTCCCAGATTTTTGCCTTAAAATTATTTCTCTTCATAAAAGAAAAAAAATGCAGCGAGTTTGTTTTGGCAAGCACAGTGATGATGGTTGTGCGTTGCTCTCAGTTCAAGTGTGAGCTGTGCTTTGCATCGCCTACGTAGAGTTCCATCTCTCTGCCTGGTGGGACTGTGTGTGGGATGTAGTTGCTCTGGAACTGTCTGCAGGGATTGGCTCTGCTGTGCTTCTCAAGCCACATTTAGATGGTAGGCCGAACACCTTCTGGTAACTTTCACTCCAGAGGGTTCAGAAGTGACTAACTGGTGATAGCCACCACATAGAGACTCTTAGAAACAAAATCAGTACATATTTGTCTGAAATGTAATCTTTTTTATCTGTGTTTTTCAGATCTTTTCCAAATAACTACTGGGACAAGTTTGTGAAAAGAAAGGTGAGGCTTATTTTTAAAAAGATAAATGAAGTTAAAATAAAATTTTAATGCATATTTCTTTTCATGTTTGGAGGAATGTGGACCACACTTCTTTGAACTATAACTGATTCAGTGTAGATTTCCATATTTACGATTTTAAAATACACAGAATTCCTTACCTCATTCTTACAACTACTTTTGAGTGGTTTGGATAGTTTTTCATTCAAACTTTTTCTACATACAGCTTTTTGTATAAAACAGGAATTCAAATACATTCATGAAATTACATGAAAGATTTTGTGTGCACTTATATGTATAATGCAAATTATATAAAATGTTTTGTCTGTGTGTATTTATGTCTTTGCCTCTATATGCAAAGAATGGTGTCCCTCACTCAATAGAAGGTTACAAAGTAATTAATAAGAAGACCCCCTTTTTTGTCCCTTTTGACCCTTTGTCCCTTTTGTCCCTCTCAATTTTCCCACAGTTTTTCCTCCCCAAGTCACCTAAATCCATGCCTTTCTCTGTCTTTGCTTTCTCCTTGTAACATCCAATAACATCCCATTTATGGGATGCATAGTGTATGCATCCCTTGGCAGTAATCCTCTTAGTCTGACAGGTGATCTGGAGAGTTATTACCGGTGACTCATCTTGATGGGTTTCAGATTCAGACACTGGGTCTGAGGCTCTCCTGGGACCGCCCCGGGAGGGACCAGGCAGAGCATCCATTCACTGTGAATCCATAGTTTGGATTCCTGCCTGCCACTGTGCCACTGTAGTCCTCTGGGCTTGAGGAAATGGGCCTTTAATGGGCTGATGGACTTGGGACTAGCTGGGCAAGGTATTCTTTGTACTCTCCCCAAACCATTGTGTCTCTGGGCTCCTTTGTGGGTGTGCAGGTGAGCTTTTATTGCATAAGCTAACAATCTCTCTCTCAAAAATAGTCCTCTCTAAGCAGGGACTGCAGAAGCTCATTTCTTACAAATAGTATTTTAAATGCTTTCTCAGCTTGCTCTTAAGAAATAAATCTAATGTTTGTGCAATAGCTTACAGCAAAAATAATCTTTTGAGTGTGTTTGGTCACAATTGAAAAAGAGGGTGTGCATGTTGTTGGATCGGATTTACCCCTCCTTCACACTTTAATGCCAATCTTGTATCATACTTTTGCAAACATGTCTTTTTTAATATTCTTAGCTCTTCTGCTTTGTAACAGTCTTAGGTCAACCTGACAAAGAAAAAATTCCTTTGAATTGTTTATTCATTTTGCTGTGGAAAATGTTTTTTTCATATTTTAAGTCATTATATACAGATTTCTACCTGTCTGTCTAAGCAAAGGGGAAGCAGTTGCTCTCACAGAGTACTCAAGAAAGAAAATAAAATTCTACATTGCTTCTGGCAATGTAGTTGGTCAAGGAAGGCTCAAATCAAAAGGCAAGGAGTATGGTTTTAAGTTGTATGGGAGATTTGGTACTTTAGCTTTGGCTGAGGAACTGCGCTGTATGATTTAAGTGCCTTCAAATATACTGGTTTGCAAAAAATGTCTTCTTTTATATATATTTGTATTTTAATCTCCAGTCTACGGAATAATCCAGTCATGAAGCACTGTTTTCAGGCTTGGTACAAAAAAGGTTTGTCTCTAAAAATCTGCAAAAATATCAAAAAATATTTAAAGTATTTCCTATTAGAAAACTGGTGAAATACCACCTCACCTGCAGGAGTTAGTGAGTTATAATCTTGTTATAGAAAATTTGGTATTTCTTTTGGCTATTTGTTTTAAAATGAGAAGAGACAGAAAATATTTAGGAAGGAGCTGTGTGTTTAGTCAGAATGAGTGCCAGTAAAAGTTTATTTCCATAAAAATTACTAACAAAACATGTTAAATTTTGTAAGCAAGAGATAGGGGATAGTTTGAATTCACTGAAAATAATTTTTTGTCGTAACTGTATGATCAAGATCTTGTGATCACAATGTCACCCGTAGTCATGAAGCACTGTTTTAAGGCTCCTTGTATGTTAAACCTCTTGTCTTCAGATCCAGGCTAAATAGCAGCTGGTCTACCCAACTGATGAATATTTTTGAATATTCCTTCTAACTTTAGGTAATGGATAAATATGGTGAGTTCTATGGCCGTGACAGGATCAGTGAGTTACTAGGAATGGACAAAGCTGCTCTTGATTTCAGTGATGCTCGAGAAAAGAAGAAACCAAAGAAGGATAGCTCCTTTTCTGCTGTGTAAGCATTTGCCTACAGTTTGTTTGTGATTGGGGGTTTTTTTGTTTTGTTTCTTTTTTTATTTTGTTGGGGTTTTTTCTAAGTTAAAATCAAGCATTCAAGGTTTGTCATTCAGACAAAACATTTGTTGCTCATTTATGTAAATCTATATAAGATTAATCAATTCTTATGTTGAATGATATAGTAAATTTATTTAATTATAGACAATGCAGGATTCCTCTGGTTTTTATGTATGAAGATTTACTTTAGTGCACAGCTGCTTGGATACATCACATTACCACTCTTTTGATAGTCATTACAACTGGGCTGGAATCTCCTTTTCAAGTCCTCAGTTCAACTCTGCTGGAAAGAATGGGCAAAAATGGCAATGTGTGTTCTGATTATAAAGAAAAGATGGAATAAATTTCAGTGCTAGTGACCAGTAAAATCTAGGAATTGGATGGTTAATCTTCACATCCTTTTTAAATTTGTTTTCCCTAAGCTATGCATTTGTTTATCATTTGGCAGACAGAAATAAAGAAAAGTCCCTAGACATTCAGAGCAGTAAATTCTCCTTTGTAGCGCAGGGGCATCCTCAGTTTTTGTAAAGCACTGCAAAAATGTTTTTTCCAGTTCTGTGTTATGAAAAAAGTATTCAATTGGATAGAACAAATTTTAACAGATGGAATTTTAATGCTACAGAGATTCTAATGTAAGGGTTTATTTAAAGCTTTCTTTAAAAGCAACATTTTATCTATGGGTTTGCAGGGATTATGAAAAGTAGGCAGTGGGACTACTGGGAGATTAGAATTGCATTAGAATTGCAGTGAAGCAAGAGCTGATTTTATAAGGATGGCTCTTTTACCCATCTTTATAAAAGATGGATATTAATAAACCAGGAGTCTGTCTGAACAATCACTCAGGTGCACTGTTAAAGCTCAAGGACTCTGTGGCATTTCAGTTCTAAACAAAATTTAATATTGTGGCAGAAATACTTTCCAGAATGCTTTCTTACGTGCTGTTTTGCTCCTGCTGAATTACAGTAGGACCCATGCTTGAGTTTAGGCAAAAACCTACTACTTTTATTATTGGTATAAAAACAAAATAAAACTACTTTCCCTTCCTTGTGTGCTCATACTCATATGAGGGGAAAAACATCTAAGTAATATTTCCATGAATAATCTTGAAAAAACAGACCAGAATGAAGCAATTGGAGAAGGCTGATGAAATATTTAGTTTAAGAATCATGTCTAAAGAATACCTGTTTTTTTTTAACATCTCTAATATCTCCTCCATGTTATATACAGTTAAAAAAAAAATTATGACCTCATCCATCTTTCATGTTCTCCCTGGAGGAATCATTCCATACTCACAACAGATTAATATGTTGCAGGAAAAAAAAAAACTATTATAAAAATTTACAGAACCAGTCACGTAAAAAAATATGCTTCAGGAAGGTACATTTATCCACTTTTTAACAGTTTCAAAAATGAATACTAATGAAGCTACTAAAATTTACACATATTCCAGATTCAAAATTTTAAATATATTTACCATGCAGTGAAGAGAGAGAGGTGGGAAAAGCATTGGAGTTGAACCCTTACTGCAGCATTTTGGGAAGAAAATAGAGAATGGAGTGACCTGGTGCAGATTGCAGCTCTGGTGCTGCTGCTCCTGCCTGTGCCAGGAGGAGGTGGTGCAGGCTGAGGCCAGACCAGATATCCGTGTCTCTCACAACACAGAATGGAAGTGCAGCATGTAGCATTCTCATTGCCAGTACAAGTGAACAGGTCTCCTTGACCCCTAGCTCCTACTTTTTCTCTCCCTTTCCTTTGGAAAAATAGCCTGGGATTTGCATCTGTCTTTTTGCAAGGTACTTAAAGCACTCTACTTGCAGGTGACCATGTGTCTTCAAAAGCTTCTGCTGGTCCCAGTGACATACTGCATTAAAAGAATCTGCATTGTACTGACTCTTGAAGAGCCATCCAGCTCATCAATGCAGTCTTGAATATTTTTAAAGCACATTTATTTAAATGTAGAAATACTGTAATGTTTAAAAAATTATTTAGATATGTTGCAGTATTATTTAAATATATCCAGCTAAGCAGGATGATGCAGTTGGAGCTCTACTGTAGATTAGACAGTAAAGACAGTTAAATTCCGCACACTGAGATAGAGACAGTGGTGCTGTTTTTCCATTGAATTATTTTTTCTTTCGGGTGGATGGTGTTAAACTACATGCATCATGGATGTGTAGTATATTTGAGAGAATAATATGGAAGACACAAAGATGAAAGTTAATTTTCAGAGGTGCCATCTTTAGTATTACTTCCCTGTCTCTTTACCTTTCTAACTGCTGTTATTTCTGTGATCATTAGTTTAGTCAGTCAATAAAAGAGGCAAATAAGGCTCAAACATCTGCAGAAAGCAGTGACATAAGGCTAATTTGGAAAATAAGCAGGGCTTCTGTCAAGTGCTACATGGTAGAGAATTCTTTCACTTTCAAGAATAGAAAAAATGTAAATAATTTTCTACTGGAATATCTGAAATTTTTATAGGTTGTGAGAAGTTAAGCTGTGTTATAAATGTGAAATGTACAAACAATGAGTGCAGTTGGCCTCAGAATGTGAAAGCATTTAAAAGGTCCTATTCTTCCTTGTCATGAGAAACAATAATCTAGGTTTTCAAAAGATGCTCTTGTGGATTACCTATGTATAGTAATGTACTATCTCGGAGAACAGGATTGTTCCTGGAAAACTAGTAGACTTTTTCCTCAAGTGACAGTCTGTCTCTTGCCCATAACGGCTACTGAAAAAGTAAGGAATTTTACTTGCAGTATTTTTTACACCTGAAGTCTCAAGATTTATACTTGCTATGGTGACACTACAGGATTTACAAAGGGAGGATGTGCCTGTTTGTCTAAGTAGAAGTGTGTATCTGCAGGGTAAGGGCTTCAGCTGTCATGGTTGTGAGGCAGGCACAGCCCCTGTTAATGTCCAAATTCCCAACCTGTTCCATTGAAAGGAATGATGCACATGTATAGGAACCTCAATTTCAAACCTTTCCCCTTATGGAGGCTAATGTAAAATACCTCCTTTGACTATTTACTTGGGAATCTTAAACCTAGTGGATCCTTGCAGAGGCTTTGTGTAGGATACCTCAAAATAATCTATTCTGCGCTCTGTCTCCAAGACACACAGAAAGCTTACAGACACCCAATAATTCATTGTTTTGATTTGGTTCAATGCTTTCTTTTTTGTAATGGTCAATTGGCACCATTCTCCATGAAGTATCACCTGCTGGTGTTGTTCAGTGCCTAGCACAAAATTTTGACAGTGCAATAAAAATGGTATTTCCTACCTAGTTGACAATTAATAAAAAATGATTTTTATCTGATGGGATCCTTTCTATTTTACAAAAAATAACATTAATAGAATATTTTCCTGAGTACCTATATCAAAACTCATTAACTGGTAAGAATTATCATATTTTCATTAATGATTTTTCTTACATCCTTAGAAAAATGGGTCAATTTTCTGAACAAGCTCTGAAAGTCATCTGATCTAAATTTGTTTGTCTTTAATGTCATCCAATTGTGTCACTCAAGGTATGCTATAATAACTAAGGTAAAGAATTGGTGTCTTAGTGTGCAACTTCAGTGACCTTTTTTGACAGCTACTTTATACTTAGGTGGGTTGCATTAAAAAGAAAATAAAATCTTTTTTTTCTCTGTGGCTTTTAAAGACATTTTATTTCATTTTTATGCATGATAACATTGTAAAAATCAATCAGCATTAGGTCTGATGAATTCAAAACAGTATTTATGAATTTGATTTTTGCCTTTTTTTTTTTTTTGACAGATTCATTCCAGAGTAAAAGTGTGAATTAGAAAAAGGTTCTGATGTATTTCAGTTTTTGGAGAAATAGAACAGCTGTTGACTCCTCTTATGTGACAATACACTTCCTACAGATTGTGTTTCATGTTTTTCAGTTGTGTTTTGCTACAAAATGCAATTTATTTTTTTTTGTTTTTACAGGCTAAATTCCATTGATGTTAAGTATCAGATGTGGAAATTAGGAGTTGTTTTCACTGATAATGTAAGTTTCTCAGTATATATATATATATATATATATATATATATACACACACACATATATATATTAATGAATTCACTGATAGCAATCAAACTGCATCATCATAAAGTGAGATATACATTGGTTCATGACTGAGGTGCTCAGTTTCCNAGCTACTTTATACTTAGGTGGGTTGCATTAAAAAGAAAATAAAATCTTTTTTTTCTCTGTGGCTTTTAAAGACATTTTATTTCATTTTTATGCATGATAACATTGTAAAAATCAATCAGCATTAGGTCTGATGAATTCAAAACAGTATTTATGAATTTGATTTTTGCCTTTTTTTTTTTTTTGACAGATTCATTCCAGAGTAAAAGTGTGAATTAGAAAAAGGTTCTGATGTATTTCAGTTTTTGGAGAAATTGAACAGCTGTTGACTCCTCTTATGTGACAATACACTTCCTACAGATTGTGTTTCATGTTTTTCAGTTGTGTTTTGCTACAAAATGCAATTTATTTTTTTTTGTTTTTACAGGCTAAATTCCATTGATGTTAAGTATCAGATGTGGAAATTAGGAGTTGTTTTCACTGATAATGTAAGTTTCTCAGTATATATATATATATATATATATATATATATACACACACACATATATATATTTATGTTCTAAAATGAAATACACACTTGTTAATGCAAAGTGCTTCAGTGAGAGGTGTGAAATACTCTGGATTATATTTATTTTACTACATGACGAAAATCTTGAAAGCTTAACAAGACATTGTCAAAATATTTTTGCAGTTACATTGGTAGTAGTCTATAGAACCTCAGTCAATTCCTGCCCCCTTTCTGATATGCTTTACTAGAAGCAGTAAGCGAGCACTGCACTGTAGAATTAGAAAACTGACTATATAAATGCTAATTGTAATTTCTCGTATTGTTCATAAATTTTATGAACGCTTGAATATTCCTGGAGCACAGTCAGATCAACATAGTTAATGTATCTGGAACTGCTAAATTTGTATCACTGAAACTGATAGTAAGATGTGCCACAGAATGATGAAAATTATTTTAATAACTTGAAAAAGCAAAAAACCAAAGAGAGATAAACAAGAATGTTAATGCAGTTTAAGAAGTCAGTCATCATATGATTTTTAAGTCTTAGGATTATTGCTTCCCTAACCACTTATTTTACTAGTAAGAAAAATGGTTGGGGAAGAAATTATTTTGGAACTAGGACAGACAGAAAATAAAAGTGTAGTCTGAAGGTACTCAGGAAAAGTGGAAACAGTAAGTCTCCAGGTCTAGAGACAGCATGATCTGTAAACAGTGTTTGTTTGGGACTAGAAATTTTTCTAAGGGATGGAATGTAATTTCTCTTATAAATATGTACTTGTCTTTAAGTTCAATAAAAATGAATTGAAAGAGGAACAGATGCAATTAATATTTGTGGTTAGTTAAATAATGCTTGTATGTTTAAATAGGAGTTTTAATAGCTCAAATTAATTATAAAATTCCTTTTGTTGCTTGCAGAGTCCTATAATTGTCATTAACTACCTTTGGGCATTAATATTTTAATGTAATTATTTAGAAATTAATAAAAAAGTAATTTAAATCATAAAAATTTTTTTTACAGTAGACACATTTACAAATAAGGGGTTAAGAATTTCAAAGTTAGTTTTTACAGTATAAATTCTGAATTTCTTGGTTTTGCCCATATCTTGTGGACTTTGTATTTGAGGATTTAATATTTTTGCTCAAAGAGAAAATTCTGAAAGATATCTAGAAAATTCTCTGTTTAAAAATAACTGTTTTGTATTTAAAGAAGAGCATATTTGAGGAATGTCTCCCTCTCCTTATTGTCTTGAATTAAGTTAAAGATGAAAGCCACGAGTTTTATTTTGAATGAAATTGTTTTTTCCTGTTAGTCTTTCCTTTACCTAGCGTGGTACATGACCATGTCAGTCCTTGGCCATTACAACAATTTTTTCTTTGCTGCTCATCTCCTTGACATTGCAATGGGATTCAAGACATTACGAACTATCCTGTCATCAGTTACCCACAATGGCAAACAGGTATCAACTGGCATCTCTTTTCAGCTTTTTTACTTGATGAGTTCACAGGAAAGATCACTTCGTTACTTCATTCAGGTGTTCTGCAGGTTGACAACAGAACTGGTTCTTTCATCATGAACTCTAAAACTTGACATGGTGAGGAAACTAGACAATGGGATTTTTATGCAAAAGAAAAAGGGACTAGGATTATGACAGTCTCTTAACTGTTACGAGCAACTGTTTCATAAAGTTTCCATTTAAGCATTTTTCAAGATTCATCTAAAGAAAGGTCTGCTTGAGTCTCAGTCATTCTCATAGAGGACTGTTTGAGAAACTCAGCTCTTGGCTGATGAGAAATCTCTTCTTAAACTATAGAATCTGAAATTGCATTTCTGGTTTAACTTAGAAAAAAGTAACTAAGGCTTTTTGTCTACTTAGATCTGTTGTAGAAATGGCATTCAGTGCAACCTGAGACTCAGTGTTCCTCAAGGCTCATGGCCTTCCCATTTCAAAGGAATTTGTAAGCTATTTCAAATTGTAAAAAAGCCATCCTTGGTCTTCTCAGAAAATCTTCCAGGAGGACAGCTGATATAACTATAATAAGTATTCTCCCTTCTAAAAATAGTCCTGAAGTTTTAGCAAATTACCTATGAATTAATTGTAAATTAATTATAAGGAACTTTTTAGATCTGGGAGCTACACAAGTGAAATATCAAGTTACGGGATACTGAAGGCCCCTCCCAGCTGCTTTCCAGTAAGCTCAGAGCAAAATCTGAATGATGCTGCAGTTGAGCAGTGGAGTACTTGTTGCTGCTTCTCTGAGATATTAAAATATTAGGAACAGGTTTTTTTATATGTGATTTCATACATGTAAAAAAGTTGCTTCCCTATTAAATGAGTAGATATACTGTATTGCAATTAATTATATAATAGGTGATAGTACTATTAGGTAGTGAATTTTCAGATATTTTTATCTGACTGTGGGGTTTGTATATGATTCTAATGGATTCATTGTGTATCTATCCATAAGATTTGTAGAGAAAAGATTTGTAGAAGAAAAGGTAAATGACAATTCCATAGTGGTGTTACACCCATTCTGTAATTTTGTCTTCCAGCTTGTCCTAACAGTAGGATTACTGGCAGTAGTGGTATACTTGTATACAGTAGTGGCATTCAATTTTTTCCGCAAGTTCTACAACAAGAGTGAGGATGGTGATATGCCAGACATGAAATGTGATGATATGCTAACAGTAAGTCTTATTCTGCTTTCTGGTTTTTTTTTCCTCAAGCTGTTGTGGTTTTGTCCTGACCTCCTTGTAATTTATATTCATACAGTTGTATCATTAGCCAGCAAGCAGGAAAGATTGCAATTGAAAGCAAAGGGACAAATATGATGAACATCTTCAACTAGATAGATCTTGTGTATGCTAAACAAACACATCTATAAAGGAATAGAAGAAATGTGGTAATATACTTTGCTACAGTTGTTCAAAAAATGCAAAACAACTGCAAGCTATGAAGCTGAGCTGGCTAAAGGACAGCACTTCTGAATCTTGAAATTCGACAGGTCATTCAGGAGGAGGGTCAGTTATAGGCAACAGTTTTCATAAGTGTGCTGGTTTGGGCCAAATTCAGGGAAACGTCCAAAAGGAATGTCTCCTCAAAGGAAGGCAGGTTAAAGCCACCCCTCCCCCACCAGGTTCAGGGAAAAAAAAATTTTCCTCGGAGGAAAGTGAAGGAGAAAATAAAAACTGTTTAACAAACACACAGGAAAAGAATAATAATAATACTAAATAACAAAACCTCTTGCTGTGAGAGAAAACCTGAAAGATTTTAGAGTTCTGTGGGTGTGGTCTCTCTCCTCCTCCTCGGAGCTGGGTCGGCATGGGCCCCCCTCTGGGCCTAAGGTGGAAATTTTCCCAGTGTGTTCTGGTGTTCTGAACAAGTCCAGAAGAGAAGGGAAAAGCTGAAGTCCCAGAAAAAAAAAA
>VXAZ01009477.1:5548071-5603354 GCA_013399875.1 Gymnorhina tibicen
AAAAAAAAAGAGGTGTGATAACACCTTAAATTGTTTAAGAAATGTCATTATACATTTTCCTGACAATTAAAAAAAACACTGCTTTGGCATTCTTATTGGTCAGAGTTGTTCCTCTTTGCAGTCAAAATCTTCAAGCAAAGAGGATGTGCCATGTGTAAGGGCATCCTCATCCTCCTCTCACTTTGGTATCCACTCAAGGCTCACTTAGGCTCTCAAATTGCCAGTGAGTTACTCCACTGTTTCTTTCTAACCAGAGAAAGCTAAGGTGGGCATCAGGAAGTAAACTGAATGCCATCACCCAGGACATGAAACCTAGAGGATATTCTACCCTTCCCACAGTAGCTTGCAGACTGATATCTAGAGGATAAGTAAGTTTTGCTCATCAAATTTAAACCCTACAAGAAAAGAAACAATATTCAAGCAGTAGTATTTATTTAAAATCTGTAAAATAATAAGGGTAATAATATTTCTAGTTTGTTCCCAAATCTTATGCCCCATTAGATAGGCCAGGGAAACCTATTACAGAAAGGTATATTAAGATAATTAAGTCCGGCTTTTAGAGGACATAATGAGATTTGAGAACTTGTGTGAAAAGGAAATAAAATCTCTTACAAGGAAGAAGTACTGGAAATGCAAAATTGTACGTCAGCCTGTAGTTGAGTGCTTTCTGATCTTCATTCTGCTTTGGACCAACTGATCTCAACTTTGGTAGGGGTTTTTTGGTTGCTGGAAAGCACTGAGATTTAAAAAAAACCCAATGAACCAAACCCCAAACAACAAAATATAAACCGAAGCCAAACAGCAATTAAAAGTGTAGATCTTAATTGTCTGCTATATATTGAAAAAATGGATATGGTATTTTAATATTTAAAGGTTTTTTTAAAAGATATTCAATATGCAAAGTCAGCACAGGATGAAAAAGAAGCCATAGAGAACAGAAGCCAGGTGCTATTTGGGAGATGTTTATGGTAATTTAAAAGAGAATATGTAAAACATTAAAGGTCAGGACATCTACAAACAACATAAGTGGTTCAGGCCGTATGTTAAGTTATAAGAATAACAAAGGAATTTTTAGTATAGAATTGCCTTCACTTACTCAGAAGAATGAATAATTATAGAAAGCTCAATTAAAAAAAACCACAGCAGGTATTCATAATATTTACCAGCTGTATTTTCTGAGTGTTATATTTTATAGACAACCACTTGAAGAAACCACATCAGTAGCTGCTAAATAAGATTACCATTCTATTACCTGACTTCAAAAAAAAAAAAAAAAAAGAAAAAAAAGAAAGAAGAAAAAAAAAGGCAGTGAGAAGACAGCATGGAAAAAGTCTAGCCCTGTATCTCAGTTTCTCAGCCCAAAACAATCTGTCAAAAATCATATACTGAAACCTCTTGTACCAACACTGAACAATGGAAGCTTGCATTTTGTCTGGTTCTGCTTCTGAACTCTTGTTTCAGTTTCTCTGTGCTGGAGGCTCCTCACAGTTTACAGATGGTGGTGTAACTGAAGTGCTCCATTTTAACTATAAAGCATCATTAATAAGTGTTAAAACCAAATTTCGTTATTTCCATTGCTTTCTGCCTATTGCGGAACTGTTCAGGGTTCTCTAGACTGACAGTGATTTTGCTTAGAGCATTGCTCCATCAGAGGTCACACAGGTGGATTCAGTGGACCTGGGTCCATCCGTGCCACCTGCTAGTAGGGCTGTCCAAACACATCATGGGCTTTGTTTGGATGACAGAGTAAATGTCTTGGCAGGTATACTGAAAGAATCAAAATGAAGCATATATTATTTATGAAAGTAATCACAATCCTTCTGAGATATATCCTGAACTGAGGTTCCTGCAGCTAATAGATAGACACAAAGAAATAACGTTAACATTTGTCTTGAAAATTTCTGATTTGGGTGAATTTAAACTTACATTGCTTCAGTACATTCAAATAAAGTAAGAACTCCCCTTTGCCCTTTTCCTTTTGTTTCCCTACACCTTTATGTACTTCATTTTCAAGCTGCTGTTGTGATACTGAAGGACTGCACTGTGTCAAGGGTCTTGAATAAATTATGTCATAGAAGCTTTGAAAGCTACTGAGAAACCAGCCTCAAGGTTAGGTATTGGTTAAAGAAAGGCCCAATAACTGAGGAGGCATTGCGGCTGATGTGCTTTGTTCTAATGATTTTCTATTAGTAGGGAGTCTTGATTAATGATTCTCTATCAGCATGTCCTGATAAATGTGCTAGTCAATGAATCAGTGTGTCATTTTATTTTCTCTTAAAGAGCGTCCTTCTAATGTGAGTGTGACAGGAATTGACTTTAAATGAACTGCTGCAAGCAATTTCTTTATCTGAATGGAGAAAATATTTTCACTTTCTAAAGTTTTGAATTCCTGCATAATTTTCTTCTGAATTCATGAATTATTTGTACCAAGTAACTACTTCTGTGAGCTTTTTGCATTTTAAAAAAATAGTAACTTTTTAAAACTACTTGGAATCAGAAGAGGCTCTGTGGTAATGTTACTGTTGTGTTTAAATTCTATAATCTTTTAACTGCAGCAGGCTCTTAAAGCTGGGTTTAAAGCTTGAGCAAGCTTGCTTGAAAATATATTCGATGTATTAATATTTAATTTTTAGCTTTTCTACTGTGCTACTGTAAAAAAGCAACAGCAGCCATTTTCTACAAAAGACTAAGAGCTTGCCAGTTTTGTAAGGGTTAAAAAAAACCACAGGCAAACACTAGTAAAGTGAATTTTTTTTTTTTTTTTGTCATTAGCACATTAATCTAGTTTCGTTTAGTTTGTTTTTTGGTTTTTTTCTCTCATCAAAAATAATACAAGAATATATTGAGTGCTTAAAATCTGTTTGGGTTTGGTTTCTGTTTGTTTTTTTTTTTTAATACTCCTGCTATGAAGGTAAAGTTTCCAATGGGTAACCAAGATGTAGTATAGAATTTGAAGAACTATCCAACCCATTATCAGTTTGATAGGGGAGGATCCTGGAAAGCTGGAAGTGTTTAAATGGTGTGTGATCAAGCAGAGCTGTACCGGCGATGAACTGCTTGTGGTGCCCAAGCAGCACCACCTCCTCTCCTCGAAGTTCAGCTTTGTGGAGCTGCATGAAATTAGTGCAGCTAACTCAGTGAGATACCATTTGGAAGGGAGAGGTGGCTTATTTTAGACAACCCGTAACTGAGTTTACTGGTTCGTGTTGTCACACTGGCACGCTCACAGCACTGAAATACACGTCCAGGTGATCTGGCCAGCATCACGTTTGTCCAAGTCTGGAGGCCAGGAGATGCCAGCAGCTGCATCCTCACCACTTCTCTTGGGTTCTTCTTGGTGGCAACAGATGAGTTCCAGGGATTCACCAAAGAATTTTGCTTACTTCAGCCTCTGTAAGTTCTAGGCAAATCTGCTGCCAGATGGTCTCCTTTCATGTTTCTCAGGGTGGCTGGGCTGGCAGGAGGAGACACATGGCATCACTGCATGTTGTGACACCTCTCCCACCTGCTTGCACTTCTGTCTTGCACAGCAGCCTGGTTTACAGTGTAATCAAATACATAGTCTTAATTCTGAATACCTAGCTTGAGAAGATATGCTAAATGCTCACTAGAAAAGTTGAGGACCTAAAAACTACCTAGGATTAATCACTCAAAAATATGCCTAGAAAGTGGAACTTTGTTTCTTCTAAATAAAAACTAAATATATACATCTCCCATATGGTGGACATTGACTGTTGGAATCGGGTAATGCTTCCAATATCCCTGAGAAACCTGAGTTTGATAACTCCCAGTTTTGTCACAGAAGTGATTCAGTAGGGACTTCTGGGGAAAAAAAGTATGCTGCTTAAAGCAATCTGTAATTTTTTTCTTTGTTCTTTCATTTATAGCAGGTAGAGTTCCTTTCTGAAGGCTTATTATTTTGAAGCTTTGGAGGTTTATGTTATATAAATATAAATGTTGGAAATAGTTTTTTATATAAGCATAATTCTGAAATAAATAATATGATAATGAGATATTTAAAACCATGTGGCCCCAACTGTGGCAGAGGAAAGCAAGCCTTTAATCATCAGAGTAAAGTAATCATAGTTAATAGAAACTGTTTTAAAAAGACTGAAATACCTTTTCTTTTTTTTTCCTTAATCATCTAAATAATTAGAATACTTAAGAGTATTTAAGACTGAGGGACACGTTGGCTGTAAGGCCCTCAGGAGGGTTCCTCCCACTCCTGGTAGGACCATTGCTCACCCAGATGAGGGCAGAGGTGTGGCTTCTGCCCTTGCCAGGGCTCCTGCCCCTCTCTTCCACACCTGGTCCCTACTCATGCTGGGGGTTATTCTCTGACATGAACCCACCTTGGCACCTGGGGCAGGACATGAGGTTTTTGTTGGCTTAAACCTGGAGGGTGTAAACATCTTCCCAGCTAGAGACACTGCCATCAGCTATGTCAGCACTCCCCCTAATTTACTGTCAGTTGTTGCCTCTTGTGCAATCAGCAGGTCACCAATGAGACTATTGAAAAATATAGGCTGCTGAAATTCACCTTTATAAGGAGGTAAGAATTAATTTTTCATTTTATTTTTAATTATTGTCAGTATACCAATGTTGTTGTATAGTTTTTCTAATAGCAGAGAATAGTTGTTAAGTACATGTACCCAAATTAAACATAGTATCTTAAGACTAATGTGAAAAGTGCCTTTGCAAGGCACAATGTGGAAAGCAGGTAAGAATCACTGCAGTTCTGTGATTTCCAACTGATCAAATGCATATGGTATCTGTATCTCCTCTAACTGGTTATTCCTGTAGCCAGCATCAGCAGTAGCAAAAATGGAAAGAGGAAACTGGTAGCAAAGATGGATCTTCTGATAAGCCATTTATATTTCTCAGCTCAGGGAAACAAAATCTAGGCATTTGAAAAACTAATTAAGTGCTTGAGAAGGGGAGGAATGAGATTCCTAAGTTTGATTCGTGATGTTACAACAGGCATCCACAGTTCGATTTTGCATTCATTGCTTTCAGATGAAGTTTGTATTAAATCTGAGCAAATTTATTCAGAAATTTATGTAAGGCTCAGGTTTTTCTTTTTCTTTTTTCTTTTATTGTTGTCAATGAAAGCATCTAAATATTGGCAATTCGTTAGCTTGGATAGAACTATCTAAACGAGATCAAAACTGTGTCAGTGCAGATTGTCACAAGTATAGCAGTCGTACTTTCTGATAGAATTACTAATGTTTGTAGATAATGTTCACCTTTTTAGACTCACTGGTTTCAGTAAAATGTTCTTTGAATCTGTCTTTACCAGAAAATTAACAAAGTTGGCGTAAACCAGCTCAAATCCTGAAGAATTTCACTCCTTTAAGGAGCGTCTTTTGTAGTGTTCCTTTTGACAAAGGTATCTTTGGTATCCTTCTCTGCTTTTTGTAAAACTATGTAACACTTTCTCTTACTAGCTTTCCTCTCATTTCATTTCCCTTTGTATTATACAGCCTTCTTGAGCTTTACATAAACATGTCTTCTAACTGTATTTTATGTGAATTGAGTGCATTTTACAGCAGTTTGTAGCTACTAATTTGGACTATATGTTTCTGTGTATAAGTACTCCTCTTGGGAAAAGTTTAATTTTTCTGCTACATCATTTGCTTAAATGAGGCAGTAAATAGATTTAGTATCAAAAGTAGTTCTTTTCCATGCTAATATGGAAACAATTTAGATACTTCAGAATATTGATTTTGAGTGATTGGTACCAATGTCTTAGTAAGACATGATATTCAGTATTCTAAGAATTAACAGATGCTGTTATATCTTAATTTCATTTCCTGTACGTCATTGACTGATGTATTTTTCGGTATGGTGTGTGTGTATATATATAAATGTGCACATTCATAAAAAGATTAAATAATAGTTAAATTATACAGAGGCACTTTAAAAATGAAGTTGTTTGGGTGGAAAATGAAAGAAGAGAAGAGCAAACTTGGAAAATAAGTTTCATTTAAAATTATGTTTGGGTTTTTTTTAATTGCACGCTTTATCGGAAATCTGAATCCATTACTGTGTATCTCTTTTTACTCAGTTCTTTATAATAAAGGTAGGATTCACCTGGGGATTCTAAGTTGTCCATGTGGAGAGGAAGGCACCTTCAGAAGGCAATTCTTGTCTTACATCTGTCTTAGACATTTATCATAGAAGGGGATGTATTACCCTCTGGGTAATTGTCTGTGCATGCAAGATTGTTATTTCTTATTTTAAAAAACAAGGCCAAGATAAGCCTGAAGAGCCCAATGCTTCCTATAGTTCATTTTATTTTGTTGGAGCTGCAGTAATTGCATCTCTGGAGCAACCACACTAATTCAAATGGATTGTAGATTTTAAGTACGCAAGAGGTGTCTCAAAATGATAGAACTTAATGGTTTGACATTCACAGAAATAACACACTTTCTATTTTGCATGCTACCTGATGCATTTTTTATATATAAACAGAATGTTAAATTTATTAAAACTAGGAGTTTGTTTAAATAAAAAAAAAGATCATGAGAAGCAAGACTTTTTGAACAATTTTCTGCTTGTTACTGGAAAATGTTTACTCATATGTAGTAGAGTCTTACATTTCCTCTTCTACGTGAAATGGATGTTTTGGTGCTCTGTTAGTCAATGTTTCAGCAGAGCAATGTGGGCATTTTAGTGGTGTAGAAATTATTTCCTGTTGGAGAATATATATCTCTTTTCAGGACTTAATACTTACAGCCCAAGTCTCACCTTCAGCCAAGTGAAGTTAATGGCCTGACTCCATTACACAAGACTTTCTTGTGTAGTTCTAACTAATCAATGCCACGCTTAAAAGCTGAAACATTTTGAGGGAGAGATAACACTAAGGTTTAACCATTTGTATTAGTAAAACAAATCGTGTCAATTTGGGTTATCAACCAGATTTCAGCTTGTGTTGTTCCATTGCTTGGCTCCGGTGAGCAGCTGCTGTGTCCCCTCCTCCAGGTGGCTTTGCTTCAATTGCCTGGAAAAAAATTATTCCGCTTTGATATAGGTAACACCACAGGTATTTAAAATATCTCATAGTCCACCTTTTTATGCCTGAAAGATTGTTGATATTTTGTCTCTGCAACATTAGAAAAAGGAAAGACTATTTTTTATGTTAGGAAAATCATTTTACCGCTTTATATGCTGCCCAGCTACACAGCTATGAAAGAGTGGCTGAAGGCTTTTGCGAAGACAGGATTTGTGGGTGTGATTATACTTAGGGGAGAGGAAGTGAAGGACCTGCCTCAAAGGGATAAATCCTGTGAGAATTGAGGCATCAAACTTTCCAACAACAGCTTGAAGCAACACATTAACATCTACAGCAGGTGATGGCAATGAGTGTGAAAAGCTCAGATTAAATGAATTCAGGTGTTGGTGTTAGAAAATCTGGCCTCTAAAGGATAGTGCTAGTAACTGTGTAAAGTTGTTCTTGCCAAAAGAGATTTGGAGGTAATTTAAATTGCAGTGCAAGTCAACTTTATGTTGACTCCAAACAAGGCCATAAAATAATTGTGTGCAGGATTTAGTTCTGAATGCGAGTCAGCTGTGGAGCAGGAATACTCACAGAATTTCTTTTGTTTGGCAGATATACATACTTGAGCTGACTAAAGCACAATTTCACCATGTTTTTTAAAGTTCTAATACAAAATTTTAAAACCGTTCAAACTACAGCCTGGGGAGAAATGATTCACAAGGCATGACTTAATTTTGGTGTTTAGGATAGACAGGGTGACTGCACATGGAGTGACTTCATCCAGTGCTCCCAGTCTTTGTGGGTGACACAGGTGGAAGAAAGAAGGAGCATGTAACTGTCGGGCTATCCATGGGAGGGCTGTGTCATTGTTATTTCAAAGGATAAATAATGCTGTCGTATTATCATCACCTCAGTGAGTATTATGAGACTGCTTACACTGACTTCCCCCTCTATTTGGTTAAAGAAAGCTATAAACCTTGCATGTGAACTGTTTTATGCAGCTGCTTTTATACCACGTTTCTGTGAGCCATATCATTGTTGACAGAGTTTTTGATTATGTTTGACTTTTATTTTTGCTCCCAGTCTTCTATGCATTTTGGATTGAATTCATGATTATACAGTGTGTGATTACTGATAAGCTCCTAACTATTTGAAGGACTGAAATAAAGCTCTTTTACTTTTCCTCTCCCTTTACTTAAATTTGTCATGTAGGAGAAGAAAGTCAAAGCAGGACACCAATATTCATATGCAAACTTGTCATTATCTGGTTATTCTGCTGCAAGGAATGTTTTATTTCGAAGGTGTCGATGCAGCACTCCTAAAAAGCTGCCTGTGCTTCATCTGGACTAAATTATTGAAGAATTGATCACTTCTCAGACTTGATGAACTATAGAGCTATAGTATTTTTTTCACATTCTCTAATTTACCCCTCAGGTTTCATTTTCCTGATGTGATAGGTGAAAAATCAACTAAGAGGAGAAATGATTTTGTGATTGACCATTCCATCCAGGAACAGCATTGAATCACCAGACTTGAGAAGAGCTTATTCCATGCTATAGCTGAATGTGCTCTCCATTTCCCTCCTCCCCTATCTGAGCCCCAGGCAGCACAGAGGTTACTATCTCTCAGCAATATTTTGCCCATCCTCCCCTTTCGTTAGGAACTGTGAGTTTCCAGTAAGGTTTTGAAAACTGAGGTTTTTGTAAGTTTCCCATGTTCATGTTAATTTTTTGCAGTGTCCCAAAATAATGTTAAATTCTGCGAGTGCTTTTTTCACCACAGTAACGAAATCCACACTGCTTTTCCGATACATTAACTGTAAAACTATCTTGTTTTTCCCAGAGAGGGTTTTTGTGTTAGTTAAAAAACCATAAACCATCACCTTCCTCCCCCCACCCCCCCATTTAGAAATTTAGAATTGGTGGGGATTCCAGTGTAATGATGCCGTTATCCATGATTAACTGATACATCTGGGTGAATCTTCATGTGCCACCCACATCATGTGAGGAATTGTAGTAAGCATAAGAAGTGAGAGCTTCCAAGTGCCTCTATTTTGGTAAAAGAATGTGGCTTCCAAATATGTGAGCACCTCTCTGCTGGCTGTAACCCACTTCATTTCAGAGATCATACTCCCCTGACTCCAGTGAGAGGATGGTAGTTGCCGTTGTGCCCTGGCACAAACTTGACAGGAAAAGGCTTTCACTGTTTCAGAGGGTCTCAAGGTGCAGGAAAATGGAAGGAACAGGCATTTGAGGAAACAAAAGGCAAAGATAAAACAAGGCTAGCCATCGTGAAACTGTAGCTGCCCAGCAGAAGCTGACATTGAGGTTCAAAAGGCAAGCCCCATGGCACAGTGTCATTTTATGACTTCAGGACTTTAAGCTGTTCATATGTGAGAAAATGAAGTTAAGGAAATGACTTAAAAGTTAGAGAAGACAACTTTTTCAAGACGTTACTTCACTTCTGTGATATCCACAGAAAGTCTGTCAGAGCTCTTTTGTAGTGTC
Source organism: Gymnorhina tibicen (assembly GCA_013399875.1). Lineage (NCBI taxonomy): Eukaryota > Metazoa > Chordata > Aves > Passeriformes > Artamidae > Gymnorhina > Gymnorhina tibicen. The sequence goes on from VXAZ01009477.1 coordinate 5,557,579, forward strand.
TTAAAGTTTGGCAGATCCCTGAGATCTGGGGAGAACAAGTGTCTCACTGTGATAAGTGATAAACTAGCATTCAGTCTATGTTTTCACTGCAGTTGTGGGGCTTGCTCTCTACTTACTGAGTATATGGATACCTTAAAATACATAATTCAGGAAAAGAATAGGTGAGATCAATTTTAAACATTTGTGACACAGTGGAAAAAACATGAAAATCAGTTTAGTAGCTAGTTTGTATGCTCTTGTACACACTGGAGGTGTAAACAGAGCAGAAATGAGGAATAATGGGAGGAGGGAGGAGTGTTTCTTTGGAAATCTCTTCCTTAGAAAGTAGGTCAAGCAGCTTCTGTCACTGTGATGTTTTGTTTATGAGGGAAACGACAAAATGAAAATAATTTACTAGCAATGCTTGAGAACTGTCACCATCTACTCCTTGATGGAGTGCAAATAACAATAAGTGGTGTGTTGGGGTAGAAGTTAAATGAGCAGTATTAATTAGCTATCTGAGCTCTCTATTGTTTTTCCTGCTGTGAGTCTTTTCTAGACACAGCATCTGGGTCATACAAAACATGAACAAAGCAGTTGACTCTACTGTATATATATTTACTTATCTCTGGTTTATAACTACTTGCTCAAATGTGCAAGCTGTTCTGATCAACTGATTAATCTGGTGTAGAGTTGTGGTAGTCGTCTCAACTTCTTTGTACTTCACTGTGGAGATTTTATCATTTACTTTAATTTGAAAAGGAAAAGTTAAAATATATGGACTAATATCAACTGGTAAGGAGTGATTTTCAGGACTTTAAACAGAGGAAAAATTGGCAGTGTATCAAACAATCTATAAATTCTTTGAATTTAGATCAAGTGGAATGTGTTGATGTTTTTGAATTATGCTGCAATTCAGCTTTTCCTTTAGTAAAAGTCTGTAAATACGTTCCTTATAATTTTTTTTCAAACAATGTCTAATCTGATCTGGGTTAATGATCTTTTAAAATCAGGTCAGGAGAACAGTTACTAACCTTAGTAAGGTGTTTTGGACTGTCTTGGTCAGTTGAAAATCAGTTTGGAAACCTTTATTTGTAGAAATGAACTCTTCTCATATTGCTTCCAGAAGGAATTACAGCAATGTGTAGTGGAAGGTATGATACAACAGCTAGCATTCGCTTGTGTCCACACGTGATGAAATCTCTTCCTGTCTCAGCACTAGCAAAACGAAAGCAGTTGGTTTCGTCAGCTGTGATACTGACATGGTTAGTTTTCTTTCCTTAGCCCACCATCTCCTTTCTTCTCATCAGAGGTTGGGGCCAGCTCTCTGCTGGTGTGCCTGCCCAAAATCTGATCCCACACTGCAGTGGTGGCTACTCAGCAGCTGTGTCACATAGCAGGACGGAAAGCCAGTCCTGAGCTGTGCCGCGCCGGTGTAGCTTGGTGCAGTGCTACAACAAAAGCATTTAAGTGGTGCCTAGAAGGCTTGATTTGTAGCCTGACTTTCTGCATGGGAGCCTGGGCTGTATCTCCCAGGCCCTGGCAGGTGCAGTGCAGAGGGGATGCTGTCCAGACTTAGCACTGCTCTCCAGCGCAGCTCCTGTCCCCCTGTTTGCCAGTAAGGCCACACTGCTTGTGTCCCTCACTCCTGAGCTCATGCGGCAGTAACAGCATTTTTTGTGAGTCTGATTGGGCTTGGGTTTGTTTCCTGTTTGTAGTCAGTGATTTGACAAAATAAAGGTTAAATTGATGACCAAATGAGGTTTACAGTAGGCTTCAATCTGAATGGAAATTCACCCTTTTTTTTTTCTTATTTTAATGGACCTCTTCAGTATTTGCTTAGTTCTGACTTGATCAAATCTTTGCTTTATCTTTGCTTCTGCTTTTATACAGAAAGAGATATCAGTCTGAGTTTTTTCCCTTACTTATTTATGAATCTAAACTGGTTATTGCTTAATTTGTTTCTACTAGTCATTTTTGAGACTATTTTGGGTTTTATTGAGGTGCTGATTTAGGGTGGGTTTGTTGGGTTTTTTGGTTTGTTTTTTTTTCATTAATGAAGACCAACAGTCATTAAATGAAGGAGTAGTTTTATAAATGATGTATAAATGTAGCTTAGGAGTAAGAAGAGAAGCTCTTCATCATTAGTGCAATTGATCTATGCAGCAACCTCTGAAATAGAAATAATGAATTTATTAAATGAGCCATATGACCCTTTGTTGTTAAGCACCTCAGTATCTGAAGCTCACCTTGCTAGATCTGTATATGTACCATCAGTGGTTCACAGGTGGCTTTTAGGAGTGTACCTGCTTCAGTAATTTATCAGAGACCAGTGGGACATGATGGCATAGCGATGTAACAGAACTGATTCATTGTCAGCCAAGTCAAATCATGTCAGAAGAACAGCATTATTTATCCATATGGGATCCCCCTTAAAATAAGAAAATATAGAATTTCCCAGCTGCAGCTCTTTTACAGAGCAGCCTCTGGCATCTGGAAAAGCAGAATGGATAGTGTGGTGTCTCAAACTGAGTCTTTTTCTACAGGCTGTCAGGACTTAGTAATCTAATCTGTTGTGTTGATGAGAACTGATAGAGTTAAGCACTACAAGGTAAGGCAAGAAAAAAGTTATAAACAGAAGTCTTGCAGCACTGGGCAAGTCTATTGAAATCATTCTTCTGAACAGTGTGCATCACAGCTGCCACAGTGACAGAAATGGCTGGCAATGTTTCAGCACCTGAAAGGCATTTTAAGTGTCTTGGCACCAAAAAAACCAAACTAAAACAAAAACCCCCTGATATAGATGTTAACAAGCAATATGTTAAAATGTTAAATATGTTAAACTTTCTTTTCTTACAGATTTGAAGTATTTTGCATCTGACAACAACCTTCACTGAAGGGTTGTTAAATATTGGAACAGGCTGCCCAGGGAAGTGGTGGAGTCACCAGTCCTGGAGGTATTTAAAAGAAATGTAGATATGGCACTTAGGGACCACAGAGGTCTTTTCCAAACTAAGCAGTTCCTTAGAATCAGGGATGGTGGGTCTGTGTCCCCAGGCCCAGGTAGCTGAGAGACATCCTGTGTCCCAAGGGCTGGCATGAACTGTTACCTGTGGAGCCTGCTTCTCAAAATCCTGTCCCAGCTTTCCCTTTCAGCTGCAAGAGGTCTGTACAACCTGTGGCTCAGATGCATGTTGTTTGAACCTTTCATTAGGAAACCCAAAGCCTTCAACAAAGTTTCTCAATCACTGTTTCCTTTCAAACCTGGTAAAAAAGTGAGGATTTCATTGGGGGAAGAGGTGGGAATATTGTATATACCAGCAGTTACTGAAAATTTAAAGATTTTGTAATTAGACTTTTCCTTTCTTTTTAAAATTTATTTTTAATACTATGGTGTTAAGGAAACTAAGGTGCTCTCAGGTGCAGGGGTGGAAGCGTTACACTTTTATGTGCTGCAAAATAAAGAACAGAATGTTGTTGATCTCTTAGCTTAAAATTTCTGTTCTCTGGTTTTAAAATGTCATTGATACAACAATTTGCTAAGATGTGCTAGCACTGCTTTACAGAGCTGTGACATTTTGCATTATAAAATACTGCTTGAAGCAGAGGGTTATTTATTATCTCATCCCTCTAAGCTGATAAACAGTGCAGAGGTTGTCAGTCAAGGTGCAGATTACAATATGTAACAACAATTATTTAAATTGTTTCTGATGTGTTTGAGCAAGAGATATAAAATATGCTGACATTAATTTGTGATCTCAAAATTAAAAGCAGATTTGTTTTCAAATAAAATTGATGCATTATGTAACATTCACATTTCAGAAAATATCATACTGGCGTACAATAATAAGTTGGTGGGTTTTTTTTAGCTGAAAGATAAGTAAAGATTTAGGTACACGGGTAAAAGTGGTCTTGATGTCTTTTTTTTTTTAATCCTATCCTCAAAGCACTGAGTCTACAGAAGTTTTCTGTAGTCTGTAAATTCAACTTTTTTTTTTTCTGCAACTTGACACTGTAATTTTAAGACTGAAATGTTAGTAGCATTTTCAGGAAATAATTCATGCAGTTCTATTGCTTATGTCAGTGGTGAGAAGGAAAGAAATTTGCCAGACCTGGGTAGTTGTTAAAAGGTGGTGTAAGCTTTAACAATTTTGTAAAGGGCACACACATCCTTCATGGCTCAGAACCCTGCAAGCTGGACAAGAATTGAGGTTTCAGTTTCTGTCCTTCTTTTTGGTTTTGGTGGCAGTGAATGATATTGCTGAACTTTGAATGTTCGCAGTATTTTCTGCAAAACAATTTTCTCGTGCTTGTAGGATTTGGGAGCATACCTGAGCCATGAGTGGGGCTGAGAGACCTCTCTGACCCTATTAATGTGTTGTACAACATCTTGTCTACCAGGATAGATTTGCCCGATTCAGGAAAATAATCGTGTTATTTTTAAATAGCTTTGCTCATTTTAAATATGGCTTCACATTTGCAAGGCATAATCTGGCCCTTTCCATACTGTGACTTTCTCTCTGAATTTCAGCAGAACTGCTCATGTGTTTAAAATAAAACATGTGCCTAAGTGCTCTGGTGGCCAGGGGCCAGAGAACTCCACATGCAAAGCCCTAAATGCATGGTGCTTTAATGTATAGTCTTCTCTAGCCCAGGAAAAATCAGGATTAACTCCATAACAAGTGTCACAGAAGTGTGAGGAAAATATCTTGCTACATGGAGGGTAGCTCGGGCTCCTAGCACATACAAGCAACAGAAGCAATGTCAATGCTTTTTCAAGTTGTATTCAAAAGAGGTGCTTTTTGTGGCTAATGAATTGGTCAGTTAATTTTCTCATCACCATATTTGAGCGTGTTCCTGCCGCTGAACAGTCTCTTATTTTTTCACACATTGTTGAAGATGGCGTTAATTTAGCCTTCTTTCCTGTTATAAAGCTTTAAATGCCTTCACATTAATGTCTAATAAATGTAATTTGTGGTTTAATCTGTGCATTATTGCTGCTGAAGGAGCAGAGGGAGGCAGGTGGGAAATCTCCATTCTCTGTCTTCTCTTCCCATTTGCACCAGAAACATTCCAGGATGCTTATCAGTGAAGCAGTTTGTGTGGGTTTTTTCCCATGGCAATAGTGACATTAAGTGGGAAATACTTCAAACGTGCGTTTTGGCAAGTCTTCTTTGGTAACTAAGTCTTCAATATTTAATTTCATGCATATTCTGGTTTTCTATCAATATCTGTGAGGGAGCTTTTCCTGTTTGGGGGATGGTTGAAAGATAACCTTTTAAATTATTATTAATAGCTTTCACTAGAATAAAATCTGTGTTATTTTGCTTTGGATAAGATACTGAGAAACAGAAGGGTGATGTTAAGTAGAGTGTAGTTAATTTTTTTTTTATTGATCACTGAACTCTCGGTGTCTGATTCTGTTGCTTAGTTTTCCAGTCTAGTCTTGGTCAGCTTTCATTTTTCTTCTTTTCAGTCAGCTATTTTTACATAAATTGTTACACAGCATACTGAAGAGGCTCTTTTGAACTGTTGCTTTCCAGAGGATATGTCTTTCCTCACACTGGCATGTTGAAACAGGGGTTTCAGCAATCCAACTGGGCTGAACAGTTTAGCCCCAGTGCTCAGGAATCTCCAGGGGCCCATTTAAAATGCTACACAAGCAAGATTCAGGAATTGTGTTTACTGTCAGTAAAGCATGGGAAAGGAGCAAGTGGCTTTCTAGTCTCCTGGGGGGACTCTTCTGGCTTGTTGACAGAAGATGAAATTATGGGCATAGGACAAAAATAAAATGGAGTGTATGGAACTAGTAAAGCTTAAAAATATGAAAGCCAAAAATTTACAAAAAAAGGGCTGGTAGTGGGGCACGCTTGGGGCTGAATGCAGCATGGAAGACGGCCACAGCTGAATTTCTATAGAGTTTGGTGGATTTTCTCAGAAAAACACAACAAAAACCCACCAACCAGAAATATTGCAGTCTCAACTGTGGTGATGAAGAGTTATAAATAATACTAAAAATGACACTAGCAATTCAGAGTGATTTGTAAAGGGTTCTCTGTAAAGGATGTGCAGCTGGTTTTTGTTCTATGTAGGGGACTAGTTCCCCCCACCTCAACAATTACTCTTCAGTCCTCAACTGAATTTCCATACAGTCAAACATTTCAGTTTCCTAAACTTCTGTTGGCTGCTGTGGCTGATTGTCCTGCTGCCTTCCAGCTAGTGTCAAGTGGCTTAACATGTCTTTATTCCCCCACCTATTGGTTATTTCCAAGCAACTTTAATTGTGTGTTTATAGTCAAAACATATGCTGGCATCTGCTAAGTGCAGAGTGCTTATGGTGAATGAAAATAAACAGAGCATACAGTTGCTTCTTCAGATATTGTAGGTGGCAAAATAACAACTGTTAAGGCAGGTTTTGTGTGGTTTTTTGTGCTCTCTGCAACATTTTGTACTTTCCAAACATGCCTATTTCTCCACAGTAATTCTGAAGCCTATTGATTGCCTTTGTCTTCCCCTGCTCCCTTTTTCAGCAGAGATCAAATCCCTTCTTTCTGTAATTTTTTTACTTATTATTTGTATTTTCACTGAAATAATGGGGAAAAAGTAATGTATGTGAACTCCAGGGATCTTGTGACAAGATTTTTATCCAAGTGCAGATAAAAATATAGGAGGAAGAAAAGTTGTCAAAATGAAAAACAGGAGAAAGCTTCAAAAAGGTTTTTATTAAATGTTAAGCTGTTTTATGGATATATGTGACTCATGCTTGCCAAAGTCTATAGGTTAGGAGGTAAGAAGGAAACACATTCCTGTGTCTAGGGAGTTCTTCCTGTATGTTGTTCAAGTAGTCCTTTGCAGATATTATTTTCAGCATGAATAGAAGTTGACACAGAGGTATGTAGAAAGCAGTAAGAGCTAATATTGTTATGCTCAGACCTTTGCACTTCTCAGGGGCGAAAAAAAAGGAAGTGAAGGCAGCTTTATGGTGGAAAGGACTTCTGGAGGTCCTTCAGTCCACTGCTCCAGTCAGGGTTAACTTCATAGTTTGACTGGGCCGTCTCAAGTCCCAGCGCCACTCAGGTTTTGAAAACATCCAAGGGCGGGGCCTCTCACTCTCCTCGGCTTCTGGCATTGCCTCTGCTCAGCCTTCTGGTCCCAGCGTGGTGTTGCATCTCCTGGAGGAAGACAGACAAGTCAGCTTCTAACTGTGTAGGACCATATGAAACCTGTGAGATGGAGAGAAAGGACAGTACACCTCAGAGCTGACAGAAAAAAATGTTACTTTAAGATTTGAAAGCAAAATAGTAGGTGAAATAAGCAGGTTTATTCCAACAGCATGAGCTGTTTGCTTTCATTAAAATTTGGAACGAGTGCACTGATACCTTACTAGAAAGCAATGCTGGCATCTTTCAAACGGGAAAAAAAGTTTCATCTTCTATAATTATGATGAAGATTAAGAGCTTTCTAACCAGCAAAATCTTAGTAGAATACCATAAACTGTGATAAGGGCTGTTTTTCAGGGGTACAATAAAATATGCCTGTTTAGAGCATAACTAAATCTTCACTAGTTGCATGTCTCTGCTAAGTGGGTTATCACTGCTGCTAGTCAAAAATTGCTCTCTTTCACAAGCCTTTGTAACTTGCTGTAGTACGGTGGTTCTAAAATATATTTATTTCTCACTCAAACACCCTCAAACACCCTACCCTACAAGATATTTTAGTATACATAGTACTGCAGTAGTGGGTTTACATAATATAAGAAAATAATAAGCTTTTTAATGGTTTATTGGTATTTATTATTTGAACAGTCAATATTCATTACCATTAAAGAATATATTATTTAGAAAGAGTAAGGTGATGCTTGTGATGTAAGTAATCCTACAAAAGAATGATTAGGAGCATTGCCAGTTGCCTTCTTTTTATGGAGCATAATGATACGTTTCAAATGCATTTTTGCTGAGCTCCCTCTGAAGAAGCTCAGCATCCACAGTATAATGATGTCAGAAAGCAGTTTGTGTTTCCACTTGATTAGCTCATTTCAATTTTATCTCTTTTCTGAATTTGCTGTAAAATCCTGCTAAATCCTTCCATAGTTCTGTATATGCCCCAACCCATTCTGTCAAATCACAGGGATGATGCTTAGGAAAGCATCTTGCTGAATCATCTGGAGCATCTCTGGGGTTTTTCTGGCTATAGCATGGAAGCATGCTGAGCCCAAGGAGGGGGCTGATGACAAGGAAAGGCCTGTTCCTTGGAGGGAAGGGGGCTACTTGATATCCCTCCTTGCTGGTCACTGGGCAAAGCCTCTAGTTGTATAGGAGGAGATTATGATACTTGTGTGGCCACCTAAGTGCATGCTCATAGCCATGGTCCCCTTTTGCCTGTCCTGGAAAGATTGCTCCGAGACTGCTTGTGACTCCTGGTGCTCTGGGAAGGGAATTTGGTTTCCTCTTTTCAGTGAATTGCACAATGAACTTTCTCCTGCACTTAGAACAATTTATTCTGAAAGGGTACGAGCAAGGGTTTCTCTGATAGCCACCCATCCATCAGCACTAGAGGAAAGCAGTCGTAGTAGCCTGACTTTGCAGTGGAAGTTGCAGAAATCTGTAAAGGGGCCTCATCATCGTTGCTTTGTATCAGAACACTTCAGTCGCTTACAGTCATTGCATGTCCTGCAATGGCTATAAGCCTGTTGCTTTTTCCTTACGGTAATTCTGGGTGATCTGTTCCCCTCCAGAGGGAGAAGAGGTATGGGTATGTGACAGAAAAGAAAAATGTAACCTCTGTCCCAGTCTCCCAGTCTTTATTATAAATAAATAAATTTACCCTTTATAATATTGTTCCAGCAGCACAAAAGGGACAGATAACATTAAGTAGTGGTATTCAAAATTTCCTGTGTTTTCTGCAGGCTTCTGTGTTTTTATATCTTTGATTGTTACTTCTCTCTGAAAATAACATGCATAAATGTTTTCTAACAATGTATCAGCAGCTTATTCTAATTTCTGAATTCTTGGGGTGTGTCCTCTACCAAGTGTTTGGGGGGGAAGAAGTAGTTTTAATCATCTGTGTAATATTTCTCATAATATATCACTTCTAAGAGAGGCAAAATCTCCATTACAGAGATAGCTCTAATACCAGGTAGAGTTTAATAACATCTAGAATGAAACTCTCTTATCCTTTGATAAGTTACTTGTAAATGTTCTGTATCCTAATTTGTCATTTTCTGCTGCAGAAGAATAAGTATTGATGAAGTGGTGAATCCTTATAAAGCCTTTTCATGGCATGCTATCTTTAATGAGAATCTTGCAGTCTGCAGCTGGGATCAGGATAATAAATTGTCTGTGACTAAGCATTATGGAAACTTCAGATTTGCTTAAGATCTTTGAATTCAAAGCTTTTAACTCTGTGTGTGTGATTGTTACCTTAGTTGATTATAGACATGTGTGCACATTCACATTCCACAGAGCTGAGTTCATACATCACGCTTAAATTAGGTACTGAGCAGAACTTGGGCATCCAGGACAAAAATGTCCAAACTCCTTGGTGAAGGATAGCTGAGAAATGGAGAGCTGAGACAGTCCAAGTCTGCAAAGAGGCATGGCAGAACTCCAGCCTCCTGCCTGAACTTTCCATTTGTGACAAGCAATGAAGGAAGTTGCTCAGGCCTCTTACAGCTCAGAGTGTTACAGCAGAGAGGCTGTGTAAGAAACACTGGGAATCCGGGCACTAATTACAGGAACACTTCTGCAGTCTCTTCTGGGAAAACAAGTGGAGGGGGAGAGGTGCCATTATGCTTAGGTACAAGTGAAAAGGAGAGGGGAGGATGGAATGTTCAGTTTGTTGAAATTCCTACACATGAAAAGTTCCTGTCCTTGCAAACTGATTTGGATAGAAAAAAACACTCTATAATAATTCTCAAAAGAAAAGTTGGAGAAACTAAATAGACCCTATCTATATAAAGCAAGAGAAAAACTATCAGGGAGATGCAAAATTACCATGCCAGGACAGAGAGGAAATCTCAATACAAACTCTGTCTTAAAATCCACTCTGAGACACATTGAGCCAGCCATGGTTTGCTGCCCATCCATGGGTCCCTTCACCTCCTGAGGCTCTGCAGCCGCCTCCTTCAGGAAACCCCACACTAGCCCAGGCTGCCTGCTGCCTCTTTTCCCCGAAGCCCTGGGGATACCCTCACTCAGCAGCTCAGCACAGCTGCTCGGTGTGATGTGCTGAAGGTATCCAGGAGAGGTCAAGGGAGCTACAACCAATAAAGGGAGCCCTGGAGCCTGCTCTTCACATCCTCACAGCAGAAAACAATAGTTTCTTGCCTCTCCTACCTCTGAAGACTTGATCTGGTGGGTACAAATGGTCCTCTCTCTCATCCTTTTCCTGTTCCTCACCTCTGCTCCAGTCCTTTTCATCAGTCAAAATCTTGCAACCATGCACTTAAAAAGCAAAAATTTGTAATTTGACTCCTGTTCAGTCTCCCTGCTCCATATCTTTTAGATTATATTAGAAAGCAAATAGTCTTTTCCATGCCAGATTTTCCTTTCCTTTTTTTTGTGTGTGTATATATGTGTAACTTAGCTTCCAAGCCTAGCTGTGATCTTTAGCAGGCGCTCTCTGGAATCCCAGAGATGAAAAGCCTATGCCAGGCAGCCAAGCACCATATCTGTCTTTCAGAAACAACTTGCCTTGAAAAGGGGCAGTGGCTTTTCTACTGTAGCCTGTGTATCAACTGTTACACCCCTTCCTCCTCGAGGCCTTTGCCTTTGGTGTCATTGAGATCATTAATTGATTTCTGGTGTCTATTTGATTAATCCATGAACTTTGTCACTATTGCAGTGACATCCAAGCTGACTTTCAGCTGGATGCTGTCCCTGACTTTCATTTTTCTCTCCATATAGTTGTAGAGCTGTGCCAGACAGCTCGGATATTTTTATTGTCACGTAAGTACAGAGGGGAATATCCTGGTAGGATAGATCTAGAACAATCTTCGTGACGATTTATTCAGACATCCAGAAACATTGGTCCCAGATCTTTTTTTAAATAATTTTTTTGACTTAGTTCTTAAAATAAAAAAAAGGCAATTAATTTAAAACATTGGCTATTGTGGATTTTAAAAATTGCTTTCTAGGCAGTTAAGCACTAGACTTTGTGCTGACTTTGTTTTCCATCATAACAGTATTTTACTGGGTGTATTGGGGTGTCACTAACTACATATGCAATCAAGTTTGTTAGTGTAACAAGCTTTGACATTAGTACACAAAAGATAATTGGTAAGGTTTGCCCTTACGATTACTCAACTGTAATTATAAATGTGTAATACAGTGCATGTAATAGCAAGGAACCCCATTCAGCAGCTCAGGAGGTACTTTCTGACCCTACAAAATTAATGACTGAAACTCAATAATATTTTGTGCCTTGCACTGATAATATGCAGTAGGATTCTTTTCACAAAAAGAAAAATGTGTTGATTTGTTGTGTGGCAAAGCGAATCACAGAAGTATCTAAGAATGCTCATCTTTACTCCTGAGGTTTCTCCCCAGCCTCCTAGGTGTGGATGTCATAAGAAATAATTCACCAAAACTTTCTCTTTAGGCAATGACAATGAATTACAGCATTGTACTGTTCAAAGTATTACATCTCTGATCCTGAAATGAGTGTACAGATGAGTCAGTAAAATGCTGGATCATATTAATAATTTATCATAGGGATAATTATACAGGAAGTAAAAGGGACAGAGAGGGCCATAATCTACTTGCATAGTTTCTGAACATTAAGAGATGTATTACATGTCTGATGTGGGTTCTTAATGCGGCTTAGAAACATTGATCTGCAACTGTGCAGAACACCTTGGAGAACTATTATCACAGCCCATAAAATACCGAGAGACTGGTTACTTATTAAAGGTCTGAGCATCAGAGAGAAATAGTGCAGCCTTAAAAGTTTTAGTTGGGCTGAACAGTGAAGTTTTAATTAAAAAAACCTAATAATTGTTAAAGTCATTTAATGTTAGCAATCAGCCTTGTCAATAGCTTGTGTACTTTTTCACCAGTACCTTTCTTATTCCCAAAAATCACTTTTGGAGGATCAGAATAATGAGCACAGAATAATATTCTTTTTTCTAGCAAGGTGGGACAGGCTTTCTGGTAGCTTCCTTTGATCCAGATTTCATTCTGGCGTCTTTGTGCAGACTGAAAAGCAATGTATTGCTCAATAAAAAGTCCTTAGTTCTGTATATAAAGTATCCTTGCATTTGAAGTGAGCATGAGGATCATTCATAGATTGAAGACAGCAGGGAAGGTTGAAACTATACAAATCTTCTGGCTAGAGCAGCATCCTCAGCTGATTTCAGCTGAACCAGAGATATTTTCCCCACCCCCACTAGAAAATATTTTAGACTCCCTTTACACCCTGTTGTTACTAATTTTGATTTTTAAACTTGGTGGTGGTGAATCTTAGTGTGAATACTAGTGAAGCATCATATTGTCCAACTTGTCTGGAAGCAAAGCACCTCACACGTCATGTCTGTGCTAAATGTTGTCACTGAGATGACAAGAATGTTTTGGTGGTGGTGATGTTTCTAGGGTGTTTTCTTTTTTTTTACAAGGAGAAACTGAACAAACCAACCACTTTGCCCCTTAATCTTTTTTTTTTTTTTTTAACTTAGAAGAGTAGGTTGACCAAGGCAGATGATGATATCTTGTTAATGATTTAATTTTAGATGCTTGTTCTTTTTTGAGCCTATATAGTTAAAATACTTTATCTAGGGAAATTACCAACAATACCAAAATTGAGCTTAGTGGCAAGTCCCACTGACTGAGTCTCGTCTCTCTCATTTCAGGTCAGAAAGCAGGTGGGTTAGTATCACTCATTTTTTCATTTTCATTATAGCTCTTGTTTCCCAGTGTTCTATGTCATGTTTTAAAATCAGTCACTGGAAGCAATGTGCCCTAATTTCTTCAAGCCTTGCTGAAGCCTTGAGACTGAACTTATGTTTTTCTTGCATGGAATTGAACTTGATACAACAGCAAGAGACACAGGCTCTCTAGGCACATTTTTCTTACAAGATCTCACCAGAGACCTGGTAAGGAGTTACTGGGGCAACTCTGCATCCTGCATGCAAAAGAGAGCAAGGATGCATAATTACCTTCAGCTGTTTCCCATACACACCCCTCCACCTTCCTTTTGTCTAGGCTCCCTTACCCTCTCCTGGATACTTCAGCACATCACACCAAGCAGCTGTGCTGGGCTGCTCCAGAGGCTGGTAGCTGCAGAGCATCAGGAAGTGAAGTGCTGATGGCTGGGCTGTAAATCGTGATTGTCCTATGCACCTTGGGGATGAAAGATGAATTTTAAACCAGGGTTTGTATGCAGACATTTCCTTTTTCCTGGACAGTGATTTTTCAATATCCCTTGTAATTTTCCTTACGCCATAATAGAAATTCTCTATTAGTTTGCTCAGAACTTGCTTGTGGGAATTGATGCTTATGGAATGTTGTTAAATTTGTAAAGTAGTACAAGACAAAGCTTTCTGTTACTTCCATTGCGTGCCATCACCAGTCTTTTAATAGGTAATATAAACCATTTTCATTTGAGTGTTTTTTGTTTGTTTGAGAAGGAAGTTTACTATATCTCCCTGAAGAGGTTAGGAAATTAGGGTTGTTATCTCCAAGTTTTTTTTTAAATTTTTGGTTTAAAGGATAAAAGCTTTATCTGATACAGAGATCCTTTAATGCAGATAAGCAGACTTTTGAAGTATAATAGACATTTAAACTGAGATTTGAAAAATGTTTACCATTATAAAGAGCTTCTCTGATGGAATCATGGAAATACAGGGTTGGGAGAATCCCTCCTCTTCCATAAAATATGCCTAGTCTGAGTTATTTACATGTATTTTGTAAGGAATAATAGAATTTGTCACTGTAGAGAATGTTCCCTTAGACATGTAATAAAGCAGTGTCTTTGAAGAACAGGAATCAAAGCATTTGGTTTGAAGCATTGGAGTCTTTGTGCTCAGGGACATAAATGCTGACTTATGCCTTGTTTAGGTTAGGCTGCATGGCCTCTTCTTAGCCAGTCAGTGTGATGTGTGCTGGCTAGGGAAGAATCTCTTTTCCCTTTAAAATTCCTTAAACCCAAACTTTCCTCCCAGGTGGACATCCCTTACTGTCTGTGTTCATGGCTGAGTTTTTTGTTTATACAGACATGGTTTATCCCCATTCACAGGCCTAAAAAAAGTTTCTCTTAGGCCTTGAAACATGTGATGTTTTCAAAGACCTGCTCCCTCTTAGGATCTATTTCAGAGGTCTTTGTGGGGATAGCCAGCAGCCCGCGCTCTTCTGAGCGAGAGCGGAGGCTTCTGGGCTGGCTGCTCTCTGGGCTCCCGCAAGCCACACCCTGGGTGGGGAGGTTTGGTCAGGAGGGGCTGGGGGGGGCAGAAATCCCATCGTGTGTCTCACACCCTGCTCACAGCGCTGGCTGCTCCACTGCACTGCCCCAGCTGTTGTGTGCCACACCACTGACTGGTGTATCCCTCTGGGGACAGATGTGTCCAAACCCCAGGAGACAAAGAGCATTTCTATGGATATTCCTCCCCTTCCCTTTTTTTCTTTGCTTCACACTGTGAGTATGAAGCACTTTTGATAGAATTCTGCTGGATGGAAGCCAAGCACAGGATAGACTTCTGAAGAGATGAGAGCTTTCCTAATGTGTTTGGTAGTCGGTGGTAGTTTAAGGGAGTGACAGTTCCCTTTGATGTCCTGGGCTCCAAATATTTAAGGACACAGTGTTGCAGAAAAGGAATAGAAGGCTGGTAATATACTACTTCATTCTGAAATCATAAGCTGTGTAAAGAAAACCTTGAAAGTGTAAGATTTAGGAAAGATAAATGTTCATGCCTCAGGAGAGAGATTTTAAGTTGCTGAAAAGAAGCTGAAAAATCTTAATTCTGTGGTTTGATGTTTTGATCTGCATATCATAGAATGTTTTTGGTTGGAAAGGATCTTAAAGATCCGCTAGTTCCACCCCTGGCTGTGAGCATGGACACCTTCTACAGGTTGTACAAAGCTCCATCCAGCCTGGCCTTGAACACTTCCAGGGATCCACAACTTTTCCTGGCAGCCTGTTCCAGTGCCTCATCACTCCCACAGCGAAGACTTCCTTCCTAATATCTAATCTAAACCTATTCTCTTTCTGTTTAAAGCCCTTTTTCTGTCACTCCGTGCTCTTGTAAAATGTCCCTCTCCAGCTCTCTTGCAGGCTCCCTTTAGGTACTGGAAGGCTGCTCTAAGGTCTCAATGGAGCCTTCACTTCTTCAGGCTGAACAATCCTAACTCTCTCAGCCTTTTCTCATAGGAGAGGTGTTCCAGCCCTCTGATCATCTTTGTGACTCTCCTTTGGACTTGCTCCAGCAGGTCAATGTCTTTCTTGTGTTAGGAATCCCAGAGGTGGACACAGTACTCAAGGTGAGGTCTCACAAGAGCAGAGTAGAGGGGTAGAATCCCCTCTCTTGACCTGCTGATCACTTTTCTTTTGATGCTGCCCAGGATTCAGTTGGCTTTCTGGGCTGCAAGTGCATGTTACCAGGCCGGGTTGTGCTTGTCATGCACCAATACCTCCAAGTTATTTTACCTTTTTTCCTAATTCACTAAAGGACACATGGTCTTTGGGTTTCCAGGAAGGTTTTGATTAGAAACATGTTCAACTGATTAACGGTAGTTGAAAATATTTGAAAACTAGATTTTTGCAGTGATTTCTAAAGAAGGCAAGACATTTACTGCTATGGTCCCTCTCCAACTTCCCTGTCTTTTACAATTGGTGTTTTGAATGCTGAAAAGTTAATGTCTGACAGCATTTAAAGTTTAGTTGTGTGCACTTCATAGCAACATTTTGCAATCCTTAGGAAACATTTTAGTAGTTTCGTAGTGGCTAATTTAGGAAAAACTGAGTTGAACAGAGGTGATGATTTCATCTCAGGTCTGCCTGTTTCAAGCTGTGTTGCCAGGAAAAGAAATACTATGGTTCCTGGTTTGATACCAAAACTATAGCCATTTTCACACTGTCCATTTATGTAATAGTATCGTAGCTGATTTCTCTCACTTTAGCTGCTAAGAGGAAGAACTCTAATTAAAGCATGATCTTTGAAGTAATTGATATTTTATTACTTCCTCCTTTTAAAGAAGCCTTCATTTTGTGTATGTTAAGATCATTAATACTCTTGTCATTTCAGAAAAAGTGATCTGCTCTTCACTAGAAGGGCTGAGGAAGTGCCTTAAAATATTTCAGAAGAACCAGCAGCTTTTCCAGACCTCTCAGTCTGACAGTGCTGATACGTGTGCGTTCCCAGTGAAATGCTCTTTTCAACAGTGACAGCATAAGGCATGCAAGCCACAGAAGTCCCATTAAGCTATCAAAATGAGTCTTAGTATGACTGAGATAATGTTTCTGCTGCCTTAATGAGAAAGAAAGAATTTTCATCTTAGATCACCTACCAGTAGCTCTGTAAAAGAAATACAGGGTGACAAGGCTAGCTGAGTGTTGAAGTAACCATCTTTGTCCCTACTCTGTTTAACTTAACTCTCATTTCAGTGAGGTCCTACCAGTATAATTCTGGGGTAGAGAATCTGTCCACGAGCACATTTGGTTGTTCGAGCAGTTCTCTATTCAAGCAGTTCTCTGCCTTCTCTTTTATTACAATTGTATTATAACATCTACTTGGTGATGATGCTAATTAGAGAGTTTATTGGCTCCGTTCATGGGCTCTGTGAATTTTTCTGCCATAGGAAAGGCCAAATCTTTGTAAGCACAGGTAACATATGGGCATAAGTAGGATTTCCTTGCAACCTGCCCCAGCATTTCCCACAGATCATAGAATCACATAATGCTTTGGATCTATGAAGTGAATCTTTAAAGACCACCTAGCCCAAGGCCCTGCCATGTGCGGGGTCATCTTTCAATAGATCAGATTGCTCAGAGCTCCACTGAACCTGACTGAACATTTCCAATGATGTCTGATTCAAGAGTCTCGCAGGGCGGCAGGAGCTGGAAGGATGCGCTTGCCTGATGGACTTCTTTGGGGTGGGCAGAAAAGAGAAAGGTAAATGTAAAAGGATGCACTGAAATCAAAACACCTCACTGTAGTACTACTGTTATTTCATCAGGCTACAGGCTATTCTGAGGTGCCTCCCTATTGTTTTGACTTGTAATTTGATTTGGGAGAGTGTCTGATTAAGAACTTTGTACTGATCCAGGAGCTGCCTTCATTCATCGTAATGGTACCCACGAGATGTAGCTGAGTCACCAACCTGGGTTATTTTTTCTAACGTACATCTGTATTTTATTTAATTATAAAGTCCAGATCCTCCTGCTTTCTGTCACAGGCTTTTTATCTTACTCTGGTCATGTCAAAATCAATTTGTAATTCTGTGGTGTACACATGAAATTAGTTTTAATTTGCTATGTGTTTCCAAGGGTGACTGACATTTAATATTTTGTTCTGAGGGTCTCATTAGCACTGTGTACCCATAATCTATTCTATGGCTGTAATGACAGAGGGTAAGTGAGCTACTTAGCAGCATCCATCTGTCCCCATAGTGAATGGCCAGAGGGAAATACAGGGGGAAAATAAATGGATAATTATCAGCATCTCTGTATTTTGCAGCTTAGAAAAGTCAAATGTAGTACTATGAGTCTGCTGTGAGCTTCAAGGATTTTGGCCCTCCATGACCCAGAAGATGCTTCTTAGTAGTAATTTGTACATGCCAAGGGAAGGGCTACCACCTTCATTATGTGTATTTATATTTCACTGTACAGGGGTAATGCCACTAGTGACTTAGCACATTGTGTTAAATTGTGAGAGTATTCACTTTGCTAAAACATATCAGATCGGACTATATACTTATTATTTTTCAGTGCTTCTTACTAATTTCTTATTAATAAGATGTAGTGAGTAAATTGCTTTATATTTTTACTGTCTGAAAATTACTTCATTGAGGTGTTCTGAAAGTCTGTGCTTCTCAGTGTAGTGACTAATATTGTCTGGTGATTTTTCCCTGGAAGGAAATCATCTTATATTTTTATTAAAAATAGAGTATTTTGATTTCTTTTATCTGGAAAATTAATATCTGTTCACTAGAAGAACAGTGATTTCTATTAAATGCAAGGATACAGTTGATGAGAAAAAGCCTTTCATTGTATCAGCATAAACATTTGCTTTAAAACACATTGGGATTGTTTTCAATAATGGATCTTTCAACTGCGCAGTAGTCGGTACAATCAGCATAAATATGGAGAAAGAAACATGTCGTGGAAAAGGAGCAAAGAAAAATGCAATTAAATGATTATGAGATAATAGAAACCTGTGTGAAAGTAGGTAAAGAGAATGATGACTTATTTATAAAGGAAAGTATTTCAAACGTCATTATCCTGGAGAATTCTTGAAGTTAATTATTTCAGGATATTCACTTTTATCACATTTTGTCATAATTCACATGAATTTTCTTGGTGATTTTGGTTTTGTGTGTTTCTTTAGAGAAAAAACAAATAAACATCATGCAGGGTTTCTTTCCTCTGACCTTTCATTAGATTCCTTTTAAAAATCTGTTTTGCTTTTTATATTGTTCCCCACGTCTGTCTGATAAAATTCCCATACTCACTGATTATTGCTGAGGTGCCTATCATGGTGATGCAAGAGCAGGACAGATGGTAAGGGCAGAAGAAAGAGCAGATTGTACTGTTCGATTGCACAGTTATTTATGCCAGGGCAAAGGACAAGCAGAATTGCTTTACCAGAACAACGGCTCTTATCTAGACATTTCACAGTGCTTTTGAAGTTGCATCTGCTGCTTGTAGTGAGTGTTGTCACAAAGCCTTTGGGCTTTCATCAGTCCATGTGACCTGCGGTAGTACATTTTCTCATTTGCAGAAATGCTGCTCTGCACTGCAGAGGGGTTGCCTCAGTTTTCCTTATGTTTGATCCTGCTATGGCTTCTTGCTTTTGTCATGAGCATTTCCACATCCTTTTTACAGAGAACTTTTAAGGTGATTTTTTTTTCTTTTTTACACTGAATTCATGTAGAGCTTGAACTTAAAGAAATTGTAAAATTGTATTAGAATTTATATTTAGATATATGTATTTGCTTACATATTCTATAGAAAATATATTTGGATGTGTAGTAAATAACTAGTAATTGTTGCAGGCACTATTTACCCCCAAATCTTTTTATAATAGTATGTTAATTACCAAGTGGTAGCCATTACTTGTATCCATATAAATCTTAAAACAAACAAACCCAAAAAACCTACCCATATTTTCATCTGAAAATTTTTAGCAAACACTAGAAACTGCAAGAATTTGCCATAAATACATGCATCTCACTATTAACTTTCTCCAATATGCTTTTAATTTTTACTTACTTTGTGTAGATATTAGTTTTACCTTATATATAAATAGAAGGTTTATATTTTACAATATGGATATATATTATAGCTTTATACTTTTAATAAATATGATTTATATTGTTATACATATATAATTTATAATCTTTCTATTAAGAAGTGACTTTTTGATAGGAGATTATTAAAAAGAGGGTGAAAGAAAAATTAAAAGTATGTGCCTTGCATGTGGCTTCAGGTTGCCCGTAAAAGAAAAATAAGGACTTAGGTCTCTTATCTTAGAGGATAAGCTAGGCTTTTCGACCCATCTGATTTGCTAATCAGTCCCACTGAACTCCTCTCATGCCCCATATAAGAAAATTGTATGGAGCTAGAAGGTTCAGTGTTGTGTTAGAATCGTCTTTCTATATGAGGAATCACATCCCTGTTTATCATGAAGATGGTTTGATTGCATATGGGAATTGGCCATCTTTATATGCAGCTACCTCCCATTGATCTTAATGGCGTATGAAAATAGAAAAGAAAAAAAGTAAAAATATATTCTTGACATTCAAAAGTTAAAATTTTCCTTTCCTTATTTATCTGTAGTAATTTTATTAGAATGTATCGTCTCTCGAAGACTAGAAATGCCAATGTTGATATCAGCTTATTTTCCTTTTAGTGTCTGTAATGGCTCTTCTAAATTATTCTCCCAAATGTCCTAATCATTTGGAAAAACATGTGAAGGGATGAGAGGAAAGAATGGAAGGGTTTAACTTCAAAGTTTTCTTTTCAAGCAGATGAGTGAAATGTGGTGGGCAGTATTACAGTAACTGGACTTCCTGGCCTGAAGCACGGCTGCTGACTGCATTTTGGCCTATCACAGCAATTACATCACTTCAGAGTGCTGTTAAGCTTGTCAAACTTGTCTACACAATTTAAGCAGAAGACAAGAAGGACAGGAGAGAAGAATATGGGAATGGGGACTAATTGCTGCATGAAAAGAAAAAAAAGAGCAGAGATTTAAGACTCTTTAAACGTATGTTTAACATATTCAACCTCTTTATCTGTACTGAACATGTTAAGCATTGGCATCCCAACAGGGCTGTTGGGCTGTTTTAGAGCCACTTTCTTTGGACTCCAGAGACAATTTGTTTGCTCTTACAAATTCAGTGGATCTTGCCACTTGGAAAATGGGTAGTGCTGGTGGATATAAGTCTGCAATGTGTGCTTGCATCCCAGAGAGCCAGCCGTATCCTGGGCTGCGTCAAAAGGAGTATGGCTAGGATGTAAAGAGAGGTAATCCTCCCCCTCTACTCCACTGTGCTGAGACCCCACCTGGAGTGCTGTGTCCAGCTCTGGGGCCCCCAGCACAGGAAGGACATCATCCCGTTGGAGTGAGTCCAGAGGAGGACCACTAAATTGAGCAGAGAGGTGGACCCCTCTCCTATGAGGAAAGGCTGAGAGAATTGGGATTGTTCAGCCTGGAAGAGAGGAGGCTTTGGGGTGTCCTAAATGAAATTTTCCAGTACGTGGGGGAAGCCTACAAGAAAGCTGGAGAGAGACTTTTAACAAGGGGATGGAATGACAGTACAAAGGGAAATGTCTTCAGACTGAAAGAGGGTAGGTTTAGATAAGGTGTAGGACAGAAACTCTTTGCTGTAAGGATGGTGAGGCATTGGAACAGGTTGCCCAAAAAAGCTGTGGATTCATCATCCTTGGAAGTGCTCAGGGCCAGGTTGGATGGATCTCTGACTGGCCTGGTCACATGGAAGGTGTCCCTCCCTAAGTGCATGACCATTTTTTGATCAAAGAATGCACACCACTAAAAGAAAGACATGAAGATCCTGGATTTTTTAGCTTAAAATATTTTCTTCACATTTGATTCCAAGTTTTAGAAAGAAGTAAAAAAGACTTAGAATGTAAATTGCTGTCTTGCCAAAAAGGAAATCCTGTTTCAGTTGCACTGTTGAAGTGGGTATTGGTCTTTTCTCGTTATTCCTCGAGTAGGTTTCAGTGGGCATTTATACAAATGTAAACTATATATTTATACAAATAGAAACTATATTCTTATAGTCTCGTAACAGCAAGATTTTTGACTGCGGTTCAGCAGAGTTAAAAACAAATATTAAATGTCACACAGTCTATTATAGTAACTGTCTAAAGTGACTATACATACAGATACCTTGTTTACATTTTCATACAGAAGAATAATTGTAGCAGCAAGGTGGTTGACAGAAACGAACTGTGGCCTTTCAGTGGCTGTTGAACTACTGAGAGTTTTAGTTTAGTTCAATAGTGCACCTTCGGAGCAAATCTCCTCATCTACAGTTTTCTTGATGTTGCAAAGCCATCTCTTTCCGTGCAATGTAGACATATGTGGTGAAACTAAACTGCAAAAAAAGTGCAGTTCAGAAGACAAAATTGTACGTACTTTGTAGATTCTGTATATTTCATGTGTTTTAATTTGCTGTAACCTCTTTCTCAAAAGGTTTCACTTGTGACTTTGAATCTTTCCACTGAGTGATGAAGCAGAAAACACTTGAATCTGCATTCTTTAATTTTGGCCTGAAATAAATCCAATGTCATATGCAGCACATTTGCAGTGTTTCTAGGTGGTTATCAACATATGAAGTAAAGATTAAAAACCAAAACAGACAAGAGAAAAATCTGAACCCGGCAAGCATTAGTATTAATCTAGGCTTATTTTCCTTTGGTTTGTGAGGGTTTTTTTAATAAGGCTCCACAATATTTTCTTTTATGCCAGTGTAGCAGAAAGGAGAATTAGCTTTTTTTCTGTCTCTAACCCTTCTAGTCTTCCATGAATGACTTCAAAATTGATTTTGATATGAAAATTTTTCTTATTTAATTTTTTTGATTGATTAATTAATTTCATGTTAATATTAAGAATGTCCCATTATGAAGCCTTTCACTTTGGAAATACTCTGAAAATATAAAAAAAAATTGTGAGATTCTCAGTCTTTATTTCTGGGGCTTAAATGTAGTGTTTTCTGGAAACCAACAAAAAATTATGAGACAATTTGAAATCTTAAATGATCTGTTTTTCTCTTTATTCACTGTCATTAGCTTGAAGTTATAGATTTATTTAATCTGAAAACGAATTATGGGAGCAATTGTTTCAAGCCTTGTTGCAAGAGAAATAAAAATTGTAATCAGTCTTGAAGCATCTATATCTACTTGGAAACAAAAGAACCCTCTTAGATAAGTTTTGATACATGCAGGATTAAAGGCTATAAAGCCTCTGAGTGGTTTTGCTATACTATATGTAGGACTAGAAATATTTATTGCCATGTTTTGTGGCCTGTTTATCAGCATTTCCTAAGGATGCATTATTGAGATACAACTCCGCACTGGGCTTATTTTGATGCTTCAAATTTAAAATGCAAAAAGGTAAATCCTGCAATGTTTAAACATATTAAATTTAAATAAAATTACTTGACAAGGCAGATAAAATTCAGCAAATCACTTACTCCTGTGATTGGGCTATGATTTGGCTTTATTTGGAAAAAAATGCTATGTATTTAGGAAAGAAAGAAAGCAAAATACTTGAAGTATATATGTAGAAGCTGTGGCAACATCTTTATTTTTTCTCTTTTCTGATGAGAAGGTTACTGAGTAAGTAGGAGAGTGCATATGGAATATAAACTCGGGGATTTTTACTTTTCAAAAATTTAGTTTTCAAAAATTTAGTTGGAATAATGTGTATCTTGCTCTGAGGACTGTCTGGTACACACATCTGTGTTAAACATTGTCTCAGGGTTACCTTATCTACATTAGTTACCAAAGATAAAATTCTCTGTCAGATATTTTGCAGAATAACTCTAAGCAGAGACAGAGAGAATATATGTGCTTCTGCTTATCAATTCTGACCTTTCTGAAATTTTAAGTCTGATGTAATTTCAGAAAAAGCATTTATATGAACTAATTAGGTGACATTTATATGAACTAAAGGTGACATTTAGACATGACATGATAAATGATGATATTTCCAAAACCTCCTTAATTTATGTTGCAAACCTGTTAGTTAGTTTTCATTTGTGTTTCTATAGGCAGTGTGAGAAGATCCTGAAATAGGTTCCAGTTTGTGTTAGGTTGATATATATATTTATTCAGTGGGCTTCTGCAGAATTTATGTTGGTCTGACATTAGCCAGAGCAAATTTGAGTCTCAAAAAGATCCCAGGCAGGACTCCAGACTCTTCCCTTTGAACTCTTGAGATGTAAACTTACTGACTTCCCTGATGTTCATACAAATTTATATTCCACTTTTTTTGCCTTCTGAGTGAAGATATTTTTTAATATGTAAGAGTGTATGTCATATCTAGCTGTTAGATGTTAAGTATAC
Organism: Gymnorhina tibicen; assembly: GCA_013399875.1. Lineage (NCBI taxonomy): Eukaryota > Metazoa > Chordata > Aves > Passeriformes > Artamidae > Gymnorhina > Gymnorhina tibicen. Next base: position 5,581,297 of record VXAZ01009477.1, read on the forward strand.
AGTGTATACTGCAGGGCCTTTCATGTTAATTCAGTGTAGCCAGTAGTGGGTGTGACAATGAGGTGTTACTGATGTAAGGAGATCAAAAAATAAACTGTACCAAGTCATGGTGTGATTCATTTGCTCTGGTGTGGCAGCAGCGGTAATGGGGACTGGTCTGGCATCTTGGGGCTCCTCATTTGCTGTTTCTTACCCAGCACCCTCTTTACCCCACTGGCTCACTGCAGGGGCTCCTACTGGCTTTGCTAGAAGTTGGGCTGGACATGAAACACAGGTTGGCTAAGTTTTATTAGAGTGCACTTTCTAGCCAATAGCAATAAAACTAAAGTGAGTGAAACTGGGAAAAAAGAGGAAGGGACAAAGTATGTGCAAGTCATACCACAAGGGAAAATCACCTGTCATTCTTAAGCAGTTTATTCTGTTTTGGAGAAACAATGCCAATATTAAAGATGACAGATGATGGCAACTGATTTATACTGAAACTTTTATGGTATCTTACATCCTATGTGTGTACTTTTAAGAAGAGATATGAAATAGATGAATTCTCTGCTTTGGTTCATCTAAAGTTCAAAAAAGTAGAAAGAGCTGTCATTTCAAAGAATTACTTCAGTCCAGAGATGTGCTGAGAGCACAGTGTATATCCTATCAAAAGGGTAATCTCACATGCTATTGTCTGTGTATCTCAAGTGTTTTCAAATACATAATTGACTTTTGCAGCCATTCCCCAAGCTCAGCTCTGCTGATCTTGTCTGATTTTCCTGTTGTGCAATCAAACCAGAGCACTAGGGAGACACAGAGGGACTTGTGACAACCCAGGGATAATTGATCATGTGCCTTCTTTCAGAGTTTGGGGAAGGATGTAAATGGCAAAACATCAAGGTGGAGAATGATGCTTTTGAGTCTTACTTGTTTTTATAGCTTCAGGATTTTCCCAGCTCTAACAAAATGGAGAATTGGTCCTAGGGACCCTTTTGAATAGCAATGATTTTTGCATAATTCTCTTTTGCTGACTTTGCTGAGATTACTAGTGAGAAACTTTTCATGTTTTAGAGAGTCTTATCACTAATAGGAATTTGCATGTTGTAAGAGATACGTACCCTTGAAGTACAATTACACATGAAGAAATATAAGAGTAGCAGTAAGAGCTTGAAGTATAACCATCACTATGTGGAAAGTCAGAGATAAGTATGAAGAATAGAGTTGGTAAATTCTTTACCCATAGAGAAATGTCTAAATAATGAGGTGTTTTCAAACTGAGCCTTCAGGTTCTGTTAAATATGAGAATTCCACTGTCTGTCTAGTTTTAAGGAATTGTTTTCTGTCACCTCTTGCTCAGAGCCCTCTGCCCCCATACCCTCCTGCCAGCAAACTGAAAATGGTCTATTCAGATTGGTTTGAGTTTTTGTTTTTTTCCTTACAAAAAATTCCGAGAGAATTTCTATCCTATTATCCACTGTTGGCGCAGTGAGCAAATAACCAGTCAAGATTGCAAAGACAATAAAAAAAAAAAAAAGCTTAGGTATCCTCCAAAACTTTAATTGAAATGATACCTGGCACAACTTAAATTTCACTAATGTAGCTGCAGTCAAAGATTTTTTGCTAAGCATGGCTGACACACAAATGTTTAATGGAGTAGATTTTACTTTGTTTCTCAGAAATGCATATCTTGCTCCAGCAAAAGGCTCAAAGGATTTTGCCAGGATGTAGCCATGTGACTAAATGTTGTTCTCTGTTTAATACCTAAGCGATTCTCAGTGCCTTTTTTTTTGTCTTGTTTTCAGTCCACTTTCAGCTTGTGTATTCTTGCCAACACAGAAATTGCCAGCAACTCTGAATGCCCAAATTTTAATTTAGTTCAAGTGCAAAGTAGCTGTTAATAATGACTTTTGGATTTGAGGAATTTAGCAGATTGCTTTAATGATCCGTGCTAATTTACTGAGTTTACAAATTAATATGTTTCATTTTGCAAAACCTTAAAGAAGGCAGTAAAGTTAATTGTAAGCATGTTATATTTTCATGTATACCCCTTTTTTTTTTAACTGCATTGGAAATTGGAAATGAGAATAAATAGATTTCTTATTACAAAATATTTCTATGATCTGACATTCTTTTAAATAATAAATGGTGTTTAATAATCCTGGTGAAATACATCTATGTCTTATGAATGTAGAGTTCTCTTCCAGCTGATGTTGCTTCTAGCTCAACCTGTGACTCTTAATTGGATTGTCTTCTGTATTTAATCATGAACAATAATTAGGCAATTGTTATCTATTTCCTATATCCATCTTATGAGGATTTGATGATTCTGCAGAGTCAATATGAGTTATTAACAATAGTTAATAACTGTGCCAATAGTAAAGTTGCTTCTGCAGTGAAAAAGGGGTAGATCTTCTGAGCGAGCAGATTCTGCTTTATTTCCTAATTGCACAGTCTCAGTTCCTGCAGAGGTAGATGGTGAACTTTAAGAACTCTAAATAATTAATTTTTCTCCAGTAACATCATGTAAAGGCAAGGATACTCTGTGGTCTCAGCAGCACCGACACCTTCAAAGCAGTATTAGTCTTGGGTTTCACAATACAGGTATGCAGCTATGCTGAAGTCTGGGATTTTTTGCCTGTCACCCATCCCTGTGTTACCACAAAGCTGTGTGCGCAGCTACGTAGTGAAACAGATTGGAGAAGTGATTCATTTTCTTTTCTTGTAAGAAGTAGAAAAAGGAGGAAAGGAAATTACCAAGAGATGGTCTAATGCTTTATATCATAAACCATAGTTCAAATTTTTCTGTAGGCATCCAGAGAGACTGCTTGCTGGTTATAACCTCCATTTGCCAAAAGTGATATAAGTTACAATTTTTAAAGCATCATTCAGAAGCATTTTGCAATTAGGTCTAGAATTGACTGTGTGAAGTTAAAAACTGGCTAAATGCTGTGAACGCATTTCTCCTGATACAAAAGTGTACCCTTCACATTGTGAGTAACTCTGCTGCAGCCATTTAATACTAAGCTGCTGTTAACCAAAACTGACAGAAAACTGTTTTCAGACGTGGAACAGTATCAGCAAAAGTAAAAGTCAATTAAACCCTTTGAAGCTTTGTAGTGCTCATAAAAAATGCTAATACCTTATGTACCACCAATTAGCACTTTCTTTTGTAAGGAGAAAAAAAAATCCATTATTAAATAGGGATCTTTCTAAGTTCAGTATCTCAGGCTGTATTTTCATAGTCGTTAGTAACTGATCTGTTCCCTACAGGATTACCCATAAATACCATTCTGCACCAAGAAGAGGCAAAACTCTTTTGTTTGTTTCTGTTCAAACTTTTCAACCCATGTCACAAGGAGTTTCTATCACCTTTATCATTGTGTACATCAAAACAGTACAGTCAGCATGTAGGAGAAAAGAGAAACACATGGAATTGAAAGCAGGAGGTTAAACATACCTAGCCTAAGGCATGTCTAGCCCAGAAATGAGCATCTCACAGTTTGCAGAGTCAGATGCTTAGCAAAAGCCAACATCAAACAGGGAGCTCTGAGAGTGCTGTATGAAATGTCAGAGAGACAAACAGTTTCTGGCTGCTGCTGGGGAGTACAGGCTGGCAGTGAAGGCAAAGCTCTGTCAGTGCTTGCCCATGTATTTCTCAGGTTCATTTCAATAGTTTGCCGTGACCTGTTGTATATATTTGCCTGTTGATCCCACTTCAGAAAGCAAGTTGCAGTCATGCCTTTTTCCTGTAAATTTCCACTGATACTGATATTCTGTGAGAAATGGAGAAGCTGCTACCAGTAGTCCAGTCTTGTGTTCTCCATTCTGGACAACTGGAATAAGAGACCAAATGATGCAGTCTGTAAGTGTATGCAACAGAGCAGGCAGTTCAGCTCTACAAAATCTGTATAAAGTAAAGATAGTATTTTTCTAACGTGCTCCTTGATGTGCACAGTGCTGTGGAACAAAGAGAGATTTTAATATGAAGCATTCAGGCACAGGGGGAATAAATGTTTTTTTTGCAATATTTGAAATGGATTGAAAATCTGATGCAAGGAATTAAAAATAAATTAGTTTCTGTAAAATTGATCACAGCAACAGTATCAACTGATACTATCAAGGGATCAATAATGGTATATCAATTTTCAGTTGATACTAGTAACTTTTTACTAGTTACTAATATCTTTTTGTTAAGTGCCTAATCTCTTCAGATGCAAAAAATTCAGTCCATTGGTATCAGAAGTGGACTTGCTTATGTCAAAAAAAAATTCTCACACATACTTCTTGTATTCTTGAAGTGTGTTAATTTAAAATTAGTTAGAAATAGCAATGTTTGGATGCCAATTTTTTCCTGAAATTAGTATTGGAGATAGATCTGAACAAGCGTTTTTGCACGGATTTGCCTTGCTGCTTACGCTAGATGTGGTTGGGAAGAGTTGTTTTGATTTCTTTTGTTGTTGTAAATCTCTTTTGATAAGAGATTTAATTGCATGCAATGGATGACATGGACTGAAACAGGAAGAGAAATGTGACAAGACTCTCAAAAAAAAAAAAAAAAAAAATTAGCTAGGTGATTGGCTTGTTCACAGCCTTCTACTGTTTTCTGATTCTCCAGCAAATTCTTTTCTCAGACCAACTCATCTGATTTTTATGACTTCCTTTAGAAGAAGTCTCCTCAGGCATTTTAGTGACTAGTAGACTTTCTGATCCACTTTGGTGTTTTGCTTTTATTCAAAAGCCTTTCCTTGGCAAGGTATACTAATTCCTATATCTCAATTTTTCTGTGAATATATGAGAACTCATGCAAATTTAAATATCTTGTCAAGATTTATCATATTATCATCTGAGGAAGCAGATGTATTCCTTATAACTCGGATTATATCCTCTTGCCTTTATCATTAATTTTCTAAGGAAGGTTGTTTTATTTTTCTTTCTTCATTGTTTTTTATAACAGGTCTGTGACAGCAAATAGCGTATCTTGTTCTCTATTCAAGTATTATAAAACATTAGTAATCTGTAAATATCCTTGACTAAATTTATTAATTCTTGGGCTTTCTTTTCTCTTTCCTATGCTTATATCAACACTGATTCCCAGGGTTTGTCTCTACAGGCTTTCACAGTCGTAGTTCACAATTTACAGTGTGCCTCATCACCTAGTTTATGTCCTCCTTATCAAGGGACATATGCAGAAGTAAATAACTAGCATATATACTGAAAAAGTAAATTAGAACAGAGGTAATGCATTAGCTCATCTCTCTCTCCATGGCACTGTTAGGGCAACTTTTTGTAATATGTCTAAATCCTAAGTGTCCTTTCTACTCCCTGCTTGAAGGCAAAGGAAGGCTTAGCTCTACTGTTGTTCTGATAGGAACAATAGTGGTGGATCTTCATGACCTGACTGAGTTACAAACTACTCCCTGGCCTTCTGAGGGCACCTGGCAGTGAAAACTGTCTGGGGATAAAAGCAATAGGTGTAGTTTTCCCTTGTTTTGAGATTGCTGTTTGCAGATCCTCTCCAGCACTTTAATGTTTACATCCCTCTGCTTCCACCTTTAAAAATCTGCTTTCTTTCAAAATCCCTGTGAAAAGTCCCATTCAAATACAAAAGTTAAAAATATAAGTCTGTGACAGAAGAATTTCTAACACACCTTTTAAACATCTTTAACTTCCAAACTGCTCTGGCACTGATGCAGCGGTTCAGATGATCCTTGTTGCTGAAAAAAAGATTATCAAAAGGGCTATCAAGAAACTGCTAAAGGAGAGAAATGGCTTGGAGAACTGAGATCTAGTGAGAAGAAGGAAGGTAACAGAGAACATCTCAGTAACAGGGAAAGACACAGAGGAAGGACATGAAAATGAATAATAAATTATTTAGAGGCTGAAGGAGCAGCACCCACAAAAAACATAATGCTGCAGATCAAGAAAAAGTATGTTAAGAGATTGAATTTTTGTTTACAGAAGTGGAAGGGAAAGTAAGTCAAAGACTGAAAGAAGTATGAAAGAACACATAGACTTCATTATTGCAGGTATTTATATACATTATAATCTAGTTTCTCCTTTTCAAATGTGGCCTGAAATTTGTTGTAGTCAGGTTCAGACCAAGAGCTGCTGGCTTTTCTCTTTAAAGTGTTCTTTGACTGTTATATCCTACTTAAATTTGTGAGGGGAAAAAGGAGTGTTGTTGCTACCTTTCCTTACAACGGTGGGCCAGGCAGCAACCGGGTTGATCATGGGTTTGCTGTGAGCATCCTCATGGGAGAAATTCAGTTTATCAAGTGTGCTAGAAATCATAACCAGAGGGAAGAAAAAGGAGAGAGTTGAGCAAAGAAAATGTTGGCTCTGAAATCAAATTACATCAATTACAATGCATGTAGAAGTAACCTATGCTTTGCATTGACTCCTGTACAAAAATAAGAGAGTTGTGTGTTTTTTTCCCCTCCCATGCATTTTAGAATGTTCCTTTACTTTATATAGCTACTGGAATACTTCAGCTGTCTCTTTAGAAAATGCTGTTCTTTTCCATTAACTTCTGTGGTTTTATGATTTCTTATCCTACTCTAGAAAAAAAAAAAAAAGCCAAAAATCAAACAACTGACCCAAAAAACCAAATCTACAAAAAACAAACAAACAAACAAAATAACTCCCTCAAAATACTATTCTAAAAAAAATTCTGTCATCAAGAAAAGTGCTCTGCCTTTTAAACTGCTATAACTCTTGACCCTGGCTAGTAACACTATTCTTTTATCTTATCTTGTCAGAACTCAAGTAAGATTTGTAAATACACAGAGATAATCTTTCAGCTGCCAGTATTTAATGATGATCCCAGGGTTGCTTGGAACAAGAAAGATTCCAAAGAAATTGTCATCCTTTGTAGGAAAATACTTTTAAAATAGTCTTGTACACTACTTTTTATTAGATTAAGTGTGTAATCAGAAAACTTTTTTAGATCCAAAACTCTGAGTGCTTTGAAGTCACAATTCAAAGGGAAAGTTATCTGATTGTTTTAGAAATGAGTAGTAAAATATTGATTTTGGAAATGCTGGTTCAAGGACAGAGCATGGGTTATGGACTGTCTCTTCATCTGAGCTCTGTGTATATCTCTAGGAACTTGTAACAAGACAAATTCCCCAAGGCGACATTCTTCTATTGTTAATGAACTTAAAGTAAGGTTACACAAACTGCTTATTTTTGGTCTATGAACTGTAGAATTCAGTTGCAGTTCCCTAGAAAGAATACATACTTTTATTAGGTTTTGTCAAATTCTTAAAAAGTATGCAAAAGCTGAAGACAGTATAGCTTAAGAAGTCTCTTTTAAAATATATCTACACGTTTATAGGTGTTATTTCTGATAGTTTAGTAAGACATTTTCTAGAGCTTTCAAAATACGTTGTTAATCTGTCCATTTCACTACTTATTACCTGCTTCTAAACCCAATACTGACCTTGTTAACAATATAGGTCCCTAGGCTCAAGTGAAAGAAAAAAACACGGTTAATTTTGAACATTAAAACACAAAACTAATGCAAAGAAAGCTAAATCACTCTCACCACATTTTACCATTCCAGGTATTCATAACGTCCCAAAATTTAGCTGTGGTAATAAGCAAGTTAGGTTTACATTATTGTAAAAATTGCAATATTGTAACTAATTGGCAAGATTTAAAAAAAAAAAAACAAACAACAAAACAAACGTGTATTTTTATTTGCTAATGTATGTTTAGGTTTAGATGCAAATATGCTGTCCATCATTACTTATCCATTAATTTTCATCTCTTATTTCAAGCAGTCTTGTAAATCTTTTGATCAGTATACAACTCTGCAGGGATTGCCAGCTATCCTGTCCCATCAGATGGTTTGTCCACCTTTTTTCCTTCTTGGATGGCAATCACAGTATGCAAATGGCAAGTTCTTGAAAGATATTTTCTGTCATCTGGCTCTCAGTGGGCTCCTTAGGCAGCTGGGTTTGATGCGCTGGAAGAACTTCTGAGCTATTCTCATAATGAAGTGACTTCTTGGCCTTTTAAATGTGTTCTCTCCAAGTGCCCTTTGGAAGTGAAATGATCTGCATGTTATATATTGCCAGAGAGCTCAAAGATGCAGATTGTTGTACAGCTGGAAGCTGCAAATGTACGGTGTAAATTGAATATGCTGCACATCCACAAGGCATGTGGACAGTTTGGGTCGTTGTTGTGATGGCTGCTCTGTTCCACAACAGCATGTGAAAACCTCAAACACGTGAGTTGTAGCAAAAAAATTCACAAATTACTGGAAGAACATGGCTCAAAGTAGAGGCAAAGGAAGAGAAGGCTTAGATACTTTGACTTTAAATTGGAAATGAATATTTGCTTTATATATGAGTCTTGTCTGTATGTTAATTTTTCTTTTTTAGGTATGCATTCTTGGGCTATAGTTCTGTATTACAAGTAGATGACTAGGGGTGCTATATAGCCTAGTGGGATTTCAGGCACCCTGAATGAGAATGATTATCTGTAAGTACAACTCAACTACTTTTTTTTTAATGGCATGGAGTTTCAGCTTCAAGTAAACGTCATGCTTACTATTCAAGACTGCAAAACGTGCCAGCCTAGTATTAAATCACAGGTCACAGAATATTTTGAGTTCAAAGGGTTGCACAAGGATCATCAGGTCCAATTCTTTAGTGAATGGTCATTATGGGGATTGAACCCCCAACCTTTGTGTTATTAGCACCAGGGTCTAACCAACTGAGCCAGTCTCAGGGGCTGTTATGTTAACATTGGTAACAGAACACCTAAAAATAGAAAGCATCTCTTTTTGTCAATTAAATTAAATTGTTGTTGTCTAACCACAAGTGGTATTGACAGTTACTTGTAAATAATTGCTTTCTGGTTTTTGTCACTGATCATTGTCTTAGATAATCAAGATTGTTGTCTTGATAAGTATTTGACAGGAATAAAAAGAGAAAAACTAAAGATAAAACTTGAAGAAGTTTAGCTATCACATTTAAAACAAAAAATTGAAAAAAATGGGGATAAACCCCAAACCACATCTCACTTGAACAACTATTTTCTAAGATGCTTTTCATTTTTTTGTTCAAAATGCAACATTATTCTGCATAAATCAAACCTCATAATAGCTAAAACCTGGAAAGCTCAAAAAATAATTTCACTTTCAATAAGCATAAAAAACTGGAATATTTTAATATCTGTTTGAGCTCTATTTGAAGAAATAACCTGAATTGAAAAGACTGCATATGGCTAGATTATTTGAATTCCTTCAGCAGTAAAAAGAAATTTAAGTAATCTTCCAAACAGTAACAGTACAATGATGTTAGAATGCCTTCTTGTAAATTGAAAAGACTGCATATGGCTAGATTATTTGAATTCCTTCAGCAGTAAAAAGAAATTTAAGTAATCTTCCAAACAGTAACAGTACAATGATGTTAGAATGCCTTCTTGTAAATTGAAAAGACTGCATATGGCTAGATTATTTGAATTCCTTCAGCAGTAAAAAGAAATTTAAGTAATCTTCCAAACAGTAACAGTACAATGATGTTAGAATGCCTTCTTGTAAAGAGGAACTTGTTTTTTATTGATGCAAGTGAAAAAGATGAAACCCAAGAATACATTAGGAGGAGTGACCATTTTCTAATTGTCATTTTTCCTTTTCTTGCTACAATGTTTGCATTTAAAGATGTGTAAACCTGAGGTAGGAATTTGCTATTTTTGTCATTTCTGAACAAGTAAAAGAACTTCTGTTTAATAACAAATAAGGTTTTTCATTATTAAAATTTGTAAAGGATTTCAGTTGGATATTTCTCTAGTCAAATAGATTAAACACTCCTCAGAATCAGCTGAGATATGTAGAGATTAAATTTCTTTCCTTTCTTTTCTTTGTTTTGATTTATACTTTATTTGTATCTATATTTTACTCTTGATATTATATATTTTCTTAAAAGGGGTTTTTCAGACTTTTTTTGGTTTTTGACTTGTATCTTTACAGATACAGAATTCCCAAGTAGCTGATCTTCTCATCCTGTGTCTGGAAAATTAAAGTTAGTAGATACAATTAATCTGGACATAAGAAACTTTAGTGGTTCCCTGACAGAAGAAAAATTTAATTTCCTTGTAGTGAATGAGTTACAGTTCAACATATTTTCAGATATGACTTGCAGGGCAATGTTCTGGAATATGCCACTGCAAAATATATAGCAATCTTGCCATCTTCCCAATTCTTTTAGGAGAATTCAGCAAACTAGTTTCTTAAAGCAAGAGATAGAGGTAGATTGAAGACTATGTAAATCACGCACTGCAAGCTAGGGGAAAACGTTCCTATGTTGAAGAAAGGCAAAAAAAGGGAAATAAAGAAAAGTGTAGCTGGAAATTTCTCTGTGAGGCTTTGTTTTGGAGCACACGAGTGGTTCCTCTGTTTACTCTGGAGCTAATCCTGTCTTGAGACTCGCAGGTCTGTGAGGAGCCCACCAGAACTGCTGTGCCACACAAACAGGTTTGCATTAAGGCTTGCAGGGTGTTTGGTGCACCAGAATTATTGCAGCAAAGCCTAAAAATTCCTTTCAACACTATAATACAAATCACCTGAGCTTTCTGCTTGTGCAGTATTTGTTTGGGTTTTGGGTGAATTGTTTCAGTTTTTTCTTTCCCTGAAAGCTTTTGTGTCTAGGAGTGATTAATCATGAATTTCATCAAAATAATCTTTTAAGAAACAGTGGTCTTAATTCTTCAACTTGAGGACAGTGCATTTAGAAGTGGAATGGAGAGACTCCTTTCCTAGTGCCTTATCCTTTTGAGGTGAACCTTGGCTTGAGTAGACTATTTGGGTTGCAGCAGTTTAGTAACTGGGACTACTGTGAGGTGAGGATATGGGCAATAACCTAGCACGTCAGAGCAGCGGAGTATGTTGATGGTGAGCTTTTTTTCTGTAATCTACTGTGGATTATGGAGTTTTTAATAATCTCAGATTTGTGAGAAGAAAACTACAGTGAAGCCCAGCAAGTCTGCTCTATCATTTGGTAAGTACTGTTGCACTGTTAAAACGACCAGAAAGAAGCTGTGGAAGATACTTGCTCAGAGCAGAGTTTCCCTCCTTCCCCCAAACAAGGTGCATGCTTCTTCACTGAAGTATAAAATCCTAGGGAAAAGGTTGTGTCTAAACAGGCACAGATTGGTTGCACATCAGTTTGCTGGAGAGACTATCATGAGTTTACCAAGTCATTTGAATAGTAGAGCGTTGTAAAAAAGGCTTCTTTTAAGTAAAAGTAATTGTCAAAGTCATGTCCACTATAAAATTCTGTTCTCTGCATGAGAGCAAATCTCTCTCTCATCTAACTTTGCTTTGAAATTCACCTCACTTATCTTTGCAAGTAAACAACCAACAGCGACTCTGCCTCTGCCTGAAATAAGAGGATTCCACCTGGTTGAAGGTTTATAAGCCCCACCTGGGAGCTTGCATTGCTGGACCCTTACTATTACCGATCGTGAGTTTCCTTACACTGCCTTCTTCTCTTTCAGAGTGGTAGGCTTTTAAATAGGTGGCATTTTTATGTCTAATGCGTATATAACAGTTTGAGACACCAACACAGTTTTTATAATTTCATAATGCTTTTTGAATTTACAGTCTTATTAAAGTGTTCCCAGTTGTTCCTTTTGTTTGCTGGGCTGAGAAAGAGCTATTTTCATACCGTGTAACCATACAAATAGTGGGACCTTGAAAAGTTGACTTGTTTGATGTTATATGGTAGGGAAAAAAGTTTTCTAGATGGAATTTATTTGTTTGCTGCAAGGTATAAAGACTGTCCTTGAAAATTACTAGCTATTAAAGAACCACCCCGTGATTTGAACTGATATTGCCATTAAATTAGCTCCCCATAAGAAAACTGTACTACTTAGAGGAATAAATGACACCAGAAGCAGTTTTCAGCAGTACTTCGCCAAGCAGTCTTCCAGAACAGTACCAATGTCGAGCAATTAGGAATGCTTGCTTGTTTTTGCTTCATGGGTGTTGACACTAGATTTCTTTCATTGATTTAATGTAGAACAAGATTATGACCTTATTCCTGGACTGTAAAAAAGGATATAAAGAAAATTCTTTTTCTTCTTAAAAAAAAAAGGAATATGATAACATTTAGAGTTGAAGCAGCTGCTGTTCCTGTCTCTAACCAATATATTTGCTTGGCTGGCAGCACTGTTTTAAAAAAATAAGAGGGCATGAAGTACTTCCTTAATGCCTGCTGAAGCTAAGCTATGCTTTACCAGGGTTTACAGAGGAAGATATCTGCAGGTCAGAGAACTTGTGCTAAAAGAAAGGTGGCATGAGTTTTGCCTAAAGGATGATATTGTAGAATCCAGTCAATGCAAGGACAGTCTCTTTCCTGCGGAAAAGGATAGTCAAGGGATGCATTATATTTGGAACAGACATGCAGAGTAACACCTTGCTCTCCTCCCTGCTTCAGGGCTTAGTTCAACAACATGCTATCCTTGGTAGAGTTCTTGTGAAAACCAAAGTGTAGCTATGAATCCTGAAGCCAACTGATTTCTCCATTGACATACGTTTACAAAGATTGGTGGTGTTATGATTTTCTTTCTAACATTAACTGTTACATAGTTATATACATCAGACTCATTTCCTCATTACACATTCTTAATGCTTCGATTTCTGTTCATAAATGCTGCTAATTAAACAACAGCTAAACAAATCACGTAGAAATACAGGAATTAATGAGTGAGTTTATTTACTTTGGTGACTTAGAAGTTTAGATAGCAATCAATGGATTTCAGACCATTTTCAGATGGCTGGGAAGAGAGTGATATTTTCTGGCTTGAAAAATCTTCAGACCTTGAGTGTATCACTGCTTTAGAAGAAGGAAGAGGATAGATTTTTACTCAGACTCTTGACTTAGTTTTGGGTAGAATCCATCTTGCCTAAAGTTACCTGTCTAGGTGTTAGATGTTTAATCTAAATTAGCCAGTGGGCTTTTTTCCTATGACCCTGGGGAGAAGCTCCTGCAAAGAATGATTCATGTCAGAATAAAATAAATAGTTAAGCTACATGGTATCAACAGCCCTCTTCATGGCATTTCTTATATCTCTGGGAAATTAAGCCATAGGGATATTGCTGATGGAAAAAATGGAATGTTTTTTAGAATTGATGCAGTTATCATTTTTGTATCATTGGAGTGGTGTTATTCCTCCTGAATGCAGTTAATTCAAAAGTTATGCATACTGACACATTTTTGGCAAGGAAAAAACAAGGTACAATGAGTTCTGTTGGTTATTCTGCATTGGTATTTTGTTATACTAATGTAAGACTGAGCTCAGCCTTGAGGGTTTTCACTCTCTTTGACATTTTTTCCTTTTGCTGCATTTAGAAAAATAGCTGAGCTTTCTGTCTCATTTTCTGTAATGTCAGCAAGATGCATAATTTCTGTAATTACATTGTTAACTTGTAATAAATCAGGACCTTACTTGACTTATGAACCCCATGAAGATGATCGCAGAATTTTTGTCTGTAAAGTCTTTATTAAGTAATTTAAAATCTTATCCCAGTGAGAGCCCTTGCTTGGTATGATGGTGTGCTAATATTACGTTGCCTTCCAGAGGCAGAAAATCTCATAAGATAATGCTGCTAAAGATCTTAATTGTCTCAATACATCCTGGTGTTCTTTAATGCCTCTAAATTAATTAAGCAATTTAATATTGTTATTAAGTCTTGAATTGCATTACTTCAGCAGAAACATAAAGCTAATGTGATTGTGTGCCATAGGAATGGAAATACCTTTTTTTTTAAGGATTGTTCCCCAACATTGCAATTATTCAGTAAATTTCTAGTTTAGAAGGTTCATAAAGCATTTTACTGGTATGTTCCTGTTAGCCGCTGAATATGTAACTCAAAATAAAAGGTCAAAAGCCACAATTACAGGATACTTCAGAAAAAGAGTATAAGAAATGAAAGATATTGCCAATAGCTTAAATGCCTGTAGAAATGGAAAATATGTTAAATAAAACATATTTGTAGGAAAAACACTGCTTCTCATAGTCCAGGGAAAGGCAATAATAAACAAAGCCAAACACAGCAGTCCCTGCCAGTCTAACCAGACTACTTTTCTTCTTACCTTCAGATTTGGCTATTGGCTTAAAGATAGTTTAGTTTTTACAGAATCTAGCTAGGTACCTGAAAATTTTAGTATTGCTGGTAGGTAGCATTGGTTCACATCACTTTGGGATTGGTCTGGTATGGTTAAGCTTTCCTTGAAGACTAAAATGGTTTTCTAGTATACTTCCACCTCTGCCTCTAACAGGAAAGAAAACAGTTATGAGTCCTCTCCCCGGTTTCTAAGGCATCTAATTTTTCTGAAATATTTAAAAATCTAAGTCACCTCCAGTCATATCATCTATCAGAAAAAGCCCGTCATTTTCTTTGTCTTCCAAAGCATCACTGTGAAAACTGTATATACAGGAAAAACAGTCATCATGCTTTAGGGAACCACAATTCTTCTGTGAATGTATAGAAACAACACTATCTCTTTGATTAAATTGAAATACAGAAGGGGATTAAATTGAAGTACAGAAGGAAACATGCATGGGCAAAACCCATGTTTATTCCAACTAGAAAATGTGGCTGGGGTTGCCATCAGTTCTCGAGAGAAATGCGTACTTTTACATTTTGTCTAGGTGGCAGCGCTTCCATTACTATAATGACCTGTGAAACCACAGAATAGCACAGCAGTGCTGCGTGGCAGGGGTGATTACAGTGAATCAGTCAGAAGTGCCTGCTCTTATGATCCTGCTTGTGGAAGTCAAAGCCTACGTACAGCACACAGACCTTCTGGTCTGCACTGATCCTCTGTCCCTTGGCTAGGGTATAGGTCATTCTACTGCTGTCGTAGATATATCCCATTAGAGCTTAATCTCGTGTATCACCGAGTTTATATACTTCTGGAGTCATTTACAGTGTTTTACTCATATTAACTCATCTGAGTAAATGTATATCAACAACAGATGTTGATTACTACTGCCCTTGGTAGTAATCAGTTCCAAGCTTTCCCTAATACTCAGAATTAAATAAATCCTGAGCAAAGCCAAACCTGTATTATCTGAGCAGAAGAGTTAAACCATGAGAGCAAAGGCACTGGCTTATTTTCACTGGGCTGTCTAATTTTAGTAAAGCATTGGGATGATACAGATACTTTGTAATTTTGGGGATCTGATTTGTTGATTAAGTTGTGAATTTAATGACGGAATGTGGCATGACAACAGTCTGATGTCAAGGTTTTTATCTTCCCGTATATCATTCCTTCCTTCTTTTTTTTCTTCCTTTCCCTTCTCCCCACCAGGCAAAAGCTGCTTAGCTTTTTATTTTGTATAAACAAACAAACCGAAGAGAAATTCAAGATATTGATAAAGAAATGGCTGAGCTGCTTTTTCCAGTATTGAAGTTCTTTATGCTAATTCAATACAAAATTAATAACAGATCTTTAACATCAGCTGCACAGAGAACTGTTCTGCAAGTGATCTTCAGAGGTTAACAGGTTTTCAGACATGAGCAAAGGCATGTTACAGTCCCAAAACAAACTTAGAGTATTCTCCCATAGGGGGTCAGGACTGTTTCCCCACAGTGGGCCTTTGTCTTGGTTTTTGCTCCTCCAGGTGGCACAGGGGGACAGGGGTTGTGGTCAGTGGATGGCAGCTCCTTTCCGCCTCTCCTTCTTTCTCATGCTGCTCCCTGTTTCAGCCTGAGGCATCCACAGGCTGCCTTCAGGATGAACCTGCCTGGGCTCTCCATGGGCCACACATCCCACAGAGCATTGCCAGTGCTGCTGCAGGGCTCATCCATACCCTTGGAGCCAGCTGGAACAGGTTGCACCTGACATGGGGCATCCCCTGCCTCTCTTCCCAGAAAGACCTTCAGCATGGACTGGGGAGCCAAGAGCAGAGGTAAATCCAAGGCCTCTTAGCTGATTTTATTTCCCTGTTTCAAGTGACATTCACACCACAGGATGTGTCAGTGCTGCAATGTTTGCTGTTGTCCCTGGGGTATGCAGGAATATCTTCCTTACCTTCCCAGGGGACCCTCTGAGTGCCTGGGAATACCCCCAGGAGATGGTGCAGACACCTCTGTCACAGTATCCCAGGGTCCTGCCCCCAGGGAGGGGGAGGCACCTGCTCCACAAGAACTGCAGTTGAGGCTGGAGGTGGGCGGCCCCCATGCCAGCCCCCATGTTGGCTGCACTGTGGATGTAAAAGAGTGGATTTTGGTAGGTGAGTATCAGAGATTATTGCACCTCTGTCAACAGCATATCTCTTCTCTGTGCTTATAAACATCATTGATGCCATAATTTCTCTTCAGATGTTTCATTAAAACATTTGTTGGGTAGTTTTGTGTGTCCTTGATACAAAATGGAGTTTAGAAAGAAATTCAAGATTACTTGGATTTTCCTGTACTGCCTGGCAGGCGTAGTTAGGAAAGGCCAAATCATGGGACATTTCCTACCTGGGTATCCCAGTGAACAAGCTGCACATTTCCATTAACAGACTTACAATCCCTTTTCAGGAAAGTCCATCTGCTTCCAACTGATAAAGCAGCATATTACTCACTGCACATTCAGCTGCCTCATGATAATTCAAAATTTTACTTAGCTTTCCCACTTTGTCAGATTTAACATGCCAGACGTATCTTGTGTACATAAGTCACGCCCAAATATTTCCTCAAATATTGAAAAGTCTAATTTTTTCTTGAGACTTTTTTTTTTTTCTGTTTAAAGTAATCAGTTACAGTAAAAAACACAGTAGGGGGGCTTATTAGTTACAGAGATGGGTGGAGAAAAGGCTATCAATACGGGGGTCATGAAAATCTTGAAACTTTTGAGTATTAAAGTGAAACTGTGTGAAAGAAATGGAGCAGTATGTTTGCTCGGGACATCTTTTTCAGATAAGGCTGTCTTCTATGAGAAGGGGTATGTTTTTTCTCCCATGCATATAGTGGAGCCTAATCTCACTCTAAGTGGCTGGATGGATCAGAATATTTATAGACTAAACAGTGGATGGAAGGGATTGATAAAAACGGTTATTAAGGATACCATTATGTGATCATGAGAAATGAACACTCAGGAAGGGATTCATCAAAACTGATTTAGATGTGCTGCGTGAACATAAGATACTCATAAATGGTGAACATAAGATACTCATAAAGCTTACTTCATCTCATCCTACGGCCCACAACTAAAAAGCATCAGCTCTCTTGAATGGTTCTTTGGTGTGGTAGCTTTTCTTGTGTTGACTGTGCAGCCTGTACAGCTCAGGGGTAGATGACTGTAACTGCAAAGATACCAAAAGTTAAGTGGGACTACTTCCTAAATCATTAATGCTGATAACTGTATACCAAATGGTCTGTTTAACCATTATTATCTTTTAGTGTCATATAAAATTATACATGACATTTAAAAAATTTCAGTGTGAAATAGTAATTTTTGTCAGGGACGCCAGTAGTCAGGTATCAGTAAGAACCTGAGGGAATAACAGTCTAAGAGAGAGTCTGATCACTTTGCAAATTTTAAAAAGCTTTTGTGGTTTTATTCCAGATATGTAGAAAACATAAGTAATACAGCAATTAGGATGAAGTACTCTTCTAGTGTTCTTTTCCTGGTGTTTTCCTTTTTCCTAGCTGCTTGTTCTACTGATTATTCAGACACTGTATTGCACTTCTGAGATGCTTTGTATGTGAACTGAACTGAGTTGAACACCTTTATGCTGAGCAGTCCTAACTATTTCCATAATAGGCACTCAGCTTTGTCAATAAAACACTGAAGTCCCTATTCTAGAGTGAAACAAATGTGATATTCTAAACTGAACAATTCTTGAGCTATGAGACTACCAAACTAAAATCACCTCTGAAATGTTTGGATTTTGTTTTACCATACTCCTCAGAACTTCAAAACAAAATAAAGGCTTCTAGTTCTTCAGCAGCTGAAACAGAGTTGGCTAAGACAGTACTATGAATAGACATGTCTTCACCAGGAACGTTGTCTTAATTCAGGATGTTAATCATTAGTTTTTACCTCTGTTAAACTGGATGAAAGGAGCATAAAATGATTGGTTTTAGTCATTCTGAATAAATAAAAGTAGAGCAAGTTGGATGAACTTGTGTGATATTATATTTGTCCCAGCAAAGAAATTCTGTTTTGACCTACGTGTTGCACGTTTTTCTGTCATATCAGTGGGGAGGCACTTTTCAAGTGTACAAACATTGCAGTTGCAATCTCTTACCATCCATTTTTGATATTGTCTTGGTCCAGAATAATCCTAATCTCTTTCTAATGAGATCCACTGAAAGAAGTGCAAGGCAGAGATGCTTCTTCCAGCTTACAGTCTTTTTTATGTCTGAAGCTTAAGAATCAAAGTATTTTCTGCTCTTTAAGTTCCATTGGAAATAGAAGCTGCCTTTTTTTTGGATTTTTTTTTTGTCATCAGGATCATCTTCATTATGTTAATTCAACCATTTAAACGCCTTTTATCTATTTAGGTACCGCTGTAGGCATTTTTGAGGTTGATAAATGTGATGTGTAGGAGTGTTGGTTTTTAATAGATTATTTCAGCAAGAAAATAAAAATATTTAACGAAGACAAATTTTCAAGACCTTTTTTTGTCCTCACAGCAAGGCAAAAATTGCACATCATTCATTTAAAAGATCCCAACACATCAGATCACCTTTATCTCTCTTGATACACACTCACATGAAATACCTTATTATGTATAAAGTTTTACCAGTCTGTGAATTTTATTTTTGATCGAGAGGAACCTACTTGGTGAAACACAGGAACTAATTTTCTCAGTGCAGAGTCAATGCATGCAAATTTTTCTTCTCAAGTAAACAGGTTAGAAATTACTGTAGCCATAGTTTTGCTTTCCACAAAAGTAGTTCTATTATTTAAAGGCCTTTCTGACACTCTAGTCTCAAGTGAGATTTTTATCAAAAAGAAATAAAAATCTAAAGGCAGCACACAGGGTCTCTTCTTGTTTTAAGTAGGGATTCTCATGAATATAGGAAAGGAATCATGCAAGTCATAAAATGTGATTTTTAGTTCTGTACCTGGCACATCGACTGCCTGCCTGTCCAGACCACAACTTTTTTTTTTACAGTGTTGAAATCACAGCTGTGTTTGTGGTGCCACAAATTTCAGTTCTCTCCCCTTCATAGTGCGTCCGCTTGTGCAGGGCCTAACTCAGATTCCTTGGCTGTGTTGCCTCCCAAACCACACCCAAGCTAAAATCCTGCTCGGACCAGTCTCACAGTTTTATGGCAGCGATCGAGTGCCAATGCCTAGAAGCACCCCTCAAATAAAATTTTCTAGGGCAGACATAACAAAGGAAGTTAGAGGTGGCTGATGATGGCTTAATTTTAAGGTCCAGGGTTCGTGCTGATAGCTGGAATGGGGTTTTGGAGGGTTTGTTGACAGCGTTGTTCAGCTGGAGCTTGATGTTCTGCACGAGCTGAATCGTCAACTGGCTTTGGTTACTAGTCATAAAGAGCAGAGTATATTAGCTTTGTAGCTGAATATACAAACAGCACAAGCTTATTTGAGGAGATCTAGTTTATTGTAAATTAAGGCAATGAATTCCAAAGCTCTGAGTCACGACCTGCGTTATTAGGAGGATAAAACTGGATTCTTGGTAGTAATGGCATAAAACTTAAATATAGTAGAAAATTACAGGGAAGAATTTTTTTTTTTTAAATTGAGAATAGCTTGAAAAGCTAATTTAATAATAAATTTTTCCTAACTAAAAGCATAATAACTTGATAAGAGGGAAATTATTAAAATTCCAGTTTTACTTGCCAGAAACTTCAATTCCTCGTCTCAAAGGAGGCTTCACTAACTAAAAAAGGCTTCTCTTTTCAGTTGTTTTGCAGTCTTAAAAGTTTGCAAGTTATTTAAAACTGACTTTGATCATGTAGCAGAGTTTTTAAAATTATTTTTATGCATTGATAGTGTAAAAGAGAAATATTTTTCAGCCTTTATACTTTCTGAATAAAAAAAGGATCAATTAATTTTTAAACATTCAAGTTTTTTTTAAGTGTAATTCATGTTGTTGTTTCATGTTGTTGACACTATGTAAGCATTCCACTAAGGACCTGTAGGGATCTCAATTAAACAAAAATTGGTACACGCTGTGCAAATTGTAGTTTCACTACGTAAGTGAATTATTAGTGTGTAGATTCACTGCTGCGTCACTGGAATGAAGTACTAAAATCAGAGCTGCTGTCTTGAAAAGTCTGGAACCATCCTTCCTGAGCAAAAAGATCGAGCTTTACCACCAAAGGCTCCATGAGATCCTTACAGATCTTCTGTGTCTCTTTACAGAATGAACACGCTTTCCAGGTGGGAGGGGGTTAATGATGCACATCATCTCCCTGCTGCTCTTTGCCTCTTTCTGAGAGTTTTGCCTTCTTTGGCATGTGACCTCAGTGCAGACACGCTTCCTTGTTTTGCTCTTCCTGTGCATTGTCAGTCTGGGAGCAGTGATGGGAACAGAGCATTGTAGTGGTGTAATGGCTAGGCTGAGAAATGCCCAGTGAAAGAAATGTTTCAGGAACTGAGTTTGGTGTGACGGTCTCTCATCTAAGCATAGATCCTGGGCTGAGAGGGTCAGTCTCAAAGCCTGTTCTTGAAAAGGTTTCACACACTGACATCTCCAGCTAAGAATTGCTTCACACTGCATGTAAGACAAATAATATCAATTCTGGCCATATTTAATCTGATTTGCTTCCTTTCTGTTCATCCATTCAAATATGGCCTCTCTTGTGTTTATTTGGTTTAAGGGGCTGTTCAGATTGGCTTCCACTCTGACTAATTGCACTTCTTGGCTATGCAGGGTTAGTGAAGGGAACAGGTGTCTCACAGGAGAGTGCTTTACCAGAGGAGAGAGAGACCTTCATGGTTAAAGGGATATCAGAGGTGTGTTACACGTGCTGGGCTGGCATGCAGCAATGTACGTGGGTAGTAAATGTATATTTTCGTCCCTTCTGAAAATTAACTGGAATATAGTCTCAGCTTTGTTATAATCTCAGCCTTGTTTCTGCTGTTGGGTTTTGGTGGTGTTTGTTTTTTTTTTTTCCCCTGAGAAACTGAACATGCAGCACAGTGACTATATTCCCTCTCTGGTCTGTTGCCTCCCTCTTATAACACCTGGGAGTAAGATCCCTTGGCCTTCTGGTAAAGGCTGAGACACTAAGAAAACCTGTGAAACATCTTGATCAGATTCACTTTTAAGTTATTCAAAGGGGTCTGGAAGCCTTAGGCTGCAATGGCATGCAATAAATGGGATAATAATGGCACATGGTTCTACTTGGCCCTAATTATACGCAATTAAATGAAATATGGTGGTCAGTCATTAATCTTTCCCCTACACTTCTGAATTCAAAATTTACAACTTCTGCAGAGGAAATTGGTTTGTTTAGGTTTTAATTATTAATATTTTTGCTTCCTCTGTTAAATTTTTTACATGAAAAAAAATATTCCAGACAAACTTTCTAAATTGGCTAGCTTGAAAGTCTGCATAAATTGGAAGAAAAGGAGACTCCAGTTCTTAATTCTGCCTTTGTCTGAATGGGCTCAGCATCCCATCTCCCTCTCTGCTGGAGGTGCCCGTTTCCAGACACAAGCCACACAAGTTTGCTTGCTGGCTCAGCTGCAGACTTACAATAATAATAATCTCCCCAGGAAATGGTGGATCCTCCAGCATTGAACACTTTTAAGATTCAGCTGGACAGTTTGCTGGGCTATCTTTTCAAGACTGTGATTTTGCCAGGAAAGGTCCAACCTGGTATTCTGTGATTCAATGACGGTACTATATTGGAGAAACTGTTATCCTCAGTACAGTTTGGTCACCATGTTTGAAAAAAATTATATGAAAATACTGTGATCATACATAGCCCTTTGGAGGTAGGTGTGAGCAGCCCAAAGGCTTGTCAGTACCATGTTATTACCACTGCTCCAGATCTCTGTATGATAAATGCATTCTTGAGTTGTTCTATTTTCAACTAGGTCTCTCAGATTTAAAAAAAAAAAAAAAAAAAAAAAAAAAAAAAAAAA